>JAQJVL010000002.1:11379670-11979670 GCA_035578905.1 Stictocephala bisonia
CTACTTAATGTATGGTAAGATGACTACCTAATGCATAGTAAGATGACTACCTAATGCATAGTAAGATGACTACCTAATGCATAGTAAGATGACTACTTAATGCATAGTAAGATGACTATTAGGTAGTAAGATGACTATATAATGCATGGTAAGATGACTACCTAATGCATAGTAAGATGACTACCTAATGCATAGTAAGACGACTATATAATTATAATGCATGGTAAGATGACTACCTAATGCATAGTAAGATGACTACCTAATGCATAGTAAGATGACTACCTAATGCATGGTAAGATGACTACCTAATGCATTCATTTTTAAATATAACTATGGTTACATTTTTACATATCCAAAACACCCAAAACGATCCAATAATACCATATTCATAATATATTTGTTATGCGATACACCCAGGAAACTGTTAAGTTCACTTGGTATTTGAACAGTTAGATACAATGTTGAGTGATGAGAAATTGGATATCCGTTTATTGAATTGTCTTAATTAATGAAAGAATAACATTTAACTCGTCCATAAAAAATTATAAATTAAATAAGATCGGAATAGGGAAGTTTGTGATTGTATTCGGTCGTTTACGTGAAAGCTTTGAAGAAACACAAACAGTTAGTTACGTTTTGTAGAGATCTCTCAGTCTTAACTTTATTTTAGTATAATCTAACCTAACCTAACCTACCGTAATCTACAAGTATTTAACCAACCTAAGCTAACTAACTAAACATAACTAAAAACTATATTAAAATAAAATCGTTTTTAACCTGATTCTTTAAGTTTTTTTTTTTTTTTTTTTTTTTTTTGTTAGTTGGAGTGGTCGCTGTAAAATATTAGTATATAAAAAAGAGTGTGAATTTACCACTATTAAAACAAATTAAACTCGCATTAAACTTCAATTGTACTGATAAAGATTTTACCAATTCACTATGAATAAATACAGAAAATAACATACAGTCTCGGCCCTTCGATCCAGATTAGGGTTGCCATACATTTTCATGGTAAAATACGGACACTACTAGATATACTTGGGGGTCTGGTGGTGGTGGCGGGATTTTGTAGAATGTTTTAATGAATTTTATGATATGTGATTTGGGTAGTTAAATTAGGAAAATTATACTACTGGCATTGTGAAATTTAATATTAAAACTATATTTTATTTTAAGATTTCAGAGTAATACAACAATAGCAAACTTATTTTGTATACTTTAAAAAAGAAGTTTATAATGTTTAATTTAAGTTGGCCGAACTCAATAAGTTAACATAAATATCCTTGGCAATGTTTAGGCATCACTTATTCTGGTACAGTACTGGCCGAAGGCCGAAACCAGTTATAATTTTCTGAAGAAATTACTTACAAAATATGAAGAGATTTTAAAAAGTAAAGAACCATTGTTTTTATAGGCTTCAAAAAAGTTCAGTACATGACATGTCACTGTTAACTTTGATGCTCAGAATATCTTCAACCTTCTTCACTGACGATAATCTATTCCGATCAGGAGTCCAGACATTTTTAATTAGCGAAAAAACTCGTTCAACTGGGGCTGAAGTACCGGGTAGAGAAAGAGCAAACTTCAATTTTTAAGGGGAGGAAGTGTGTGATAGTATATGAGTCATTATGCAACGCACAACCTCGCACAATTGTTGGTTGCCGACAGTAATAGTAAAACAGGTTTTCCTTTTTACAGATCTTAAATATTTAAAATATATTTTCATTAATAAAAGAAGGAAAAATACGGTCATATACTGGGGTTTTCCTTTGAACAGATACAGAATGCAAAATACAAACCGTCCGGACAAAATACAGACGTATTACAACCCTAGTCTAGATACATAAAAACAAGAATTTGTCATAACTTTAGAACCATTAGCTGTCTCCTAGTAGTTGGCAATGTTGTTGGCTTAAGCCCAGCTTCATAAGCTACTAAAGGTTCTCAGTTCGATCTCAATCAGAGTTATAACAAATTTTGAAAGGGATCAGCTGATAACCACCGGATGTTCATTTGTCATTGGGCTATTAATTAATGATACTTTCTAAGGAATATTCGGCCTTAGTTTGTAACAATGACTACATTCACTCTTATACACTCATCTGAAATCCAAATCGGCCCATATTTTGACCGGTGGTATCTTAAATATAAAAATAACATAAAGGTTAAAAACATTAAAGTGGGCCGAAATTAATGTAACAATTCTAATGAAATCTATGTTTTTCGTCATATGCGTCTGACTAATGTTACTTTTCACGAAAACAAAAGACATTTCCATCAACCTGCTTGGTAAATATTACCGAGGCAGGAAAGTTCATTTCAGGACGCACGAGTGCTCCTGGCAGCTTCCAAGAAAGGATTTTTAAGGTAAACCCCAGCGTGCGTGTGTCAGTGAGAGATCCAATTCCGATCAATGTTTTAACATGAGCTCCCCCTCTATCAACAACGTAAGGGTTGTTCTGCAATTTAAATACCCCCTCCCCCGGGCGGCGGCTCTTTGAAGTTTCGCCGGACGAGTTGGCCTAACCTTATATGGATATCTCTGTCTTTGTCTCACTCATGTATACAGTGGCATTCTTGCAAAAACAGTGGCCAGTGTGTCCGACCGCATAGAAACTTACCGCACGAACGCTTTAGGAATTACAATTTGAAGAATTTCATATAATCAACTCGATAATGAATAATGGCTTCATCGACTGTTATTCCTAACGACTTTTCTTCACTTTTTTCTGAAACGTTAAATGATGTATTTATCATAATAAATATTTGCCTAGCGTCCTAAATCCAAATAAAATATCTTATTTGAGCAATTTAATAATAGTTTAACAATTTCAATACACAAGTGAACGTCACACAATGCAAATTTCATACAGTATAATACTTAAACTGTATTTATAAAATATAAGTGCAATATGTGGGCTACGAATGTAATGGTGATCGATTTCAGTATACCAAGTTTACCTTAATCGTCACCATAATATTTGTTCAGTTTATATTAATATTGTATTAATTCATCTACTAACACGTACTATGCTAATTAAGAAAACGTTTTTTTAATTCGTATTTTATTATTTTTCTTCACATTGCACAATGTTTAAATATCACTTATGTAAAGTTTTACCGTCCTAAGTCTTCTCATTGGCGAGGTTCCCAAACACTACCTCGCCCCATGACGTCAAAGTTCCCAAAAGGATTGCCGCTTCGCCCCGCCCCGTCCCCCGACTGTCATATTTTTCTGTCCTTGTTACCGTTTAGGAAAAATATGTGCTTCGAAGTTACATTCTTATAAAATTACAAATAAATGACCTAGCATTTTTTCTACCACAACATTCATGAACTCGTAGGCCTACATTGCATCCATCGATGTTAAGTTAAATGAAGAAATATTTTTATGAATGAAGTAGTTGTCATAAAAAGAAGATTAAATAAAGAGGTATTAGAGAAATTCCAAAAAGAATGCTACTATGTATCTCAATCGACTCTCAATAAGGCCATAATACGTGAGGTTGAGGACCTTACAAGAGGCGGATGAAGAAAACATCTCAGGGCAAATATAGCGGAGTTCAGCTGGCTCCCTAACTTAGAAATATGAGTGTCCCTTGATAAATTATAACCTAGATGGATAGGAACTTGGTGAACAGAGTGTTGTCCACAATAGTATCACCCTTACAAAATATGAGGTCCGATTAGGATGAAATCAAATAATTTTGATTTTGGCTACATTGAGGCACAGTTTAATTAATTAAAGCCACTGAATAAGGTAAGAGGGGGTGTCTTGAAAATGTCGACTGTAAAAGAAAAATTACTGTGGTATAAATTGAGACATGGATCGTCAGAAAATAAATAAAGAAACAGAGAGTGGTGAATTGTAGATAGAACCAGAGCCAACAGGAAGATAAAAAGCAAAGGTCCCAGGACAGATCCCCGCGGCACGCCTTAACAGTAGAAAATACAGAAGTGCGAGTTTCACTAAAGCTTGAAATTCGAACACATTGAATACGACCAAGCAAATGGACCTGAACCAGTTTAGAAGAAAACTCTGAGGCCGTATCCAGCCAGTTTTTGTATGAGAATCACATGATCGACACATTTAATAAGGCCCTACTAAAATTGTAAAGAGGCATAGAGTGTGGTCGTCCGACTCAAGAGAGGTCAGTACACGCTCCAGCGCAGATGCTACAGCATAAGATGCATCTAAATTTAGTCTGAATCCAAACTGGTTTTCCGATATTATGTTGTTGAGTTTCAAAAAAGACGTATAGCCACATTTTTTACAAATTTATGCATAGTTCCCGTCCAATTACTGTTAACCATGCTTTTCCCATTAGTTTGCCTTAGGGAAATAATTTAGAGTCAACATTAATTTTGAGTTAATAGAGTTTTTACTACGACTTTTGCTTTGATTGTTTTGCGACTATTGCTTTGATTGAAAAAATCCACAATTTTTTTGTTTTTAAATGTATTATTCACATTAATTACTCCAGGATTTACTCATTTTGTGTGTATCAAATCAAATAAAAAATAATTCTAATCCTCCAATTAACATACAAAAAACAAATATTTATAATACACTACTTTTTACAAGCAATAATTCATAACTTAGAAAATAAATTTTACATTGGAGAATACAGTAAAATAATACCTACAAAAATAAAAAATCTGAGCGTGAAAGGTTTTTATGTAAGAAAAAAGGAATAAGAAATAATTGAAATCATACAAAATTCACAATATATAAATAATAATAGTATAAAAAAGAGAAATCCTATTTTTTCAAACATTTCGAAAATGCGTTATTTATTACATATTTTTATTATATAGCTTACGTATCGATTCATAGCTTTCTTAAAACTAAACGTAAGATTAACTGTTAGAATCTACATTTTCCGGTGACAACCGCGTCAAGGTACTATCTATAATATTTACAAGATAACCTGACGTTTCGCCCATATTGTGATGTGGCATCCTCAGTGGTTTCTCTAAGACTCATATTCTAGTTATGACACCGGCCAGATAAACCAATATTTTACATGTTTTTGCGATAAAATTATACCTGATTTTGTAGATAATGTAATGAAGGATGTTGATTGCTTTGTATATTTTAAATTTAGTGTTTGTGATAAAATTGTTCTAGTTAAATAAAAGTATAAAAGAAACACCAACTAATTGCAGAAAACATTTAACCCTTTATTTGAGAATATATCAAAATTTAAATCGTTAAAATCACTAATGAACATATTCATATTCGTATATTCGTGAAAATACATATATGCACGAAAATACGAGGGGCGAATGAGTGTAGATGAAGGTCGACTGTTCCTTAGAGAGAACCATTCATAAATAGTCCAAACAGGGTAACCACGGAATCTACATTTTTACGTGGAATCCGAACCACGCACTTGTCTGATTTTTACCTAACTGACATAGACAGTTCTTTTCCATACAGAACATCCGGACCCTACCATCCAACACCCACACCCCTGACTTCTCTAGTATTGTCCAAGTCGATGGCAACCATTATGTGGACGCCGTGTTATTATTATTTAGAGAACCTATAATAATAACATACACTATATATAGTATAGAGCCTATCGCCTACAAACTAGACATCAAGAACTAATATTGGAGCTATTTTTTTGCTTCAATTGAGAAACTTTAACATTGGTCTTACGGAGAATTTATGGAAGTCACAAGAATTTCTTTCCACCCCCCCTCGATGTTAATGTTGCTATTACATTGTAAAATTCATAGTTATACATTCCAAACTTCTAAAAACACCAGAATTCAATTCGCCAACGGTTTCATTTAGGCGTCTACATAAACAAACCGCTTCGCCGAAATGCCATTGAGTGCGCCATATATTCCGCCATAAATCAAAAGGCCATTAACTGTTTACTGCGCTGCTTTGCGACGCTTTGTTTCTTTGTTTTCTGGATTCGACACGGGTCTCGAGGCCAACACGGATTTTTTGTTACAGTTTCTAAAAAACGAGACAAGAATAATTTGAAAGTGAATAGTTAATGAAGCGATTGAAGCTGGTTATTGAGCTTAATGTTGTTACATTTTATAGTCTTAAGACTGTTATACTCTATTCAAACCTATTGTTTACAGCTAAGCAGCCCGTAGTGTTGCAATTATTTAGATATGAGAAGCCGACACAGGTTGTACGTATTGTAAGGCATACAGGAATGATTACATAAGTGTAGGGCGAGTTTGAATGGCCTGTGTAGTCTGGTTACTAATTGAGTTTGTAAGCTCAGAAAGGGTCATTTATTACTAGCCCAATATCCAAGCAACTAAGGGACCTACAGCTTTACGTGGAATCCGCACCACGTAGTATTGGCTTGATTTTCAGCTGACAAGATTGATACTCAGTTTTCTCCTCCACAACATTCGGACACTGACTATCACCAGCATGGACACTCCCAACTTCTCTACTGTAGTAGTGTTCCATCGATGGCACCCATTGAGCGTACGTCATGTTAGCATTAAGAAGACTGAGTATAGAACATATCGCCTACAATCTCCACGACACTTATTCTCCAAGTAGCAGGATTACAACACTGCGTCAACATAATAGACCTACATCTAAGCTATAGGCCTAATGTTCTTCGTTTCCCGTAGCTCACTAGAGTTATGCAGAGACCCATAATCCATCTCCTCCACCACTCCTGCTGATACTGTATTCTGGGTGACTGTTTAGCTCTTATACTCTGGTTACATATCTATTATTAAATACGAGTTGGTTTTAAAATTTACATTACATTTTTTAAAGAGAGACCGATCTCCTTTTTGACCTTACTTTGCCCATTCCTCAGAGACTACTGGTCTGTTCAGTAGATGTATTCAGCCAGTAGATGTAAGGGGAAGAACCACTACAGTACAAGGAGCACATCACTGAAAATACACCCATGATAGGAATGGAACCTTCATTATCTCTAACTCAGGTTCAAAATCTTGACACCTTAGAGAATTTGGCCACTGGCTCTCGCAAATTCGTGTAGCCTACTTTTGTGCATGTGCACCATGAATCGTTTTAAGGTGGCAGTTCCCCAAACGGGTCAAGTCAGTGCTGCAAAGTCGACGTCTTTTAGTAGACATACTGTACATTCTTACTGTCAACGGGCTGAAACACGCTGTTCTATTTGAACTGTACGGTTTGTATTTATAATTAACTCTGCTTGATTTTTACAGGTCTGATGTAGTGGACCATAAGTTAATATTATGAGTTTTTTAATTTATAATCTTCAAGAGTGATATTTAAAGTTCGCATATGTTACTGTGAAAAAATTATAAAAATACTCAATCTTTTACGAAAACCAACTTATGGTCCACTAGAACAGTTCTTCACCTATAAATGACACTTCAAGTGTTACGATACGATCATTATTACGGACCGAATTCATTGAAATAGAAACCCATGTTTTTGGTGTTTTCATGTGGCGAAAAGGTCTCCTTACGATGAAGAAACGTTTTATGCACCATGGTTTTTTAGTATTAAATTTTACTAGATGATAATGATAGTTGTTTTAGATAGTCTTCAAGCACAATTACTATACCCCTGAATTCTCATTTTCCAAAAGGCACTTTAAACAGTGCTATGATCTAAACACGATCTTTTTAGATGGATTACGTTTTGCTAGATGATGTTTGTTCTACAGAATATTTAGTCACAATAATTAATTATACTCATGGATTTTCATTTTCCATAAGGCACTTTACATAATGCTATCCTGAAAAAAAAAAAAAGATTTTTGAATTGGATTAATCTTTGCTAGAGGATGTTCTAGTGAGACTTTAAGGACAATTAATTATTATACTCCTGGGTTCTTATTTTCCAAAAGGCACTTTAAACGTTGCTATGCTGTACAAATATTTTTTGGAGTGGGTTGATCTTTTTTCAAATTCAAAATACTTTATTGCAAAGAACAATTTATAACAATTGTATCGCAATCGACATTACCCTAACTGGAATTTATCATTCATTCTATAGAATTTCACATACATAGTTTCTGTCACACTCTCATTACCAAAGTTAGTAGCCATTCCACTTCCGGTATGAATTATGCCAATTAGATGGTCTCCCAGTCATGTGCAAGGAACTCGTCCACACTATAAAAAGCTCTTGATATCATGAGTTTTTAAGACGAGCCTTGTATGTCTTGGGCACCTGAGCACATTATAATTCGATTGGCAAACTGTTGACTAAGCGAACACCTACATGAAAGGGGAGATGTACGAAAACCACCTTTCTGTGTTGCCCAGTTCGGTAGTTTTCCCTGCCTCCGGTATTGTATGTCTGTGCCGCGTGTTATTACGCAATAAAAATCCGCGTGTTATTATTTCTTGACACAACAAAATGAATGGTTTGTAATATGTAAACGCAAGGCAGTATCAACAGTTGCAAGGTTTTGAAAGCGTTTCTGCACGAATCTCTACTTTTTAATTTTGATATGATCCGGACTGTTTTTTTCTGGTGCCTGAAAATTCTCAAAAATTCATTGTTTGGACACCTACCCCAGAGGACCACCCCATGTGTAAGGTGTGTATAGATAAGCCTATAATGCGCCGTCATCAGTACCTGAGTTGGGCAGTATTTGGACAGTGATCTCAGACCATAAATTCCTGAAGATAATTTAGATGAGACATTATTTGTTTGACCACTCCAAGTTAAACCACAATCGAGTTATATTCCTAGAAATGTTGTACATTTAACTTATGCAAGCTCTGTATCTTCCAGCATTACAGTAGGAGAATCTTCGCCTCCTTTATGGTGTAAGTTAAAGTTTATGTAATTCAATTTTGTTGGATTAATCTGTAAATTTATACTTTGCTAGAGGATGTTCTAGATTGGTTTTAAGCACAGTTTTATACTCCTGGATTCTCATTTTCCAAAAGGCACTTTAAACGATGTTAGACTATCAAAACTAATTAAGCTTTGCTAAGACAATTTTAGCCATGGCTTTTTACTAAAGAAAAGTCAAAAAAATCAATAGAGGTAAAGTAAGCAGAAAATCACGCCAAGAAAACAGAAAAAGCCGTGGTGATAAAACATTTCTTTTTACTCATTCATAGGATTCCAACCATCATCATAAATCACGTAACATTTTAAGAAATTTTAACCTTGGATGTACGGGTATATAACATTTAAATGAAAAAGTGTAATTAGTTTTTAATATAATTTGTAAAGCTATTTCGAAATACCTATAATTTTTTTGTTTTGTTTTTCGATTCGTGAGTAAATAGTTATTCTTGCGAAACTTTGCTACAAACTAGCAAACAATTAAATGTTCGGAAGAGGACATGGCATCAGGCAAGTGAGGGTCATGCCTGTCACGTCCCTTGCACACCACGTGACTTCAAAGGCGCCGACAACTACGTAGACCTAACGACTACTTCTGATTGGAATTCAAGGGGTTTCAGTGGCTTACTGTCGAGCTTATTTAATGATATAGCAATGGTCATCCGTGATGCAGCCAATCATGAAAAGTCCTCTCTTGGTTGACGAATATTTTTGTATTAGGATTATTATTAAAGGAGAGGACGATCTCCTTTTTAACTATTGATCAGTGCAGGGAACAGAAAAAGGGGGAGAACCAGTACAGTGCTAGGTGAATATTACTGATAAAAACATCCAGTCAAGGCCAAGATTCGAACTTGCGCTATCTCTAACTCAGGCTGAAAGTCCTGACGCCTAGCACCACTCAGCCACCGGGTTAAATTAATATTTTGACATTATATATGATTGGGGTCATCTATTGCACAAACTATACCATGGGGGTCTTGCTAGTTTTAAAAATATCTACTAGTGTCGGACTAACCAGAAGCTGATACACGTTTGGCAGTTTAGAATGGTCTGAAGTGATCAGAACTTCTGATGACTTCCAAACATGCTGAATCTATTCTCCATAAAGCTATAGTCAAATTTTCTATAATCATTTAAAACAAAGCTCCACTGATCCTCCTTTAAGCTTGTGTTCATTTGTCGATTTTTACGTCTTAAGTTTTAGCAAAGTCTTGAATAAATGCTAAAGAACCATTGTTTGTACATGACATGTCACTGTTAACTTTGATGCTCAGAATAGCTTCGACCTTCTTCACTAAAAATCTATTCCGATCGGGTGTCCAGACATTTTTCGTTAGTGAAAAAACTCATTCATCTGGTGCCAGTGTACCGTAGAGAAAGAGCAAACTCAAACACTCTTACAAAATTGTCATGCTTATAGTCGGCCAAGTTCAAGATTTGAAAAAAATCTTTTTTTTAAGGAAAGGGAGGTTTGTGATAGTACAACAGTGCGTAGATATATGAGTCATCATACAACACACAACCCCTCACGATTGTTGATTGCCCAAAGTAGTAGTAATCATGTTTGTTTTTTTCTACAATATTATACAGTTAAAAAATATTTGTAACACTAAAAAAACAAAAAATACGGACATCTACCAGATTTTTCCTTTGTACGGTACGGACACGGACATTGAATGTAAAATACAAACTGTCCGTACAAAATACGGACGTATGGCAACTCTAACTATAGGGCTGTCGACTGCCTAGCGGTAGCTTGGCTGTTCTGGTAATGCCACCTAAGTTTTAGATAATTTGCGTTATCGTGGACATATTTTTAATAGAACAGAACATGTAAGAGGTGATCATAACATTGAGATGCAGAATATGGTTATCAAACATATGATCATTTGTGTCAATGTAAAATACCCCCCCCCCCCCCACATCAGATCTTTTAGTTCCAAAGCTGAACAAATACGAGTTTTAGATTTTAGACGTCTTCACAAATGCCTAGTTTTTTATAATTTACTCTTTTGGTTTTGGAGTTATCTACAAACCCTTTTCTAATAAAAAACTATTTGTGATTTTTATTTGGGGGTTTGACTCCAGTGAATGAGTGAATATATGTATCTTTATTGAAGAGACTAATGTAGGTAAGAAAGATTGTCAAATAATTTATGTAACAAATATTTGTTCCAAAGCTTAATTGATGTATTTTTAATGCGTTCGGTGATGTTAATTGTAAAATAAGAAACTTTCTAAAACTATACAATCCGTCCTACTAGATTACTTAATGTAAAAATTAAGTTAATATTTTAATACTATTTAAAAAATATATAAAACTCTCAATTAAATTAAAATTGAATTATTTTTAACAATAATGAATGTATTGAAAAACCCGTTCTGTATAGGTTTTAATTTCATAATTTGATAGTAGAAAGGAATTTAAAAAATCACAATGTTTACAGTATATTTAGTTTAATGGATTAGTACAATAAATGTAACGCCTACATAACACTAACGCAGATCTGCTTGACAAATGTGTATCAAGAGGCATCTGCCATTCAGAAGGAGCTCGCAAAATTTGTCCATCCTTGGATGGAATATTAAAATATTTTATGTATCTTTGATAATTTATTATTAGTAATCATTAACTTCAAATAAATAAAATGATTAGAAAAAATCCCACGTATAAAACAAAGTGATGGAAACAAACAAATTAATGAAAAAGAATAAGTAAGACTATGATATTAAAATCGCCCCAGAAATAAAAAGTTTCGAAGAATAAAATTGTACTCAATACTATAATTTATAAGTTTATTTACTATGAACAAATTTTAATTTGGGTGGGCTGTAAACGATAAAATAGTAAAACACTCCAGACAAGATTTGAGTGTCAAAGTGAAAAGCAGTTAAAAATTAACAATTTTTTGGACATTTATAAGTTATTGATACTGTACCTTGTAAGTACAGGCACAGAGAAGAAAAAAGCTGAATTTCTGTATTTTAACAAACACGTTCTATAAATGTGTACCAATACAGTAGTACCTACAATGATTCAGAAATACACAGTAGTATTTACATTAGTAAAACATCGCTATTCATAAGAAAACTGTAGTGCCATTTCCTTGCTAGACAGTTTTTTTTTTCATATTTACCATAAGTTCCTTATGGTTCAACATTATGATACTTCAACAGCGCCGTAGTCCATAAAGAGTCGAACTACTCTTAGCGAGCCACGAGTTTGTCCCTGTCGTTGCGACACATCAACAAAGTGAAGGCGCAAACCACCTCGCTACATGTTCTGTTGTGACTGTATGGACTAAAACATTATTGTAATTTTGTAAACCATCTTTCATATAATGGATATGATTTAAGTTTGTATTGAAATTATGTAATTTACGAAAATGTAATGTCAATTTTTGTTTCATATACAACAATTTTTTAAAAACAAATTTAACTCAATTCTTCAAAACAATATAAATATTGTGATTAAGTAGCTGAACATATTTATCTTATTTTTATTAAAAGTAAAAAAAAAATTAAAATATATCATAGATATATTTAGGCCTATAATATACCTGGGTTAGTAATGTAAATATTTGATATTATTAGTTAAATATATCAGTACCCAATTATTTTATACTAGTTTATAGTTGCTTTTCCCAGCGTAACAACAAAAGGCATAACTTTTTGTAAAATAATTTATGCTACTAATTGGGGTGAGTGCCTGCAAAGTCTGATGATACCTATTAATTTACACAGATGCACTGTGTACCAGGTCAGGGGCCAACTTGTTACTCGCCGAGAGTATCGAGGTTTTACTGCATTGTAAACATTAATAATAAACGATTGTTTAATATTAAAATAAGGTTTGTTGATAAATGATTATGTGTTAATGAGAGATGTAATGTACTAAATAAACAGTAGACAAGAGAGAATCTTATCATACTTTGCTGAGGCCTTCCTCAGGCTCTTAAAAAAACTATATTCAACCATAAAAAATAAAATTTCTTGGATGTCATTTAGTGTTAGCAATTATTAACGATCGGATCAGTCTATGGTAAGGTCAATTACACAGATTAATTCAATATTGACAGGGCAAAATATACTTGGTAAGTAAAAAATTATAGAAGTAGTAAGTTAGTCTTCTCTAGTGATTAATTTTGTCGCACTAGTGACAATGAATACACGTGTATTCATTGCTAGTGATTAATTTTGTTCGACCCTCTACCAGGACTGACTTTATAACTGCGTCGACTACCAGGAGACCGGTTGTCGTCTGTCCATCCACCCCCAAACCATTGTGTGATTTGAACAGTCGTGGTGGTTGACTCTCCTTCCCTGCTTGGCTACCAAGTAGTGCGTTTATCAATGGCTGGCGTCCACGTTTAGCAGTTGAACATTTTCACTTGAAAACGTATCTCTTTTACAATTTTTAGCAAACGTAGGGGCCTATTTCAAATATTTACTTACTTTGTAGGACAAGTCTGACTCGTGCCCTCTATTGTTTTTTATAATTGTTTGGGTTTATTACAAAAATATATGTAAAATTAGAGCAATAGTTATTGGTATATAGAAAATAAATCAGGGGATAAAACTAAAATCTGATCTTAGGGAGCTCTAGCTCTGTTTTTTTTTATTTTTATTTTTTTTATTTAAAGAACACACTGGGGTGTATCACATCCCATTTACATAAAACACATAACTATCTTAATTTTGTATTTTTGGGGGCACTTAAAGTCGTAAATAAGACATTGGCTTCTCTGTAATGTCAAACAATTGGATTAAAAACATTTTAATCATTTTATAAAATTTTGTTTCACCTTTAAGATAGGAGGCACGTATCGTGACAAAACATGTAGCTAGTAATAAGATCATTCAAAAAAATAACAAAAAATTAAAATATTTGAAAGAAAGCAATTTTAAACTACTATATACAAGTTATATTTGTTACTAAATACAAAAATAAGTAAAAAAACTACATATAAATATCTTAGCCAGAGGGACAAACTTCATCAAACATAAATTATTATACTACGAAAATGTTCTAGACATTTTTGAATGATTTCTATGTTTGTGAGTAGAATTCCCCTTTCTTCAAGTAACAGCTAAAATCATCATTATTTTCATATTTTGGTCTCTAAAAAAACACTAAGAAAAGGCACAAAAACTATAAGCACTAGAATAAAAAAATGTAACACTAAAGACACACTGGGGTGTCAGACAATAAAGTTATTTGGTGACTCACAGAAAGCAGTACTAACACTGACAGTCTATGGTACCTGCAGGCAATGGTGCTAACTGAATTTACATGGAAGAATAAATCCCCTCTCAATAAATAATAGAGAAAAATAAAAATGAAATGTTCATGGGGTGTGTCACACCTCAGTGTGTCCTACTAGAGCTAAATCTTCAAGAAAAAGATCAAGTTTAGGATGGTACGTTCATAAATTAAACTGCATTTTTTATCTGAAATGAATTTTCCATTGGTTTCCTGAAGAATCAAATCCAATATGACTGCAGTTATTTAGCAGGCAGACCACACATCACTGTTTTGTGTAGATAAAAAATCATTTTAGTTTCAACTTCCATCCGAACGTCTCATCAACGTTATGCCGAAAGCATTAAAATGTTTCCAGGTGTCCAAGGCATATATGGCTCCTTTCATAAGTTCTTGATATTGTAGGCTTTTTGTAGTGTGGACACGTTCCTTTCACATGACTGGGAGACAATTTAAATACCATTCCACAGAAAAGAAAGAAACAGAGGTAGCATCCAAAAGTTAATAAATTAATTAAGCTAATAAAAAACGAAGAGAATAAACCTACAGTAATTCCTGGAATTTAAATAGCGCCTTCTTTTTGATAAGGCAATATCTGCGAACACTTTTGTCCTGTAATTGTATTTTACCAATTGAAGGAGCTAGAATTCTTGTAGCTTGGTTTATACCATTGATTTTATTATACATACACGTCATAATCATTGGTATCATGTACAGTGATGTTTTCCGTGTAATCAGTAGTATAACAATAGAAGTATGGAAGGAAAGCTGAGTCGGCCATCTTGGATCTATTATTCATAAGGTTAATTATTATTTTATTAATTAATTGTTTTCCGGTAATTTATGTGTGATGAGCAATTTCATATGAATTGTAATGATGAAAGCTTACATTACTTAGCGTATTCTATTTTTTATTTTTTTATTTAAATTTTTGTCATACAAGTATTAAAAATTATTCTTATTTCAAGCTGTTATTAAAAAATGTATTTATGTTTAAATAGGTAAAATAAGTAAAATAAAAGTCAACTACCTAATGTTGCTGACAGTATGATTTTTCCTGGAGACTGAGGCTGTGGAGCGATATGGCACAGCTAAACTTCGTGTTACGTAGCTTCTGCCACAAGCCACTAGCCAAAAACTGAAGTGTCGCTGCAAGGCACTCCTTTTTAATAATTTTCCCTCCTCTAGTTCCTGTGTCAGCATACCTACTGTTACATATATTTTGACGCAACTATGGAATACATTGATATAAATAACCAAAAATGAAACAAAATTACTGGTCCTAAGGAGGCATTTAGAAGTAACTAATCTTTTATATGACGGCTATTTTCTTTTGAGTTTGGTAAACCTCGATGCGATTGTTTTTGATGACATAAAATCACTTGTAACAACAAAGGGCCGTCGTTTATGAGGGCTTCTTATTGAAGTCAGGAGGCTATTATAACCAAACATTCAAAGCAGTCCACATAAATTAAATTAAGGCCTTACCAGCTTTGTGAACTTTTTGCGTTCTAGAAAATTTTTGGTACACATTCTCCGTTGACGCACACTTCACTGCAGACCAAGTTATCTGAGCAGGCGAAACCTACATAAATGGTATGTTTTTTCAGCAAATTGTGAATTATAATTTAAAATATTTTAGTAAAAACCGCATGTCTGTAACTTGACTAGTTTTTGAGTTATGGCAAAAAACATAATTGGGAATAAAACTGGTAATTTTTAAAGTATTTATTTTTTAGTGTTAATATGGAGAAAAGTTTGTGTCAATTATTTGGAACCATATATTTTATTGGTCATCACCTATGTATTTACCTAAGTAACACTAATTACAATTTAAATATTTTTTAGCCTAAAAACACAAATCTGGTTTTGTTTTAGCCATGAACAGATATAGACGATGACCAATAAAATAAAATAACAAAATAATAAATAACTAAAGAATTACATAACATTTTAAAATTCTAATCCTGGTATCGTTTTTCAGGTTGGAATGTTGGTGTTAAATGACATGTCACATGACCACTTTCCTATTGAAAATGTTGAAGTGATTCATAGATATTTGACGTCAAGTGATTCCTAATAACGAAACACTCTAAATGTAGGGTGGGTTATTATTGGTTTAGTTCAATATTCGAAAAGCGAGTCTTAAATAAACTGTGGAACAAAGTAAAAGGAGGTAACCGGCTTAAAACGTATCTTTGATATAAAATATTTTATTTTAACTGCTTCAATGTCATTCTGGCCCAATTCTACAACCTCAAGGATTTAGGCCCTTCCTATTTTGAAGCTTGTAAGTGAAATAAAATATAAAATAAAATAAACCTTTTTTTAAACTATTTAATTAAAACGCAGCCGGTAGTAAAACTTTCTACAGTCGTGGCAGAAATTAAGTGTACTCGTTTGAAGATGGATTAGTAAAAAACTAAAAAACAATGCTATGTAAAATCTACTTAGCATTCTTCGTTTAATTGTATGTTATGAGATATGCACTTTAAAATTATTATGAGCGTTAGTAATTTATGTCAAATAGTTTTTTAATTAGCATAATACGTGTTGGTACATATACAGTACAAGTAAACGTCACACAACACAAATTTATTACAATATAAGCACAAGATGCACAAATATATTACAATACAAGTACAAAATGCACAAATAATTTTGCCATAATATTTGTGCATTTTGTACTTGTATTGTAATATATTTGTGTATCTTGTGCTTATATTGTAATACATTTGTGTTGTGTGACGTTTACTTGTACTGTAATTTATGTCCTAATTGGAAAAAAAAAACAAAAAACAACAACACTGGAATTTTAACTGGTTTACAATGTTCAAAAACAAATGAAAATTAAAAGTTATTGACCAAAACTGCATCTAATAAACAGCCACCCTAATTGAAAAATAAAAAAAAAAAAAGCAAATTATTTGGAAACCAAATCTGTTGTTCCTTACGCACAGGTAAAAATTTAAAGAGAGAGAAACAAACTGTCGCATTCATTTTAACTTAAAACTATTAAGTCAAATTCTGAAAATGACTGTTTTAAGAAACGAATTGCTTCAGAGTGATCGGTGAAATAAACATCTACTTTTATATTCGTAGACAGATTAGGTCCCAATGAGGACAAGTGGACATGAGTATGACAATAAAGCCTATCGGTGTAGTGATAGAATGGTCACGGAAATCCCCCAACAGAATGTTACGAGATTACCCATTCACACGTTATAGTTCATTTATTGAATATCACAACTTGACTTGAGAGCGCTCTTACAGCAAGTACTGGAAACTACGAGTAGGTTTAGATTGTTACGACCAATGACGTGACGTTACTAGCCAGCCGTAAATATAATAACGACATAATGCTTAGCATGTATTTAGTTTTATCTCCACCAGTCTGATAACATGCTTATTTCAATTTGTCTGTGTTAAAATTTTATGATCTTTTCTTTCTGTGTATATAGTCATATTTATATTTTGTATATTATTCACTATGTTAATTTTATAACATTGCCAATAAATCAAACTTTTTACTTTCTCCCATATGCGTTAGCATAGAGAAAGTATTGTGATCGTCCAAAAAACATTTTTTACAAGTTGGTCTAAATATTCATTTTAGGGTCCCCTGAACTCAAAACTGAACTCAAAAAGTGTTTTTTGAAAAAAAGATTTTTTGTGTCTTTCGTATGTGTGTCTGTTTGTGTGTATATGCAGTTCGCTGGAGACCAAACGGATAAATAAATTTTTATGAAATTTGGTATGTATTTTAGCCAATATCTAGACAATTTTTTTTCACTTTTTGAAATTTTAGGTTTTTTATTTATATGGGCAAAAACATACAAAAATAGATCTTTCTCAAAAACGGCTATAACGATTTTGATTAAAATTTCAGGAAAATGTAAATTACAATTTAAAATATTTTAGTAAAAACTGCATGTCTATATTGACTACAGTAGGTTTTGAGTTATGGCAAAAAAACATATTTTTTGGGAATCAAACTGGTAATTTTCAAAGTTGTGATTTTTTATTGTTTAATATGGGGAAAAGTTCGTGCCAATTCTTTGGAACCATTTATTTACCTCAATATTAAATAATAATACTTCAATTTTTAAATAGGCTACTTTAAAGTAAAATAATATTAAACATTTTATCTATTGAAAATACTAGAATAATAATATATTATTATTTATGAATATCAACTTCATCTCAACTTTACCATACAAATTAGTATATATTTTTAGTTTTATATAGTTGTAGATTGCCAGACGCAACGTGCTCTTGACAACAAAACACGCCAGAGCTTCACTAAATAGCCACTACGCGCGCTATGTCAAGTCGGGAGATTTATTAAATCGAACATAGTTATTTTTAGCTCCAATATAATTGTTGTTAGGACTGTATTTACTTATGACTTCACTTTATCATTTGATGTTTGTGTTGTCTGTGTTTGTTTAGACCGCCGTCACAACATCAAGCCTCTAGGACAAAGGTAGGCCATGTATAAACAAGAATCACAGACCATTCTCCGATTATCCACCAAGTTGACTTTACCATTCGTACTTTTAATAACCTCTTTGTAATTTATGTTAACTATGACTTCCATATTTATAATTTCAAGTTTAATTTTCTTTCCAGCTTATGCCCTTTTATCTTCTGCTGAGCATTTTCCACAACTGGCAGAGGTAAGTCGAATTAGGATATAATTAATGACACAAAAACTTTCAAAAATATTTATTGTCTTTAAATTGTAATACAGTGAAATATTATAGCATGTACATAAACTGAACATTTTGGGTTTGACAAGGTGTATTCGGGCCATACCGTGATTCTTGAATTGTAATACTCTAAGATGTCATTTCATAAGTAAATTGAGTGTAGTAGTTCATAACAAAAAACTTAAATAGTTCAATATTAACAATTCAGATCCTCAATAAAATAGTTACGTTTTAAAGAAATATTTTCCCTTAAAAACATTGTATATTTGTCATTTTTATTTAACATGATAATAAAGTCATAAAAAACGTTTTTTTTATAAAAAGTAGTGTAAACATGAAGTACCTTATTAGGATCAAATGTGTAGATTAATTTATAAAATTATGTATTAAAATACGTTTTATGCCTGTATTTTGTACCTAAAGTTGAATACAGCAAACTGGATGTGTCACACCACAGAATAATTAACACGATCAGGTAATATATTTATCTTGTAGGGTGGTAATCTATTAATGTGATCGTTTCTCAAACTCCCAAGCCACTGCTATAGATCTCTAGTAGTCGGAGTATTCTAGTGGACCATACATTGACATTATGGGGGTTTTAATTTAAAATCGTCAAGAATGACTTTTAAAGTGTCACATATTTAACTTTATAAATTATAAAAATAATACATATTTTACAAAACACTAGAACGTTTTTGTTCACTTATTCAATGACACTTCAAGAGGTGCCATGCGACCATTATTATGCAAATAATCATTGAAATAGAAACCCATGTTTTAGGTATTTTCGTGGTACGAAACGTCCCCCTTATGGCTTCAATTTTTGGAATGTTTGTATACACTTACTTACTCTTACTCCTGTGGCCACCCAAATCCATGGTGATTTTTGGCCTCGCCAACAAGTTGCCTCCACAGTCCTCTATTCTGCTATCTCAATGTCTCCATCAAGACTTCTCACATCCTGTTCCACTTGGTCATCCCATCTTATTCTTGGTCGTTCTAGCGGTCGCCTTCCTGCTGGTTTCCCTATCCATACCCTTCTTATCATTTTTTCTTCTTCTCTTCTCCTCACATGACCAAGCCATCTTATTCTTCTGCTTCTAACCACCGCCACAATATCAGGTCTCTTGTACAGTTCTCTAAGCTCTCTGTTCTTTTTCATTCTCCACACTCCTGATTCATAGGTAGGTCCATATATTCTTTTTAAAATTTTGTTTGAGATAAGGCATTTTTTTAAAAACCCCACATACAGACAGACGCCAAACTAAGTGTGATAAGACACATCTTCATAGGACATTTTTTGTTTATTTATACCTATTTAATGATTTCCTGACGTGTTGCTGCACACTTTTCAAACGCCCTGTATAAACAAACAAGACAGTCCAACGCAATGCATTTGATGTGGACACGCGATATGCAACTATCTAAATGTGGACAATCTCAAATAAGCCCTCGGACGACTGTTAGACGTAATATTAGCTCAGCTATTATTCATTTCATGGTGTGCTGTAGAGAGACAGAGAGAGGGAGTCCGTAGCGCTACCTGTGAAAACCGAACTTGAACTAATTTCACCGAGCAGGAAAACCGGCTTCACGGAACTCACATGAGTGGACAGTCTTTTTTTTCCATAGTCAATAGTTCAACTGATAGAGAGTAGAATATAGAAATAGTGCTAGTAACTATGTCAAACAACTGATTTTAGTATTCATTGATCTCTGAGTAGTAAAGTCAAACGAATCTTGATCTACAATAAGAATAGCAATACTGATAAATTACAGAAAATTAGGGATGTAACTTGTGACGTAACTAAATTTTGCTAAAAGTAAAATGTTACAGGTAACCTGGGAAGGGGAGCAGAGCAGTGCGCATGCGCAGTTCCGGAGTGTGCGCAGTATTCACCACCACCACCACCCCCTTTGGATGCAACGTCACACTTTGAGGAGTAAGTTATCAATCCCAATCGTCATATAAGCTTTATAGAGTTTTATATAAGTCTTAAATGATTTCCAAAAGGTTAACTGGTGTACGTAAACACGAGTTGCTCCTGAGTTGGGTGTAAAGTCATCGATGCAAAATAAAAACACCACAGAAAATTATACTGATAGACATATTTACATGTTTGTTTCTACTTCAAAATATATTGTTGTTTTATATTTTCAACATTCAAATTTAAATTTTAATAATGCTAACATTTATTTTTACTTCATTAAGATTCACATGTACGTTGACTGAATGGATTGGTTGGAAGAGGAAAATTACAAAGAAATTTTTGTTACGGTCCAAAGGGGTTGAAATAATATGGCGATTCCACTTTGTGGGTACAAACTGTACTTTTATTCACACTAATTAATTAACTAAATTACACACTACGAGATATTTACAGACTTATATTACCAGACAGACACTATTTAATTATTTAATAAAACCCAACTCTTGATTAAAGTAATTAAGAATAATAATTAATGTTTAAAGTTTCGCATGTGTACCTGGAAAAAAGCATTAAAATAATCAAATTTTTACAAAAACCAACTTATGGCCAACTATAACAGTTCCTCGCCAATCAAATGACACTTCAAGTGTTGCGATATGATCATTATTACGGACCGAATCATAGAAATATAAATCCATGTTTTTGGCTTTTTACGTGAAGTGTAACGGCCCCCACGACAACTTGCTTAGACGAACTTAACAATTATTACGTGTTATAGAAGGCAAGTGGTGGAGTTCTCGAATCACTTATACAATCTCCAAGTACCCCCAACGTCTAGCGAAGACGACAACGGACACTGAAATAGACAAAGCATTCAAACTCTGGGAGGCAGCAAGCTCCCTCACCTTCCAGAAGACAGAGCCTGGGGGACAGCCACCAGACATCGATGTTAGGTTCGAGTCAGGAAGTCATCCAGGATGTGAACGCCCTTTTGACGGACCTAACGGAATCCTGGCCCACGCATACTATCCGAAATTCGGAGGGGATGTTCATTTCGACGACGATGAAGGCTGGAGTGTCAACAAGAAAGGTGAGAAGGTGGGACATTTCAATAATATATTTTAGAAGACAATAAGGTTGAACATATTGTGTGGTGTATAGCTAGGGATGGCAAATATTTTCAACAAATCGATATATCGCAAACAAAATATCGATATAACGATAATATCGAAAGAAAAAGATCGATATATTAGGCTTCTTATAAACACTAAACTTCCACCCACTAGTCTACAATAAACTATATTTTAGTACGTAAACCTCACGTAAAAAATAAATAAAATTACTTTATTATTTCAATGCATGTTTTTTACACATAAGAGGCAATTTAAATGTATTTTTTCCGAATCTTAATGATTTTGAAGAAAGAGAAAACATAATATTTAGAGATATGATATATCGAACAAAAATATCGATATGACCGTTATTATCGAAAGAAAATATCGATATTAAAATATCTCTATATCTAAACATATTTATCGATATTCCCGATATATCGATATATTGTTGCCATCCCTAAGTATAGCTATGCTGAAAATATTTTTAAAATTTTTCTGACGATTATTTGAATGAATCAGTGTAAAGATTGTTACTAAATTACTATAAAGAATTGCTGACTCAAGTGAAGATTTTCTTAATCAGTATGGAGAATCAGCGTGGAGATGATAAGTCAGTTTGAAGGTTGATTCAGTCAGCTTTGAGAACAAACTTTGCTCATACTTTAAGGTCAAGAGTGAACATTTTTTTTTGGGTCAGTGTTAAAGGTTTAGTTTATCCTGTAAGTACCATGGTTTACTTACATAATGGTTTGGTCACAGAGAATAGAACCATAACAGAATTCTATGTCATTTCTCGCTGCTGTGTTTATGGCATTGTTCAATGACAGTGAAATAAGGCAAGCTATACCCGTCGCCAAACTAAGATGAGACAGTTGAGGGTCTAGTAACCCGACCGCCGTCCGTCTCACTGTCGTAAACAAATTAGTCAAGTTTTGTCTCACGTTGGTTAAAGTTTGATCTTTTAAATTTAAATTATCAATCGAATCTAGTCAATCTTTTTCAACCGATGACAGTTTGGCCCCAAATAAATCGGAAAATTTTAAGATTTTCTGTAAACCACCATAAAACAAACAATTTGTTAAGCCTATCAAGTTCAATATATCGTAAATTTATGTAAAAAAATGGGTTTTATTTATTGTTAAACATTAGTTTCGAACATTGTTATAAATAAATTGTACAATATATTTCACTCAATATGCCTATAATTAATTGTTTCATTATGGATTACAGAAAAACCTTAAAATGTTCAATTAATTGGGACAAATCTAAATTGCATTAAAAAATTATTAGATTCCATTTATAGAACAACTAATTTTAGTTTACTACTTAAAGTACTAAAAATTAAAATTTAATTATCGTGTGCATGAAACCATGACTAACTTTTTTACGACAGGGGGACGGCCGGCGGTCAGTTGCCCTCGATTGCCTCAACTTAGGTTGGCGACGGCAATAGAAAGGTTCCTTGCCGGACCTTACATGCAGTTCATGGCGTATGTCATTAATGTACCGAATTTTCTAAATAAATAATACATAAATAAATAAGGTCTTTATTTTGGAGTGGTTTTCAACAAACAATGCTGGTTTACAAAACAACTCAAGTCATATTACAAATATTTAAAAAAATTAAAAGCTAATTTTAATTATTCCTAATTAAAACATAAAGTTATGTATACAGTACAGTTATATACGGATATATCAGCTTGTATTATACATTAAATATTTATATACATTGTTTTTATATGTAGTTTCAGATACACCCTGGCCTGTTAAACTGGAGGAAAATTCATTAAATAATTTGGGAGCAAAGTACGCAAATATTTTTCTTTCAGATTCACTGCGAACGCAAGACATCTCCAAAACTTGATCCTGTCTAGTGCTGCGGATCTGAGACCTGTTTTTTAGTTTTTCCCTCAAATATCCCATACATGTACAGTGGTAGTGACCCACTCACCCACCCATACACGTTCAGTGGTAGTGATCCACCCACCCACTTATACATGTACGGTGGTAGTGACCCACTCACCCACCCATACACGTTCAGTGGTAGTGATCCACCCAATCACTTATACATGTACGGTGGTAGTGACCCACTCACCCACCCATACACGTTCAGTGGTAGTGATCCACCCAATCACTTATACATGTACGGTGGTAGTGACCCACTCACCCACCCATACACGTTCAGTTGTAGTGACCAACCCACCCACTTATACCTGTACGGTGGTAGTGACCCACCCACCAACCCATACATGTACAGTGTCAGTGACCCACCAACCCACTCATACACGTTCAGTAGTAGTGACCCACCCACCCTTACATGTACGTCTTATGTCGCGTATTATAGGCTCTGTCAAAGCATATCAGCCTTACTCACAGACAAGCTAGACAATTTAGATGGCGTTGATATTACTGAAACATAGAAGAGCTAGAAATAAACAACAATCTGTATGTTTACCTTTATTAAACTGTTCATTGCCCGTTTCACTGTTTGCCAGGTGTGAGTCTCGTGCAAGTGGCCACCCATGCTGTCGGTCACGCCTTGGGACTTCGTCACTCGTTCAACCCATCCTCCGTCATGTACCCGGAGTACTCGGGATACAATCCTCAGTTCCGTCTGCAGCCTGATGACGTTAAGGCCGTACAGGTACGTTCTTGTATGGAATAACACATATTAACAGGGACCATTTAAATATAATATAATATTTAATATATATATATATAAACAATTTATATATATATATATATATATATATATATATATATATATATATAAATTATTTTTTTTAAGGACAGGCCGATCTCCTTCTTAACCTTACTCTGCCTATTCACCACAGACTATTGCTCTTTTGCGAGAAACTTATCAGACAGAATATGGGGGCGAACCAGGTCAATATTACTAATAAATCTTCTAGTCAAGGCCGAATTCGAATCAGCGCTATCTCTAACCCAATCTCCAATTCCTGACAGCTTAAACCGCTCGGTCACCGGCTCGCCCAATATCTTTATAATATATTGGTTCTTTTACCATAATATTTCCAAAAAGTCTTTAAAAAACCCCCGCACACATTATATATTATTATTGCTTACTCATCCTAACACCAAACTATACTAGACAGGCAATCTTAGACCTTTTGCCAAGATTTATGTAAAATTCGTAATGTAAAGTAGGCCATTCGTTGGCTTAAATGAGTGGCTATTTACAGTTAAAAGTAAAATATTAGTATTTTAGTTCAATATATTTCACAAACCAAACCTAACCTTTGTATTTTTATGTTTGTATCCTTTCCAAAATGATTAAAAACTTGCTTCACTACAATATTCATCTACCAACGAACCATTTACTTACTACTGCAATAATAAGTCGTAATTTTCATTTCTCTCAAATAAGAAGTTGTTGTAAATAAATATAAAAATAAATTCTATATAACTCAATGTATTTAACATTAGAACTGTATAGCAATCAATATACGTTTGTAGAATGTTGATGCATATATTGGTTAACAAATAAATTGATTGATTGACATGTAACAATTTGTTCCAGGCCCTGTACAAACGTAAAACCTAACCTCAAAGTTAGATTGTTCCTCAAACAGGAGTGTAGAGTGCTAAACATGACACGATGAGACTTTCATGTTGATGCACTCTTCTTTAAAAATGGAGTTTTTGGAAATACAACATTTCACTTACTATGTATTTTATACTTGTATTATTACCTATTTTAAATACAAATATTAACTACTCACATGCACACGGAGAAGATATTTTACATACTTTTTCAATAACATCATTTTGAACGTCATTAATGGAAAATGATGAGTTGACTAGCACCATATTATTTCTGGATATATATCATTTCTGAAATAATATTTCTGATAAAGGAAGTAAGATTAATTATATGATTTTTTAAGTTTAAACATATTACATACTGCAGACTCTGATATTACCATAGATCTTCTATATAATAGAAGGTCTATGATATTACGTACGTACAATATTACAACTACGGCTGCTATCTAGTGGTAATACTGCAAACCAAATAGAGAGGGACTTACAGCGCTCCGTGTGGACATATATGAACTTCAGCCTAATTGTACTAAAGACCGATCAAGTTTTAATCGTGGTGCTCCAGTGTAATATAGTGAAAAAGTAAACATCTATAATAATATTATCTACCTAGACGATTCAGCCAATTATACGGTAAAGAAGAAATCTAATAAAATAAGTACTATATTTTCAATGAGTAGGAAATGAAATAGTGATTCAATTAAATGTATCATTAAGTTGAGAACTTTACATTTTGTAACGACTACTACAGACTACCACTACTAGTATGTAAATGTATGACATTACATTTTGTTACATTATTTTAATCTCTTTTATGTTCTACTAGTTTAATACAATAATGAATTTGACTATTATGTGGGCTGGAGTGATAACAAATTCTGGAAGATTCTGACTCAGTGAGCACAGAATATAAATGTATTCTGTACTCACTGTTCTGACTACTTTTCTCTAGCCTTTCATAAAATGTATAAACAAAAAAATTTAAAAAATAAAAATAAAAAAATACCAGACAAAAACTGAAATACCTTGTCCGTTTACAATCAGTGTTATGAAAAATAGATGCAAGATGACCGACCACTCCATCGGGGGAATGGATAATATAACCCACCCCCGCACGAACCGATCCCACCCGAGGGTGGGAGGGGAGGCAACACACACACACTCACAGGCGAAGAATAAAAACACTTAATCAGAAAAATATTGTTTATCGCAACAGAAAATTAAATTTATGAATAAAAACCAAATTACAGGAGAAAAATAATTAATCGAACAAGAAATTAACAGAGATAGACATAAGCCTGTAACTCGTAAAGAATAATGACTAATACTGACTTAAAAAAAATAAATATATAGGTTTTCACGGAGGCATAAAAAATCAACAACATACAGAAACAAGCGTAAACATATAAATCTCCTTTTAACAATAGAACATTAAAGAAAACATAAATATTACACCACAACTGCAACGAAACAAACGAAAATAATAAATATAAATAACACAAACAAAATACAATAACAAAATAAAATACGCTTAAACAATAAACAATGGAGAAAATATAAATCTAAAAGAATAACGATATACAAAATCATGACAAAATAAAATTCGCCAGGTCAAACGAAGGGTATGACCTTGGAGAGGAAACTTTTGAGGATGGCCCAATTTGAAAAGACAAAACAAACAAATGATAATTTGGGTTAGTTAGTAATTACGCCTAATATTTATAAAACTTCATTATTTAGCAAATTAAAATAGTTAAGTACAGCGACAAAAGGCGATAAAAAAAATTAAACGATCTAAACATCCAGAAAATAACACCTTCCCAGTTCTTTCCCCACTACATCAAACTAGAGTCCCATCCCAACACAAACTTCACTTATGCACAGCACACAAGCTGTGTCGGCCGGAAAAATAGCGGAAAAGAAGAAAGGGCCGGAAGGCTATGGTAAAATGTCACCTGGCAAGATGATAGAAGGCCAGCCCGAAGATCACACGCTGCGCCTCAAGGCTTCTTCAGGGTGTGCCTCCCCACATGTGCCCTAGAGCTTGAAAACCAAATTATAATTAGGTACAATTGAAGCCAACGAAGTCTGAACCAAGAGTGGCCAACCGAAGCGGAAAGCTCAGCCTGAGGTAACGGAAAAATAAACAAACAGATCCGACCAATAGAACATAAAAACAGACACAGATTAGAAGGAGAGATGCGGCAATCCAAGAGACAAAAATCAGTAATGTGCCATGGCGCAATAAGTGGACGCGACTTAAAAGGACGACAGAATAAAAAGTATATAAAAATGGTGTATAAACATTAACGGTTATATTTTGTTAGTTTTCATCCAGTTCCTTAGCGTTTCGACTCATTTTCCTTATAATTTTTAGAAGATTACAATATTAGGAGTAGCCGAAAGGAGAGGTAAACAGCCCCACCGTCAGCCACAGCTGAGGGAACGGACTGTAGGGTTGTGAGTCAGGTGAGTCCAGCACGTCTGCCTGTTAGAACCTACTTTGTTCAAGGCCATTGATAACCGGATTGTTGCGCCGCTAGGTGTGGCGGGCGGTGCGGGGAGCCTGTAACGAGCAGTCAAACAGCCGAGCCGACAGTCACTAGTCAGTCGCTTGCTTGCCTTTCTACGTACATCACTGTCCTGTTATAGTGAGAGTGTAGTGTAGTCTATTGTACTGTACCAAGGACAAACTTCAGTCAACATGCCAAACTGCCCCAAGTGCAGCAAGCCTGTTTACTTCGGTGAGTGTGACTTAGGTTTGAGTGAATTTTAGAACAACAATCTTCAAATTTTAGGTTTCGGTACATTCATTTATTTTGTATAAGATTTTAATGTATATACACTTATCGACACATCTTTTGCGACAATAACTATTATGATACTATTATACTAATTGAAAACACAAATCGTTTCTCTGGCATTTGTTTACAAAGATTACTTCCAATATTTCAGGTTTAACAAGTAAAAGCGAATATAAAATGATGTTAGAAGGTTAATAAATAACATTTTGGTATGAGAAACACTTGCTAAAATCGTATGAAATTTGCTACTAAAATCCCATGTTACTTGCTGTGATTTGTGAAAATGTGCAAGTAAAAAATTTCAGTTCAGTTAGTAAGGTTTCAGTCGTGTTTAGGGTAGTATAACACGTTTTTTAGTAATTAAATTGGTCCCTTTACATGTAAAATTATCTAAATATAAATAATTTTGTTTTATTTTCCTCATATATTATCATGAAATGGTCGAATTTTAAAGGGTCAAAAAAATCACATTTTTGAGGTGAAGTTAAGATTTCCCTAAACAATATTATGTCATTTCAGAACTAAGCCTTTTTATGGAGATTGTAGAAAAACTCTAAAAACGAGATGTAGTTCTTAAAAATGTTTACGCTTTCTTTTTATTTACATCATCGATTGAAAGAGTTGTCATTGATTGCTAGGTACAGTATCGGCCAAAATTAAACATAGTCTTCGAGTAAATTTTAAGTAATAAATTCTTAATTTAAGTGTGGGGGTTTTATTATTATAATATCATTGAATCTTCTTAAAAATTTGAGGGTATTTAAATGACAATGCAATTAATTCTTTTCACCAAATTAAATCGCCTTGTTCGCTTTTTCCAGTGACGTTTTTCATTTGATTTTCTCTAACATTCCTTATTTTGCCACTGATTAATACAGTTTTAACGAATAAAGAGTACTTTATTAAAAATAATGTTCAATTTATAATATTAGTAGGCCTAACGTGTGAACTGGAATATATGTATGATATAGTATAAAAATACTGAGCTTCTTACAAAAACCAACTTGTGTTCCGAAAGAACAGTTCTTCACCTATCAAAAGGTCCTAAGTGTTACGATACGATCACGGTTACGGACCGAATCCTCGAAATCGAAACCCTGTGTTGGGCGTTTTCGTGAAACGAAACCGTTCAAACGTACGTTATATATTTGAAATACGTTAGTAATTTTATTTAAAATAAAAGTAAACGACCGTGGCTACTTTTTGTGACAAAAGAAAACAAGCGATAGGTCCTAAAAAGTCGTAATTCTCTAATCTTTTTGATTAAAATATTCTAGTTATTTACCACTGAGTTGTATAGATTATTGTACTCCCTACTCCTCTACTGGTAAATCCTAACTTCTCATCCCATACATGAACTTTTATATTAACTACGAGAAATTTCAAGGAAAACATCTACGAACACTTTTTCGTAGGAGATAGTTTCAACCACTGCTTCACTGTCAAACAACTGTATTTCATTTAACAGTCTGCAGAGGTAGGTAATCACTGTATTGGATTTCTACCCCATGACAACACCGTGACTTAACGATTTGTCAGGAAACTATAATTTCTACATCGCTTGAAAAAGCGTAAAATTTACTAGTGGATCCACTTTTTAAATCTTATATTTCTATTTTTATCAAAATCATGAACTACTAAAAGAAAACTCACTATTTTTTTTATTTCATCCCAAATAATTATTTTTTGAAAATTAAAATGTGGACCTACTAATACATTTCCCGCTTTTCACACAATGTAAAAATTATAATTTTCCGACAAATCGTTAAGTCACAGTGTTGTACCGCATTTAATATTGCTCTTAGGTTATAAATGTAATGTTAGGATTACTCTGAGGACTGTTAATGAGTGTTCATGTAGGCGCAAGGGTGAGCGTTTCAAGGCATTTAGTTATATATATTTCACGCAACTGTCACTAGGAGTAGCAGAGCCTGCCTCACTAATACACATACACGTGTTCCCCTCCCCTTTCTATCCCTCACTCTCGCCGCCAGTCCCGCCCCGCAAATTGTGCAACAGTACACAACTCGCTCATTTATTGTAAACGCTTTCAATGAAGATTTTACGTATTTATTGATACCTCCCATTTGGTCAGGATCACACTCTTTAAGACCAAAGATAATGATTGCACACATTTCAACTTAAAATTCGAACAGATATAATTTATAGAAAAAAAGAAAAATAATTGGTTACACTTTAAAAAAATATATTGTTTTAAGCTTTACTCTACACTAGGTTGGTTTAGTACCTTAATAGGCCTACCACAGGCAAAAGATAATACTTACTAGATCTTTGACAGTAACTTTTGTACTCTCTATATTCTCAAAATTGTAATAAGATACATCGCGCAGTATCTTTGAACTATGTACTGTACTTAGCCACTTAAGTTAGCCATATAACCATGAAGGCATTAAAAAAAGTTTTCCCTCAACAGATGTATAGTATTTCTTAAAATAAGATACTTTAATCAATAAATGTTAAAATAATTTCGACGAAGCACTTTTCTGAAGTGATGAACCTCCTAGGTTTACCTCAGGGTGGAGAGATGGGTTGCATACAACAGTTTAAATCACACAGTGTTACGTGAGTCCAGTTGAAAGGCTTCTCAATGTCAAAACATTGATCCATCCTCTGTAATCTAACTAACGGATTAGATTAATCTGATATCACGTGTCAATAACAGTAATCTACCAAGTTGAGGATTACTTTTCACTTCTAAAAAAGATCTTATCTGTAGGCCTACAATATTGTGAAACTTTTATATTGAAACATTTATCTCTTTCTGTTTATAAATGGCTCTTTATTAAACAAAAATCAACCTTATTTAGTAACAATGACTGCAGTCGTTTCGCTCAGTGATTGCTACCGACATGCAAGTTACTAGAGAGTCTGGGGTGTCCATGTTGGGTGGTAGTCAGTATTTGGATGCTGTGTAAGAGAGGAGAACTGAGAATCAGGCCAATACTACGTGGTTCAAATTCCACATAAAGCTATAGATCACTTACTTACCCTGGCTATTGGGATATTAATAAATGGCTCTTTGTAAGAAGCAGTCAACCTTATTTAGTAACAATGACTATACTCATTCACTCCTCATATTCACCCGTATATTGAAGTTCAACTTGAACTTCAATTCCTAACAATGAACATACGATGTCAAACGACTTTTACAATCAACGTGAAATTCAATTCCTAATGAACATACGATGTTAAACGACTCTCACAATCAACGTGAACTTCAATTCCTAACAATGAACATACGATGTCAAACGACTTTCACAATCAACGTGAACTTCAATTCCTAACAATGAACATACGATGTCAAATGACTCGCACAATCAACGTGAACTTCAATTCCTAACAATGAACATACGATGTCAAACGACATTCACAATCAACGTGAACTTCAATTCCTAACAATGAACATACGATGTCAAATGACTCTCACAATCAACGTGAACTTCAATTCCTAACAATGAACATACGATGTCAAACGACTTTCACAATCAACGTGAACTTCAATTCCTAATGAACATACGATGTTAAACGACTCTCACAATCAATGTGAACTTCAATTCATTCCTAACAATGAACATACGATGTCAAACAACTTTCACAATCAACGTGAACTTCAATTCCTAATGAACATACGATGTCAAACGACTCTCACAATCAACGTGAACTTAAATTCCTAACAATGAACATACGATGTCAAATGACTCTCACAATCAACGTGAACTTCAATTCCTAACAATGAACATACGTTGTCAAACGACTCTCACAATCAACGTGAACTTCAATTCCTTACAATGAACATACGATGTCAAACGACTTTAACAATCAACGTGAACTTCAATTCCTAACAATGAACATACGATGTCAAATGACTTTTACAATCAACGTGAACTTCAATTCCTAACAATGAACATACGATGTCAAACGACTTTCACAATCAACGTGAACTTCAATTCCTAATGAACATACGATGTATGTTAAACGACTCTCACAATCAACGTGAACTTCAATTCCTAACAATGAACATACGATGTCAAACGACTTTCAAAATCAACGTGAACTTCAATTCCTAACAATGAACATACGATGTCAAACGACTTTCACAATCAACGTGAACTTCAATTCCTAATGAACATACGATGTCAAACGACTCTCACAATCAACGTGAACTTCAATTCCTAACAATGAACATACGATGTCAAACGACTTTCACAATCAACGTGAACTTCAATTCCTAATGAACATACGATGTCAAACGACTCTCACAATCAACGTGAACTTCAATTCCTAACAATGAACATACGATGTCAAACGACTTTCACAATCAACGTGAACTTCAATTCCTAACAATGAACATACGATGTCAAATGACTCTCACAATCAACGTGAACTTCAATTCCTAACAATGAACATACGATGTCAAATGACTCTCACAATCAACGTGAACTTCAATTCCTAACAATGAACATACGATGTCAAACGACTTTCACAATCAACGTGAACTTCAATTCCTAATGAACATACGATGTCAAACGACTCTCACAATCAACGTGAACTTAATTCCTAACAATGAACATACGATGTCAAACGACTCTCACAATCAACGTGAACTTCAATTCCTAACAATGAACATACGATGTCAAATGACTCTCACAATCAACGTGAACTTCAATTCCTAATGAACATACGATGTCAAACGACTTTCACAATCAACGTGAACTTCAATACCTAATGAACATACGATATCAAACGACTTTCACAATCAACGTGAACTTCAATTCCTAATGAACATACGATGTTAAACGACTCTCACAATTTATGAACTCGTTGCAAGTTCAGTGTCATTCTATGATAATAGTATATGGAATATTTTTTCAACTAATTAGGAGTGGCGTTAGTTCGTCGAATGGGAGGCGGAGTTGAGTGTCTGATGACATCATCAGAGCGTAACTTCCTGTGGCAGAAATCTGCACTGTTATCATCACTTCCCCACTAACAACAAGCCATGAGTGGGAACTGTTGATTCTTTGGCTAACAGCGTACTTGAGACTTTTAATTCTATTTATCTGTTCTGTCACACATTAATGACCATTTAAGGTCTGAAACGTTCACTTTAAGCATATTGAAAGGAACCTTAATTTCCATTTTCAATTTATTAAATGCAACAATTGGATAAATTATAAGTTTGGTTTTAATTAATAAAATATAAGAATTAAAGTAGTTCACAGATAACTCTTCTATGTATTCCCAGATAGATTTATACTTTATTTGAATTTATTTTTTGGATTAGTGTGTTGCCGTGAGTTTACTCTTTTTGGCAGTATAAGAGCATACCAGTTTTATTCCGCAAAAAAATATATTATTTTTAACTGTGTACTAGAAATTGTTACATTTTTTCACACATTAAAAATATTTTATATTATGAACCCTCAATTCTTAATTTGTATATAAATATTTTAATACTTACAAATAGATTTATATTTCGAACACCATCAAACAGTTGCAACAATTTATATATTTTTAAACATATATATTTTTAAACATATATATTTTAAAAGATTTGTATAGTTAAATATTTTTTCCTTCCATATAGTCATCGTAGGTTAAACGTTTTTGTATTAACAACTTCTTCACATCTTTTTATTAAATTCAAGCTATGAATTTGCATGACTTGCACTTTGTTACATGAAATTAATGTAAATATACATTAAAGTCATGTTCACCGAATAGCCTACATCAAATATGTCTTGAGTTACTGATTTAGAGTTATAGAATTCTGTCGTCTTGTTTTGTATAGTTAATAAAAATCAGTCTAAGTCAATTAAGGGAATTTAGTTCCCTACAGAAAATATTTTATCCTAAGAGCTTGAAAATATTTAGCAAATGGAAATCTCCTGTCAAAAAAGTAAGGGACTATAAACATTTAGTTTACAAATGAAATTCTCATAGTTTCCAGGAAGAAAGTGGAATTGGAAAATATTTTCTCGTCCAGTAATCGCAAATAGGCGAATTCGAGAGTGGAACTAATAAAGAATCCATTCACGCAGTTTCTCGCTGGTATTTACGAACATAGAAATCACATTAGTTCATTGTCGGTTACATTTTATCGGAACCTGACTCGAACTGGGTACAGAGACTCGCTTTCTTATGGCTGCAGAGCAATAAAAAGACGGCAAAATATCAAGTACCTTGATTAAACAATGCTTGAGTTAATAATTATTTTGTAAATAAAAAAATAAATAAAAAATAAAATGTACAAAAAGACGCTAAACGGCGTGGAATTTGTAAAACATTTTCTCATTTCATTTTTCGCTCTAACTTAGGTGTAGAATGCGAAAATTTATCAGGCAGAACATCTTTTTGTATTACATTAATATTTCTATCCTTTTATAAACTCTCCTGAGGCTACAATTTAACTACAAATCATTTTCGTCTAAATACTTTTTTAGACGAATGAAAATTCTGTGATTTAGTTTACTAATTAGTTAAATAAGATTCATTTATATTTCAATAAGACAAAGTACTTATCAAAATATAAATTAACACTGTACCAAATGTTCAATTTACCTACCATTAATAGCAGAATAAGTCATTATTTGAGCAAGCACATAAAAGTACTGTACTTTGTTGTGAGTTCGCTGTTATCAGTTGTTATCACTAAACAAGTCAAAACAGACAGCGTTTATTTTGCCCATAGCTACATTAGCGGCAATAAAAGGCACCTTTCTTTGTTTATGTTGAGGAAAACTGTAGATAATAGTCCATTAGAAATGTATCAGTAAATACTAATAACCTTTATCCTCAAAGACGTACTTGTTTATATTTTTTCAAACAAGTCCCTCTCAAAGACAATTCGTATAAATCGTAAGCTAACTAAATCGTAACTAAATCGTAACTAAAAACTAAATCGTTTATAGACTCTCTTAACTAAATCGTAAGCTATAAACATGAACTGAATAATCAGCTTTAAAATCGTTCATTGTAATTAAAAAAGTATTGTTTCAAAATACGTACGTATGTTTTTTTATCTCACTGCATTCCAAATGTTATAAAAAAAGTCTATTATAGCAAGATGTGTTTTATACTTTTATGTTTGGCTCAGGAATCAGCCAAAATATTTAATAAGATCAAAAATATCCTCTCCTATGTACATGTTTAAATTATGTACATATACCTTAAACAAGTATGAGGGTCATCTTGGATCTTGGGTCAATTATCTTGGATCTACTCTCCATCACACCAATGTTTAAAGGTAAAGCCGATGTTTTACGGGATTTTCTGATAAAATTATGTTTGATATGTCATTTTATAGCTATTGCAATGTAAAATGTTGATTGATTCGCGTATTTTATTTTTTTATATATACGTACGGTACTAATAATTTTTCCTATTTGCAAAATTTTTTAAATTTAATTCAAAAGAAAATTGGAAAAACCAAATAGGAATAAAAATTATCCATTTATTCAAGAATTTGTCAATGTTTAAAACCGTCCGATGTATGCTTTTAAGGACAAACAAAGAAATTGTTTTCGTTTTGTATGAGATAATTTAAGATCAGTCTTACTGTATTTGATAATAGATAGACTCCTGTTGTTCGGAAACTAGCGTGAATATTATGAGCATTTTTCGTCTCTACGTCCCTCTTTTTTAATATTTTGTCCGTTTGGAAAAAAATTATGAATATCATGACGTCGGCACTAGTAGCGAAGTGTTGTAACCCAGCTGCTTGGGGGAAGAGTTGTGCAGATTGTACGCAATATGTTCTATGCTCAGTTCTCTTAATACCGACACGGCGTCCGCCCAATGTTTGCCATCGACGTGGACACTACTAGAGAAGCTTGGAGTGTCCATGCTGGGTGGCATAGTCAGGGTTCAGATATTGTGTAAGGGAGATGCCGGTAACTGAGTATCAGGCTTGTCAGTTAGCTGAAAATCAGACCAATACTAGGCCTACGTAGTTTGAATTACACGTAAAGCTGTAGTTCTCTGAGTTTTTCCTGGCTATTTGGATATTAATATTGGCTCTTTCTAAGGAATAGTGAACCTTGGTTAGTAACAATGACTACACTCATTACACTCATTCACCTCTCATTTCACCCAAATCTTTACGATTGGCGTCTTAATAACGAGTATAAAAGTGATTCTGCATAAGACGCTTTTACGTAATTATACAACACAAAAATATCCTGATCAATGAGAGGTTCTGTGTTGTAGTTGTGTTCTTGTTACCAACCTTGTGAATGCAGTTTTCAGCCGGTGCATCACACAACGGTGCAGTCGACTGTGCAGTGTGCACCGCCATCGCCCTTTTGTCTTTAGCTCCTTATTAGCCCTTGTCTTGTGGGCTCGTCAATAAGCTCGCTTTTGTTTCGGATCTTCTTTTCTCTCCTTCATTCTCTTGATTGAAAGAAAAATGAACTATCACGTCTGAAAGAACCACTAGGATTACTCAAGCCACAATTGGCTTTTATAAACTAAGCTATGAAAGAAATCTTTTCGTTTTCTTTCTCCTTTAGTCTAAGACATTTCTTTTATAACCTTCCCATTAAGGTGGTAAGGTGGTACTTAGTTCCACTCTTATCTAATGTAAATTGTCAAGGTGAGACCAGCTAGTGACCGGGGAAGAGGTCATCAATAAGTACGGTCTGATTTTATAAAGCTTAATAACAAAAATATAAATTCGACTTAAAAAGCTCAGTGCTTGAACAGCCACCAAGACTGGCAAAACTTACCTGTCCTATATTCAAATACTTAAAGATAACTATTTCAATACTATGATCATACTGCAATAGCATATAGGCTAACAAAGCAAACTGTAGAATTCCATAAAACACAAGAAGGCACAATTAAGAAACAATAAAATTTATTGGCTGACTAACAAAAGACCTAAAAGCAACAGTGACATTTAAAACGAGAATCCATACAGGAAAAGATGTTTGGTTGAAAAATTCATTAGAGGTTGGCTGATTAAAGAACCAGAACAACCTGGTCTAGTAAAAGGAAGAGTGCTCATTTCGAAAGAATTAAACAAGCTTGGGCTCAAAGAAAAGCTAACTCATCAAAACTGCGTTGGCTGTACTTCCTTATGTGTATAGGGAGAGTCCTTTTGCTCTTTATGTTAATAATAATAATTTAGTAGACCTAATAATAAATATTAAATCTACAATAAAAAAATGCATCTGTACAGTAATGAAACCAGCAGCATTATATTCTAGTGAAACACATTCCACAATAATGTGATGTAGGAAGAGTACCAAAAAAAGAACGCAAAATTATAAAAATTATTTTAGGTCAACAATTAATAGAAGGATATCGGCTTCAACCAAGAAAAACCATAGAAAATAGGCTGTATAAAATCTGACAACATATATAATAAGGCGAAGATTAACTAGACTTTCCCACATGACACATAAACTAATATGACCACATAAACACATAAAATGGGTAAATATAATATGACACATAAACATAATTCTCACTTATATAGAAAAAGTGAAATTAACAGCACAATGTATTAGCAAAGTTATATTAGGTCTACATGACAAAAAAATTGAACCCAAAGACGTTATAGACAGAAAGACTTTTAGAGTTAAGGTAGAAAAACGGATTGCATTGTCAGAAAAAGAAAGCACCACAGAAACCAGGTATAAAATGGATAGAAGAAAGGAAAAGTAAACATGGAGATAGCAGGGCCAGATTTCTAAATAGGCTGAAAAGGCTGCAGCCTAGAGCGGCAAATTTTAAGGGGCGGCACTTTGGCAATTTACTAAAAAATTGAAAATATACATTTAGATTATTTTAAAAACAGAAACTTCATTAGAAATTTTTACGTATTATTTTACGGAAATGGAAATATGTTTATTCTATTATTCTTTTCTTTTCATAGCATAATTCAAATTTACTCCTGACAGATAATGTTGTAGCACAAATTTTCATATCGTGTTATTTGGTCTGACAACACTGCAAGGCGCAAGCACAGTGGTTCGATCTGACAACACTGTAAGTTTGTAAGCCGAGTGAGTGATTCGATCTGACATCACTGTAAGCCAAGTCAGTGTCAGTCTCGGTCGGTACGCTATCGTCACTACAAACTTTCCTAACCTCTCTTGCTCTCTTGTTTACGTTTTGGTGAAACATTGTTAGTCGGTGTCATTGGTGATAAATACAGTAATATTTTTGTTTTTTCCTGTCCTGCTCCTGTGTAGTTATGATTGTGTTGTGATTACTGGCTTAAATTATTAAATTAAAGAAGATACAGTTCATTATGAGTGACAATAGGAAGAGACTCTGTGGTGCCGAGTACAAAAAACGATCAAAATTGAAACTTCAAGAACAAGAACGTGTTCTGAAACAAACAAAAAAAACTAGATTTGTTTTTTAAAACGAATGTTTTGCCAGTGGAGGAGAAGAATGATAATGAAAAGGAAGGGAAATCAGAAAGTGCCAATGTTTGTGTTGATTCAGTAGGGGATGACTATGCTTTTACTGGACCAAGTTGTTCCAAAACAGGTGTGTTACCAGAACCTACTGAAATAGAAGTAAGTTCGCAAACATTTGTTAACACATTAGATAAGGATCCAGCCTCGTGGATCCTAAACGATGTTACTAGAGATTTAATAGCAAAAAAATGGCTTTGACCAAAACATAGATTTGGATTTCACTAACAGCTTAAGAGAGTACAAAGATCAAAAGAGATATTTGACTAAATCTCTCTTTAAACGAACGTTAAAAAAATGGAGAAGTCCATGAAAGGAGATGGATGATTTTCTCCAAAAGTAAGGGATCAGTTTTTTGTGGACCTTGTTTAGCATTTAACAGCAAAGAAGGGTTACAATTTGATGGTAAAGATGGCTTCAAAGATTGGAAAAATGGAGAATATCGGGCAAATCACCATGAAAATTCACCAATACACAAATCCGCAATAATAACTCTAAAATAGAGAGGAATTGCTCTTAACCGTGTTGACAGTATGCTTACACAACAACTAGACAAAGAAATACACTATTGGAGAAATGTTTTAACAAGAGTTGTAGCGGCCGTTAAGGCCCTCACATCAAGAGGCCTCGCTTTAAGAGGTGACAATGAGGTAATTGGTTCTAATAGGAATGGCAATTTTTTGATGGCTTTAGAGCTGATATCCGAGTTTGACCCATTCTTAGCAACTCACATCGAAAAATACGGTAATCATGGTAGTGGCAACACAAATCATCTTTCTTCCAAGAATTGCGAAGAGGTAATTGAGTTAATGGCTCAAAATGTTAGGCAAGTAATTTGTGAAGAGTTGAAACAATCTAAATACTTTGCTCTCATCATAGACTCGACCCCAGACTTGTCACATGTAGACCAGTTGTCCTTGATGTTAGATATGTTACAAGTGGCGGTGCGCCATGTGAAAGATTTCTTACTTTAATTCCATCAGAGGGCCATAAATCAGTAGAAATGTTTAAGAGTGTAATGAATGAGCTCGAAAATCTGAAAATAAACATTGATGACTGCAGGGGACAATCGTTTGATAATGCTTCAAATATGGCCGGTGTTTACAATGGTCTGCAAGCAAAAATAAAGGAAAAATCTCCTTTAGCTTTATTTATCCCATGTGCGGCACATTCCCTAAACCTTGTTGGATCGTCTGCTGCAGAATCTTGTGGAGAAGCATACAAATTTTTCGTGTTGCTTCAGGAAATATATGTATTTTTTACGTGCTCTACAAAGCGATGGGAATGTTTAACAAGCGTTATGAGTATATCGTATCAGAAGAAGACAATTAAAAAAGTGTGTCCTACTCGATGGTCAGCTAGAGATGATGCATGCCAGAGTTTACGAGTCTTGGGAAGAAGTACACATTGCTTTGACAGAAATAGCCAATGACTCAACAGAAAAAGCAACGACTAGATGTGAATCCCAAGGAATTCTTCGAAGATTAGAAAGGTTTGAAACCGCTTTCATGGTATGTTTCTGGAGCACCGTACTTCATAGAATTCATAAAGTTAGCAAAGCAATACAGAGTGAAACTGTAGATGTTTTATCAGTGACAAATTTGTATGGTTCTCTAGAAGAATATTTCATGGAACAGAGAAACCATTTTGATGACTTCGAGAAGTTGGTTATGGATATAGATATAGCCAAAACTACATCTTCTTATGAGAAAGACAACAAAAGACAACCAAAAAGAAAAGTTTGGGCTGACGAAGACCAAAGTGGTGAAGTAAACTTTACCGGCAGGGATGATCTTAGAACAAATACGTTTTTACTAGTTATAGACTCTTTCGTTTGTGAATTTAAGAAAAGAAAAATGGCCTATAATGTGTTTCAAGACAGATTTTACTTCTTAACTCAGTTGTGTGAGTGTGATAACAAGACTGATCAGATGGACATGGAAGAGACATTGAGAAAGAAGGCGACCAATCTAAACCACATCTACACAAATGATTTGGATTACTGAAGAGTGCATACACTTCCAAGGGGAATGATCAAGCACCAGGAAAATCGTTAAAAGAAATTTAGAAATTTCTAAGATTTAACTCCCTAGAAGATGTGTACCCTAATTTGGACATCGCTTTAAGGATAAGTTTGTGCATACCTGCTACAAATTGTGCTGGAGAACGTAGTTTTTCCTGCCTTAGAAGAGTTAAGAACTACCTAAGAACTACTACTTCTGAAAAAAGGTTAAACTCCCTTTCTTTATTGTGTATTGAGGCAAATACAACAAAAACACTGTCATATGAGGACATTATTAATGAGTTTGCCATTAAGAAATCTCGTAAGAAAACTATGTTGCTTTGAACATATACAAAAGTATAGAATGTACTTAAGCCTTAAGCCAAACATTCAACTGTATTGCGTTTGTACAATTATTCATGTTTGTATTATGTAAGCCTGTATAACATATATATTTAATGTCAATAAATAAACCAGTAATGAACTATTTTTTATGTTTTTTTAGTTTTACACCTGAGCACAATTTAATTTGAATAAATGTATCTATAATTTGTTGTATAAAACGAATGTGTATAATAAATAACATATGAGTATATTAACTGTGAGTCTAAAATTGGGGGGGGGGGCGGCAATTGGATTTAGCCTACAGGCGGCATACTCCCAAATCCGGCTCTGGGAGATAGGACGAACGGAGAAGTATATAAGAATGCTTTGCGTGATCCTTCTGGGTCCATTCTCGATAATTAATGTTATAAATAATTACATATTAGTTAATAATAGGCACTAGTACTTTAATTTATACGGTAGTTACGTGAGTTGTTATAAATACACAAAATTTATATTTATTTCACAGTTGCCCGATGCTTTTATCGACGTATAAGGAGAGAAAAGTGTAAGTTCAACTGCTTGTAACTACATGGGTACAACGTTGCTACTACTCCGTGAATAACTAACCAACGTTAACTAGGCGAGTTTAAAACTGTACTTAAATCGAGTGACAAGGAATTACTAAGTAGACTTGAGTATGCTACTATGACTGTAAATTGCAGTGACTGGCATTGTTTATTATTGCATGTCACGACTTGACTTCAGAGCGATCTTGCAGTAAATGATGGAACTACGAGGAGTTTAGAAATGTCACAACCAATGGCGTGACGATGTAATGCAGTCGCAACCATAGCAACGCCTTTACGTCTTGTATTGTTATCAAGTTTCAGTTCTCTAAATGCACAATTTGTCTAGTATTGTGAATTTATATTATGATCGTGTTTATTTAAGTTGTCTTTCTTATTGTTTGAAGATTATTATTATAGCATTATTTATATTTTGTTCTACTGTAACAATGTTAAATTTGCATAAGTAAAGAAAAAGTCATAGCTCCACTGGTAGTCCAAAGGGTTTGTTTATTAGCCAAATATAACTATTTAAATTTTTGACAATTGAAAGAATACTTTACGCTGTTTGATTTTTAGGTTTTCTAATTAATTTACTAGTGTTTCTATTTAAACCTATTTTTGAAATTATAGGAATTTTGGGTACGTTGTAAAAATGAAACGCAGAAATAAAAGTTGTCCTTTACTTATATATCACTTAGGTATATAAATTTACTATAAAAATGAGTAACATTCTGGCCAACCGTTTAACCTTATGGAGAATGGATCTAATATGGCTCACTAATCCATCCCCTAAAATAAATTTTAAAAGAGATTTAAAATTTACTACTGTATTTTAAATCTCTGTTTTCAGCCAACTCCTGTACTCTGTGCTACAGTAACGGATTTGATTTTTGAACGCTTGCAATTAACTGTAAATAAGTTCGTAGTATGTTATTATAAAAATAGAAACAATTATAATAATTAGGTATACTCGTTTCTTGTTGTTTCTTAAAAAAGTAGAAATAAACTTTTGTCTATTTTGTGTCTTCATCCTTCGCACAAGACATGATTCGGTTGAAGATCGCAAATATAGGAGGACGCAAGATAAGAAATGTGTTCAAACTAAATGAGAGATATATAGTTAATTGACAAACAAAATAAAAGATTTTCGAGGAAAACCTAAGGACTTTTGCTGTTGCAAGAAACTAGCTTTAGATAAACCTTCATCAGCTTGGAGTACACCCCAGCGATTTTGAGGAAGACTAAGGTTGTTGGACATTTGCCATCATTACGTGAAAAATACCAATCACGACGTTTCGATGTGGTAAAACCGAAATCTTTTTCAAGTGCTAAAAACTAAATTACATCTACACAAACATGTTATAAAACTACGTTCTTAAACTAATAAACTTATCTACTTTAATAATTATCTACATTTTAACCTAGATCCTAGAATTTAGTACAACAAAATGAACTTCTACTAAATATAACAAAATTTTAACAGGGTGAAATTAATTTTTTTATATTTATTTACGACTGCGGGTCGTAAGACTTCATCATTTTGTAATATTTTATTATTGTATTGTTTTATTCCTACTAATTGTTGTCTTTTCAGTTAAAATGTAATTGTAATAGTTAATTAGATTAGATTGTAGTCTAAGTCCTTCCGAGTCATATATATCATTTTTGTGTATGCGTAATGTTATTTTAAATTAATAATGTTTTTCAGGTACCATATATTTATTTATGATTAGTAAATGTAATCTCATTTCAGTCTGATTTGTATATTAATTTAATCGTGTTTTAATATTTTTTCGTTGATATCGTAATTTTGGCAGCGCCTAGTTGGTTATATTAATTTCACTCTGTTAAAATTTTTTTATATTTAGTAGAAGTTCATTTTGTTGTTTTACCCCATTCTATGATCTAGGTTAAAATGTAGATAGTTATTAATGTAGATAAGTTTATTAGTTTAAGAACGTAGTTTTATAGCGTGTTTGTGTAGATGTAATTTAGTTTTTAGCACTTTAAAAAGATTTGGGTTTTACAAAATCAAAACGTCGTGATTGGTATTTTTCACGTAATGATGGCAAATGTCCAACAACCTTTGTCTTCCTCATCTGATACTCCATCATTAACAAATTTCAAAAACAAGCGATTTTATTAGATATTAGATAGTGTTTTTAACTTAGTACTGTTAGTTACAGTTAGAAAATTAAAAATAAGAACGATCTGATGATCCACTATTAAATCTTTACATATCATCCCATTAATTGATTATCGTAGCGTGATTACGGTAAAGGCTACTCATACCAAATGGACTAATCCTTCTTCAGAACAAGGAAAAACTGAACTAACAACTCAAACTATACGTCCCCCCCAACCATTGAGCCTACATAGAAAGAGATCAGTTTAAGATAGTTTCAACCCAGGCTTGCAAAACCGGTAAAAACACCACAAAGTACAGGTTGAAATCTGATACGGGCAGAAATGAAATGAAATGAAAATTGTCTTTATTAGGCGGAGTTAGGACTATTAAGTCCTCTCTTCCACTCAACCTTATTTCCAAAAATATGTTGTTTTTTCAACTATATGAAATATACACAGTACATTTTACAGTTTCTTAAATATCTACTTGTATATTCTTAAACAAAAACAATAACTTATATCTAACATTTTATTGATAAAAATGGCAAAAGAATATTACTGATATTAAAATAATAAAGACATAAGTCAATATTCAGAAATTAATTATTTCTAATATCATACATTCCACATACATACAAATCACTCATGAACCACAGCCCCCGCAACCCCCACCCACCCCTACCAGCCCCGCAGAAGCCGGTCCTTTACCTCCAACCCGAAACGAGCGCGCTTATCAATGGTCCTGATGTTATCAGGGAGCAAATTCCATAAACGACAAGCAGAAACGGTAAAAGATTTGCTATAGAGAGTGGTGTAATGAATAGGCACTGATAGTAGGGAGGCTCCCTGACGTGTATTTCTGGTACTGATTTCGGAGATGAACTTGAAACGCTCGGACAAGTATTCAGGAGATCTAGTGTTTAAAATATTGAACACAAGAATAAGGATGTGGTATTCACGAAATTGTATTAGTTTGAGCATCCGTAACTGTTTGTAGAAAGGAGAAACATGATCATCCCGTCTTAAATTGAATATAAATCTAATGCAGAAGTTCTGTGCTCTTTGAAGCTTGTCCGAGAGCTTAACAGTCATATCATTGATCACCACGTCACAGTAGTTGAAATGAGGCAGAACCAGAGTTTTTACTAGCATCACTTTCACAGAAAATGGCAGATAGGAAGCACATCGTTTAAGACTATGAATGCCAGCAAACACCCTACTGCATACCAACGTAACATGATCAGTCCAACCCAAAGTTTTAGTCATAGTAAGTCCTAGATTCTTTACACTGTCGGAGTAGTCGAGAGTATTGTCATTTAGTCTCAGTCTAGGGAAATCAGTGAAATTGATTTGTCGAAGTAGTCTAGAATGTCCAATAAGGATAGTCTTGGTTTTATTATCATTTAACATTAGTCCATGTCTCTGAGCCCAACCAGCTATTGCAGCAATATCAAGGTTCATTTGTGAAACCGCTCGGTGGGACACAGCAATAGGGAAATGTTGGTAAATCTGTAAGTCATCAGCGTACAAGTGACATTTAGAGAAGCATATGTCAGATGTTACATCATCAATGTAAAGTGAGAAAAGTAGAGGTCCCAGAACGGATCCCTGTGGCACACCTCTGATCACAGGTTTCCATTCGGACGTGCCCTCTCCAGTACGCACACACTGGCGACGACCCGACAAGTAGGACCCGACCCAGTCCACACAGTTATCAGAAAACCCGTATTTTTTAAGTTTCATAAGGAGTAAAGGATAGTAAACGCAGTCAAAAGCTTTAGAGAAGTCAAAAAGTGTTAGTATTGAAAGATTACTCTTGTCCATTGCATGCCGTATATCATCGGTGATTTTCAGAAGGGCTGTTGTAGTGCTGTGATTAGGGCGGAAGCCAGATTGAAAGTTAGATATTAGTTTACTGTTTGAAAGATAATCATAAATTTGCTTATGAACAATTCTCTCGAGGCATTTGGACAGGGCGGGAAGAATACTTATTGGCCTTAAATCAGAGGGAGATAAAGGATTTGAAGTTTTAGGCAAAGGTTGAACAATAGCAGACTTCCAGGCACTAGGGAAAATAGCTGATATTAAAGAAAAATTAAATATTGCTGTAATGATTGGTAGTGTAACGGGTAGGGTAAGTTTGATAAATTTTATTGGAATACTGTCAGCTCCGACTGCGTTACTAGTTGTCCAATTCAAGGCTTTTAGCACTTCTTCATCAGTAGCCAAACGGAATGAAAATTTATGGAAAGGCCTAGGAAAGGGAGAACTGGTTAGTTCATTAACGTAAATTTTGGCTTTTGATAAATCAATAGGAATATTAGTGAAATAATCATTAATAACATCAAGGTCGATGTTGATGGAAACAGTAGGGTTTGACTTCCCAATCCCCAGCTCCTTAACTTTTGTCCAGAGTGATTTAGTAGACTTTTTCTTGTCAGATAATGATCGGTAATAATGTCTAATTTTAGAGTTACGGATCTGTTGCTGGGTTTGGTTTCTTATTCTCTTATACGCATCCCAATCATGGGCACATTTAGATCTTTTTGCCTTGCGGAAGCATGCATCTCGTTGCTTTTGCATTCTACGTATTTGATCTGTGATCCAGGGTGCAGGCTTTTTTGTAATCCTTTTTTTTATAAGTGGAGCATGTAGATCAAGAAGATAGTTCATAAATACGTTGAACTTATTGACCATTGTGTCAATATTGGTAAGTTCAAGAATATCATTCCATGGAAGGGACATTGCATCAAAGATAAGTGAATCAGGATTAATGCTTTTATAATTTCTGTATTGGATGAATTTGGCACTCTGCTTTTGAGGATGAAGGTTGTAAACACAGAAAATAAGGTCATGCTTTGAAAGTCCAGGAGCTGGAACTTGACAGTGATTTGCGACTAGGTCAGGGTCACAAACCGCCATAACGTCAAGCCAGGTGTCGGCTGTAGAAGTGTGATGAGTAGCTTTTAGTGGCAGTATAGTCATACTAAATGATCGAAACATATTTGTTAAAAAAGTTTTGTCGTAAGTAAGTGGTCCCAGTAAATCAGTATTGAAGTCACCCATGACAATGACATGACTGTAGCGAGGCAATAGGTCTAGCAGTGCGAGTTCATATTCTGCCAGATATCCAAGATGAGGTGCCCTATAACACACACTGACAAGGACATGTGTTACACCAACACAAACGTCAAGAAACATAAACTCTGGTCGGCCAGGTCGGGAAGTATCAGAGCGAAGTACAACGAATGAATTAAGGTTTGATTTAGAGTATATAGCAACACCACCTCCAACCTTATGGACCCTGTCATTCCTAAATAATGTGTAGCTAGGAAGACCAACTGTTGCACCAGTGATATTTGGTTTCAGCCACGTTTCACAAACTAAGATTAAATCAAAAGAACAAGGGCTGAATATGTCTCTAAACTCATCAATGTGACATAGAAGTGATTGTGAATTGACATGTGCAATCTTGAGCAGACCATTATAAGGCGATGTTATCTGATTAATGAACTGTGACAGGGGAAGAGCGCCCTCGCCGGGTGAGGAAGGGTCAGGTCCCGACATCCAGGCGGCGGCAGGCGGGCGGCGGGACGGACGACCGCGGCAACATGAGCAATTCATTCACACAACATTCACACACAACAAAAATTAACCATTCAGACATGAAAAACAACTAAAAACAGCTTGTTGGCTCCCTAATACAATAATAACTTATTTGATGAAAATTGGAAATTAATTTCGAAAACTAATAAAATAAAAATGATATTACTAAAAAGAAAATAAATAAATAAATAAAACAAACTCATACAAAAAAAAAATTAAACACTTAACTAATCATAATAGTAGTGGTGATAAATGTAAATAAATAAGTGAGCTTTATTTACATTTATCACCACTACTATTATGATTAGTTAAGGCAGAGGGGGGGGGGAGATTAATGCATGTTTAATAAATCACTGTTACTCCTCGAATAAAATAAAAATAACTGAATTGCGTAACATTAGTCCGCTGAAAAAGCTTATTTTACATTTAGTATATGAAAAAATTATTTACATAATCCGAAAATCGATGTTTTAACTGAATATACTTCGCACTGTTTATGCATTTTAAATATGGATACAACAAAATATAAAAACGTTTCAAGTCAAATTGATAAGCAAAAACTCAAAAGTTATTCAATACCACAGAGAAGAAATAAACAGACGCCACGCGCTAAATGTGTGGCGAGTATACATTTCTCTCATTATTCTCATTCTGCCAGCATCTCTCTCTCTCTCTCTCTCTCTCTCTCTCTCTCTCTCTCTCTCTCTCTCTCTCTCTCTCTCTCTCTCTCTCTCTCTCTCTCTCTCTCTCTCTCTCTCTCTCTCTCTCTCTCTCTCTCTCTCTCTCTCTCTCTCTCTCTCTCTCTCTCTCTCTCTCTCTCTCTCTCTCTCTCTCTCTCTCTCTCTCTCTCTCTCTCTCTCTCTCTCTCTCTCTCTCTCTCTCTCTCTCTCTCTCTCTCTCTCTCTCTCTCTCTCTCTCTCTCTCTCTCTCTCTCTCTCTCTCTCTCTCTCTCTCTCTCTCTCTCTCTCTCTCTCTCTCCCCCTCACTCCCTCCCTCCCTCTCTCTCTCCCTCTCCCTCTTTGTCTGTCTGTCTGTCTCTCTCTGTCTCTCCCTCTCGTTCCCCTATCCTCAAGGATAAATACAGTAATTGTTATACACGTGTATAAAGATATACATTAGTTGTAATCTATTTATAACTGCCATCTAGGCCTTAACTGTGGCCGTTAGGAAGCTTCGTCTTTAATTTGTTGTCTGTGAATTGAAATAATCGGGTTGTTTAACAATAATTTGAAGAAAATACAATAAAGTTTTACTATAAAATTAAATACAAGTTTAAAATTTTAATACATAAAAGTGGTATTTACAAAAAAAGTTTGAAAAATATACTTCACAGAATTTATATATTCTAAACATGGCTAAAAAACAATGCTGTATGTATAAAAGCAAAAATTATAGAACTATAGTTATATAATCTTTGGTAAAACATTTCAGGTCAAAGTGATAAGCAAAACCTCTTCAGTCTTTCAAGACACGATGCGGCAAAGAAACACTGACAGTGATGAATGATGATGTAATGAGAAAGAGTCGACAATAAAGAGTGATCGATTTACACAATCAGCAATCCGTGCTGACGTAATCAGACCATGGCTGAACTATCTGCTTACATGGTCTCACATAGCCAATCTGAAGACACCATAACTTGTAGCATTGATTTTACTAAAATCAATGCTTGTAGATAACTGTAGTTTTTGCTTATTTATTGTGCTTGAATTGAAGTGTTCCATGTTCTTTTTAGTAGATTCATACTCTAAAACTATCTTTTATCGAGCATAAAAACTTATGTTCGGTCCTTTAATGGGGACAAGGCGTCCTCTCAATGGTTGCTGTCTGCGTGTACACTACTAGAGAAGTGTTGGGTGGTAGTTAGTGTGATGATGTTGTGTTGTGTAGGAGATCAATACTACGTGGTTCAGACTCCACGTAAAGCTGTAGGTCCTTAGTGGCCATGTCTATTGGGTTATTATTAAATAGCCCTTTCTGATCTTAAATCGGACGTAGTAACCAAACAACACAGGTCTCCATACTCATCCTACACTGATATTATCAGCCATATTCGCCTTAAAAACGTATAAAGAAAATAATAATCATAATTTCGTTAATATTTAAAATAATAAATTATTAATCCTTCAATATTAAAGTATGCACTTGACTTCATAGAAAATAATTTAGTTTTCGCACTTGCTGGTTTGAACATACATTTTATGTAGGGGAGAGTCTGCTGGTATCGGCCACCTTAGCATTTTTCAAAAATTTTAACTTAATATTTAGTTTATCTATTTTGTTTTAATGTTTTATTAGTCTTGTACTTGTTACTTAAATAACACATAAAGGGATTTTTACCAAAATAACAAATAGAAAACTGGCAATTCATTTTCATAGACCTTGCATTTCCTATGATCTAAAATGTGTCTGGTGGTATCGGACGTTGGTTGTCTGGTGGTATCGGACGAGGATTCTTTAAGAATGCACACATGAAATTATTTTTTAAACACATTTTATTACATGAACTATATCTTGTATGAAAATAGAAAAATTTACATAATTTTCACTGCCTAATTCTGGCTAAAAAAAGAGTTAGCAGAAGAATGAATGATCATTTCTTATTCTTACATGTGTCACATATGTAAAATAGGTCACTTACCTCAAGGTCAGCGCAGTTTTCGTGAGCCCAACCTTTGCAAGTACTGCACTGAATCCAGTCTTCATTGAAATTTTCAGCACAAATAATGCAGTTTGTGTCATTGTTGCTGTTGTCGTTCTTGGAGTTCTGTTAAGTGGCATGAGCTGGTCATGTAGTTTTTTACAGTGTTCATACAACATACTCTTTTGTTCTTCGTTAAAAGTACGATGAAAAGTATCTTTATTATCTGTATTAGGTTTTAGCAAGTCTTCCTGTCCACGTTTAAAGTTTTTTACTCTATCTGCCAAAGAACTTTTGGGAACAGAGTATCTTTGACTTGACTATCTAATTGATTTTTCTCCCTTTAACACGCTCTGTATAGCAGCTTTCATGTTTTCTTCAGTCCACTTGCCCCGTATTTTCCCCATTGCACCTGTGAAATTATACATAAGATGAATTAGCATTATCAAGAAAATGTTTTAGTGTCTGATACCACCAGAATGGCATGGTTACAAAGAACTTCGATAGACCTAACTCTGCTTAAAATAGATGTTTATGCTACTTATAGTTTGAATAAGTAATAGACAATATGTATGATTAATATATGTGATAAAACATATACTTACATTTGTAAGTGGTACAGGTGTGCAAAGTTAACTCGATACAGCGCCCACTGACCTCAATTACACTTAAAATCAAATATCTCACTGATGCCGAACAGAATCCGTCCAAGATGGCGAGCAGACCGTTTCCTTCTCTAAAGGAATACACAGCACTAGTGACAAGTGCTGAACTCACGCCGCAGTTATGAGAATCACTAACTGTCCGATACCACCGGATGTCCGATACCAGCGGACTCTCCCCTAAATGTAAGAGGTCGATGGAGTTACAAATAGTTCCAAAGCCACACCAGGTGGGTGGGAGACTCAACTGTGACAGAACTGTTCATTACAGAACACAGTTAATTGGTATACTTTATTTATGAAAGGGCCGATTTGACATGATGCTTCTGAGTGTAAATCAAATCAAATCAAAAGCTGTTTATTTCAATTAATTCGTCATATAAATATCGTGTAACTTTGACGCAAAGGAGAAATCCACTCGAATATTTTTAATTGGTAAAAAAAATAATAAAAAAAAATAGAACAACATATAAATAATACGATAAGAATAATCTTTAAACAATGGGAAACAAAAATATAAAATTCAACATAAACAATAACAAAGTCCACCATTTAAATTCACAGTACCAAAAAAGTAAGTAATAAAACAGTACATTTAGATATGAAACATGGCAACAATACAAGGCGTTGCTTTGGTTGAGCCTGGTTTATATCGTCACGCAATTGGTTGTAGAATTACCAAACTCCTCGTAGTTGCAGCATTTGCTGTAAGAGCGCTCTGTCGGGAGATTCAATAAATAAACAGTAGTATAATCCACTCTAACGTTCCTGTGTTGTTTACAGCTGAACGCAGGACATCCCTGGGGAAGGACTGGCACGCAGCTTGTCTCCGGTGTGAGAAGTGCAACAAAACCCTTACCCCTGGGAGTCACGCGGAACACGATGACAAGCCCTATTGCAACCAGCCCTGCTACGCAGCCCTCTTCGGCCCTGGAGGTGAGAGGCTGGAAGTGTTAGATATTAATAACATTTCTATATCAATAGTATAATAACCTGCGTTGTGGCTCGGTGGTTAAGGCTTGGGACTGCGGAGTCCAAGGTTCGAATCCCCATTGAGCCAACGGTTGGTACTTCACCCGATGAATAAAGTTCACGCACAGGCCTGCAGACCCATGAGAACCGTGAATGAAGCTTTTCTTCTTCTAAAATAAGAGAATATAAATAAATAAAATATCGAGAAATTATTTCAACATTTTTAGCTTAAATTACGTCATAAGGTACTTCCAATTTTGTCATAAATTAAAGTGGGAAACATTAAATCTGAAGTTATAGTTACATAAAAATTTACGAGTATATTATTTCTATGTACAGAGGTAAGTTGATCACGATCAATAAAGTATTTTTCTTAAACTATAACATTAACTAAAATGTATCATTAGTACCTAAAATATACAACATTATTTTACAATGTAAATACTTTATTATATAAAATGGTATTTAATTACTCAATAACTATAATATTTAAAATTAAACCTACCAATTGTTTTTAAATCTGAGATAATTTTCTATCCATTTACAAGTTTTTATTCAGATATATTTAAAATAGTTTCTAAAAATCACCGTCATACTTTTACAGTTTTTATATTTCCGAGAGTTGTTTGCAAAAGTTGTAAGGTAGTTTTTGTAAATCAACCTTTGTCGCGGCAAAAAATATCATCTATGATGCCTAAAAATAGTAATTTTATTACATTTTAACATTTACATTAATGTAGATATTTGAAATCATGCAAACCTGAACAGACATAAAAATGCTAAAAGAGAGCACTACAACCTGGTAGAGAAATATGACATCGTGTGGGGTTTTCCACAGGAGTAGAGCGCACCCTTAAATTATCCTGAATAACTTACTTAAGGTGGCGCAAGGAAAGGGCTAGAGGGGGAAATAAGCTATTCGCCTTCCTGAGGAAAGAGAAAAGATCAGAAAATATATGCCTTATGTTTTGTTATGTTAGTTATGGTTAAATATATATATAAAATTATTAAGTATAAAACTTAATGCAATCTGTAGAGCATATAAAATAAGAACGCATAGTTATTGTATAAAGTTATTGTATAAAGCATGATATTGTATAAAGCATGAATTGTTAACCCTGGTTAGACACACTTAATTTTTGTGACATAAAGGACACACTGGGGTGTATCACACCCCATTTATATAAACCGCATAATTATTTTGATTTTGTTCTTTTTTTGGCCATTTTATGTCTTAAATAAGACACTGGCTTCTCTGTAATGTAAAACAATTGAATTAAACACATTTTAATAGCATTTTGTTTCACTTTTCAGATAAAAGACACGTATCGTGACAAAACATGTAACAAGTAATAAGATCGTTCAAAAATATATCAACAAATTAAAATATTGGGATGAAAACAATTTTAAACTAGTATATACAAGCCATTTTTGTTACTAAATACAAAAATAAATAAAAAACTACATATAAATATCTTAGCCAGAGGGACAAAGTTCATCAAATATAAATTATTATACTACGAAAATGTGGTAGACATTTCTGAACAATCTTTATGTTTGTGGGTAGAATGTAGTACTCTTTCTTGAAGTAAAATCTTAAATCATTCTTATTTTCATTTTTTGGTATCTAAAAAACAATGAGAAAAGGCACTAAAACTATAAGCACTAGAATAAAAGATGTAACATAAAAGACATACTGGGATGTCAGACACCCGAAACAGACAATAAGGTTATTTAGTGACTCACAGAAAGCAGTACTAACACTGCTAGTCTATGGTACCTGCAGGCAGTGATACTAACTGAATTTACATGGACGGAATAAATCCCCTCTCAATAAATAATAGAGTAAAATTAAAATGAAATTTTCATGGGGTTTGTCACACCCCAGTGTGTCCTACTAGGGTTAAACATCGATGTTTAGAATGATGATTAGAGTTCTATTCGAGCATTCCAACTTTAATTCGTGGAGCGTAATGGTAATCTGGAATGCTTATATAATTATTTTGTTGTGCTTCTCATGCAAATTACAGTATTGGGCGTGCACTTGGCATTACTATTTTTTACTATAAATTTGACTATTTACAGGTATATTTTGGCTTAAGGTCTAATTAAAGGAATATTGGAGGTTTGATAATAATTCGTATTTATTATCTTTGGGAGAATTCAGGGCTATTTAAGTAATATTTTTAGTGTAGTATGCAAAATAGTTTATTTGGTAAGGAAAATTGAATAAAATACAGTATTACAGTATTATAAACACTGGTAACAACGTATCTTAAGAACAAAACGAAACGAGCTGGCCTTTCGTTGGCTGGGCTATTTTAAAAATGAGATGGGTTTTAGGAGCTGGGCTACAACAAAATTAAAGGGAATACCCTTTATGGGTTTTTCTAAAAAGAAGGGGCTGATCCTGGAGGGGATAGGCTATTACAAAGAATATATATTAACATAATTTACAATTACTTTTTTAAAAACTAAAACTGATTATCTTTACTAAACATTTGTATGAAAACAAATGTTCACTGTTCTAATTTAACGTTCACAAGATATTTGGATGAACGAATCAGAAGTAATATCATACATCACAAAATTGAGTGTACGGTACGAAATGCTTTTCTGTATTTTTCTTATGGGCTGAACATTTTATGGACTTATTAAAAAAAGGAACTGTCGTGTAATTTGAAAACTGAATCTTTTTTTATTGTTGCAGGGTTTGGTCGAGGAGGTGCAGAGAGCTACGTGTACAAATAGTTAGTGTTTGGTGATAAAGGAGAAATTTCATTTCATTCCATTTTTATTTAATGTACATTTTAAAACCACGACGACAAACATTTATATAGTAAAATCATGAGTAATTATTTTTATTATTTATTACCCTTCTACCCACAGTTAACATGTGATAAGGAAACTTATAGATCTGTCACACATTTTTTCTAATTATAACTACAATAGAGCTTAATAATTGTCAGCACTAGTGGCGCAGTGCTGTAACCCAGCTACTTGGGGACAAAGTGTTGTGGAGATTGTAGGCGATAGGTTCTATACTTGGTCGTCCAACACGGCGTCCACTCAATGATTGCCATCAATGGACACTACTAGAGAAGTGTGGGGTGTCCGTGTTGGGTAGTAGTCAGGGGTGGAATATTGTTTAAGGAAGAGAACTGAGTATATGATTTATCAATTAGCTAAAAATCAGACAAATACTACGTGATTCGGATTTTCCGTAAAGCTGCAGGTCTCTTAGTTGCCTTGGCTGGCTATTGGACTTTTAATAATTAGCTCACTCTAAGGAATAGTCAATCTTAGTTAGTAACAATGACTACACTAGTTCTACAGTCATAACACTCATTCGCCCCTCATAACTCTACAATTGTTGTCTTACTTGTATAAAATGCATAATAAAGTAAATTTGTAAATAAAAAACAAATTTTCTGTTGCCGGAAGGTCCAGGTAGTACTTATACCGGATGATTAAACCAATGTTTAAGATTTATTCTGGTTAACAATATTAATTAGATCTGTTGATTGGAAGTATGTTATATTCTAGGTTATAGTTCTTTTGAAGTTATACTTCTTTGCGCCCGTTAGACACTTTGGGATGGGATGTTGGTCGAGAAACCGCGTCACGCTGAAAAGTAAGAACAAATTTTTAAGAACTATCGATTAATCGATTGTTAATCGAAGAAATTTAATCGAAGAAATTACTGATAATGATAATATAGGTGTATAATATAATAATGAAGTCACGTATAATATATTGAAGATAAATATATTGAATAATATTGAAAAATGTCTTATATTTCATTTATATATCCTGTCTGTTTGTGTGCGTGAGTGGGTGTATGAGAATGGCCAAAGAAGTATAACTTCCACCGTGTGGTCCGACGCACACCCATTTTTTTTTTAACTTTAAGTCCTGAATAAAGTGGAAAACATACCAATTCGAAGCTAAAATCGAATTATGTAAATATTTACATCTGTATTACTTCTTGTAAGGAGGTAAGTTGTCAAATGACGGTCAATAAATTGTTTTTCTTAAACTATTTCTTAGGATTTATCGTTAATAACTAAACGATTTATGAAAGACTCCAGAAAATGCACTGAGAGTAATTGAAGTTATACTTCTTTGCGCCCGTTAGACACTTTGGGATGGGATGTTGGTCGAGAAACCGCGTCACGCTGAAAAGTAAGAACAAATTTTTAAGAACTATCGATTAATCGATTGTTAATCGAAGAAATTTAATCGAAGAAATTACTGATAATGATAATATAGGTGTATAATGTAATAATGAAGTCACGTATAATATATTGAAGATAAATATATTGAATAATATTGAAAAATGTCTTATATTTCATTTATATATCCTGTCTGTTTGTGTGCGTGAGTGGGTGTATGAGAATGGCCAAAGAAGTATAACTTCCACCGTGTGGTCCGACGCACACCCAATTTTTTTTTTTTTTGGTTTACAGATCCCAGTCAGGTGTGGAAAAAAAGAAATGTTAACATTTGTAAGGCTTTACATTATATAATGTGCCACGTATGTTTTTAAAAAACAAGTAACTCCTCCCTATTTTAACAGTCTTCGCCATGTAACCCAATTGGGAATCCCTGGGCATAATACAATCTAAAAAAAAAAAAAAAACAACAATAATAATAAAAAAATAAACAAATAAAAATAAATAAATAAAGCCATGCATTTTATGATGTATTATAATGTGCAATAAAATGCCGCATATTAATAAATATAATAATTTAGTTTTCTTAAGAAAAAAGTTAAAAATTTGTTATTAGCAAGCAGTATAAGAGTGTTAATAGTTTTGTGGATTATAAGAACTTATAATTTTGGTTACTGGTTTAAACACTTGTCATTTTAAATATTTATTGTATTTATTATCATTTATTAGCTCCCTCGATGCTGAATTTGGCAATGTAGAGCTGAAGATTTACTGAACTAATAAAATAAGTAAATGAAAGAAGAAAATTATAAATCAGTTTAAAAAACAGTTTCCTAAACATCGTTGGTGTCAAGAAGGAAAGAGGAATGAGAAACTATATTATGTAAAGAAATTCAATTAAGAATGTAAATTAGTTCACATGTGTGGGAACAGACAGAAGGTGGGAAATTTAGCATGAGATTGAAGCTAGAATAGAAAAGGATTTAGATAACATCAGAACATAAAACACGGTCTGATACATGAAAGTATGAAAGAAGCTAAATAATTAATGTTAAATCTTGGAGGAGGGTTTCCAGGACAATGTCTAATTTGTATGTTTTATTATGAATTTTATGTAAATTTATGGATTTTTTGGCAATTTGAGAAAATTTAGTAATTATATAGAATAAGAGTATTGTTATTTTTCAGCTAAAAACTTTGTTCATAATAGATAAATAACTAAGAAACAAGAGCTTTTTCCAGTGGAAAAGCCGGCGAAATTAAGGAAAAAAAGCCGCGATTTTTATTTCAACATAACGTAGTGAGTACTTATATTGTGGGGTATTTGTAATAAAACCACTATTAACCGGAACCGGAAATGTAAAAATTTCAGTAAGGTTATGTTTTTTTTAGGATAGGCTTAAGTATTGGGTTATGTTTTAAAGGAAAGTTAGTTCTGTTAGTGTATGGTTTGTAAGGTTATGTTCTGTGAAGTTAAGCTGGTTTTTTAGGTTAGTTTTTGTTAACCTGGCCTAGTAATACCTAACAACCTATCTAAACAAAAACTAACCTAATCTAACAAATCTAACTTAACTTTACAAAACCAAACCTAACATAACCTAAATATTTTAACGAAACGAAACCTTACTGACACTGGCGCATATCCGCTAACGCAATTAGTAATAATCACAAAATCCTCGCTATATACGTGATTAGGACAAAATATCGCGAAATTTGAGTAGCCTACCCACAACGCTATATTTACCAAACAAATTATTTTTCGTTTTTCATAATTTTCGTAATTGTTCCAGCCTTTCCGCTGAAAATATATCATATTCTTGTTCTTAGTTATTTATCTACTACGAAAAAGATTTTCAGCTAAAAAAGTGACAAGGCCCTCAGTCATAAATAAATACTGAAAATTTTTTTAATAGAAATATTTTTTAAATAGACGTAGTAAATTACGTAAATAGACGTAAATTATCGTAGGAGTAATAGGCAAGAATATCTTGTAAAATTTGTTTAAAAACAATTTTTTTGTTAGGTTAGATATGATAGGTTTAGGTTAGTTTACGTTAGGTTAGGTGATCTATGTGTAACGAATTCTTTCAATAACAATCAGTTTTCGATGTATTTTGTTTCGTTGGATATTTCTATAAAGATAATACTAATTTTTATAAAGACTTATAAAAAATATCCCATTTTACTTTAAATTTATCTTTAAACTAAAAATCAGAAACAAGCATTGAAATGTGGATTTGGAATATAAACACGTATATTCTAACTACACTGTCCAAGGCAATGCGATTGCTGTAGACATGCGCCTGTGTTGTTATACTATTGATTGGTTTAAAATATAATCGCTTGGACGTACTGTGAGCGAACTGACTTCTTGTTTCTAGTCAGTGGTAGCATACAGTACTCTGTGGGAACAAGGATAATGAAGGAAGACAGCGATGCAGGGTTTGCCTCCTGTACTTCACAACAAAGAGACAAAATAATGCAGGGATCGTAACTTCAAAGAAAAACAATCGACAGACGTTTCTTTAAAAGTGATTGCAAACTGGAACGTACTTTAATATAAAGACAAGAAAATTAGGGATAAACCAGAATTAGATTATCTAGTACAATTGGAAAAAGCCAAGTAAATGCAAAGAATAAAGTTGCGCATATTTTTGGTCCGGTAAAATTAATAAAGACATTATTACTATTACATTATAACGACGTTGTGTGGCAGTCACTACGAGCGAGACTGGTCTTAGCTGTGACACTTTGTTTTATAATACTGTAATTTTTCATAAAATAATTCTTTGATTAAGTTTATACAGACTGTTCAGTATCACCTTGCGTGTTTGGGCGGGCGGGTGAGTCATTCATCACCACTGTGTCTGTATGGGTGGACGGGTTAGTCATTCATCACCGCTGTAACTGTATGTGTGGGCGGGTGAGTCATTCATCACCACTGTAACTGTATGGGCGGGCGGGTGAGTCATTCATCACCACTGTAACTGTATGGGCGGGCGGGTGAGTCATTCATCACCACTGTAACTGTATGGGCGGGCGGGTGAGTCATTCATCGCCACTATGACTGTATGGGTGGGTGGGTGGAGTGGCTCAAGCAGTATTGTAACGTTTTCAAATATAAGTAAATAAATGAAGGGGTTTGAATGTTTAAAATATTTTAAAACACTTTTAATTTAACTAATCACCTGGTTTCCAAATGGAAGGGACCACAGATTTACGTGAAATCCGAACCACGTAGTATTGGTCCGAATATTAGCTATTTCACAAGCCGGATACTCAGTTCTCTCCTAAACAACATCCGGACTACCACCCTACACTGACATCCCAGACTTCTCTAATAGTATCCACGCCTATGACAGCCATTGAGCGGTCGCCATGTCCGAATCGCCTACAATCGCCTCAACACTTTGTCCCCAAGTACATCTACTTGTACTCATCTACTTGTACTTGTACCCATCGTTACAGAGTACATAAGTAACCTATAATCTCTGTGTGTTTATATAGCTTACAAAGCACTGTTACAGGTGATGATGACGTAATGATGACAACACATTAACATCATTCTAATTTTTGTAACATGATTCATAAATGTGACCACTATTGAGGAACTCTGCAAGGTCAGCGTCTGGGAGCGACTTGTCAGCTGTTAAAGCGGTTTGAAGTGTCAACACTCAAAAGCGCAGCGCTGCGGTGAAGTCATCAACTATATTAGCCTAATCTAAACACATGTGTCAAATCAATCATAGTCAATGTCAATACTACTTATCTAAAACAAAGACTTCTAAACAAAAATGTTGTTCTCTTTCATATGAAACGCCTACACAACTTGGTGCGAATTTTAAGGCGAGTATGAATGATTACATGAGTGTAGGATGAGCGTAAATGACCTGTGTAGTCTGGTTACTAACTGAGTTCGACTCATGCTCAGAAATGACCATTTGATCATCAGATGGTCATTTAAAAGCATGACCCTTAATGCCAATATCCAGGGCAATCAAGGGACCTACAGCTTTACGTGGAAACCGAACCACGTAGTTTTGGTATGATTTTTAGGTAACTGACAACCCTGACACTCAGTTATCTCTACTACACACCATTCGTACCGTGAGCACCTACCATCCAACATGGACTTCTCTAGTAATGTCGATGCTGATAGAAACCAATGAGCGTAGGCTATGTCAGTATAGAAGACCGAGCAGAGAAGCTATCGCCTACAATCCTCTCAACACTTTGCCCCCAAGTAATTAGTTGGATTACAGCACTTCGCCACTATTAGCAGAGGGTGCAAATTATATCCCGTTTGAGTCATCTTTAAAGCCAAATTTACGTTTTTATATTGAATCCAAATTACAAAAGATAATTTGTTTAATTTTCCTAGGTTCGAAGTACAATGATGAGGAATACCATTGTTTTATAAACATGCTTAGAACAGATAAATTGTTTAGCAAATGATAAATGTTGTGTCTTATAATTTAACATAATTAGTGGAGTGTTAGTGTAGACCCATGTAAATGTAATGCGGTTTAAACAAGCTGTGGTGGCAGACCTCACTAACTAATATAACCACTTGCACAAACAATCCTATTACATACATGACATGTCTATCGAAATAATTAAAGTTAACATAGAAGTGTGTAAAATTTAAAATTACTATCAGAAAACAAAAATTAACTTACACTGATTAATTTTAATATTGACATGTGCAATACAATGTTTTTGATATTGTCTATGCAATAATCTATTATTACTATCAAGATAAATATGGTAAGTGACAATGCATCTACTTAAAATTAATGGAGACAAAAATATATGAGATTTCTTTATAAGTAGATAGCCTACATTTTAATTTATGTTCCTATATTTGTATGTAAGAAAAATGTCCGTTCATGCTTTTTGTGAACAGGTTTCTACAGTGCTAAATTTTCGGCCAGATGGAGGTTAATTTTTCATTTGACTTATTTCAGACGGCACTATGGTGTAGTCATGTAATCCAGCTACTTGGAGACACATGTTGTGGAGACTGAAGGCGATAGGTTATAGGATAGGTTGGTGCTGACATGGCGTCATATCAACGGCTACAGTCGACTTAGACACTACTAGTAGTACACTAGTATCCTTATTCCTTACGGGATGTTTGCCAGGATTCGGGTGTTGTGCAGAGGAAGCATTGATTATCAGGATTTCCAGTCTATCGAAATTTAGATGAGTACTATCTGGTTCGGATTCCACGTTAAGCGGCAGGTCCCTCAATTGCCCTGCCTCTTTAAAAGTCAACCGTAGTAACGATGACTACACTAGATAATCTACACACACTCACCACTCATACTCACCCATATCTTGACGATCGGCAACTCGTCATCATCATTGGTATTCCTGCCTCCAGGCAGGTTTTCATGAAATATTTTTCCGTGCTTCTCTGTTCTGTTTCACCTCCTTTGAGTCATAGTGTCCTTTTCCACTCTTTATAGTCCTATCATCCGTCAATTAATTGGCATCTTCTTCATCCTCACTTTCTTCTTCCCTCTACTATTCCATCAATAACTACCCTCAATATACACTATATTCTCATTGTATTTTCAAGCCATTTCCCCACTCATTATATCTTTAGCTAATTTCCCCTCCTCTTCTACCTTTCTCATTAGTTACTTTATCTTCTCATCCTTCTATCCTTTTATTAGCCACATTATCAGATTTTTATTAACAAATAAAACTAAAGCTAAAAAATCAGTCCAGTAAATATCTACTGTCACGCATCACGACAATTATCGAAAGGACCTTCTCTGTCTCTAAATTGCAAATTGCTTCCGGTCGAAGACCAGTCTCAAAGACACCTAATTTATGGTAGGTCTATCATTACCCTTCCAGAATGGTGGTCGAGAGCCCTCCTGATCACACCTCTGCAAACTTCTAGATTGCAGCGACACCTTATAAAAAGACATCCTTTCAACGACCAATTAGTTAGTGTCAGTGGAAGTGTGAGTCTTCAGCCTGCAGTGGAAGTGACAGTAACGGGATGAGTGTTAAACAGTGGCAGTTCACGAGCAGTATGAACGAATATAAACTTGAGTGTGTTAAGTGATATTAATTACTGTAAATAATAGGGGTTTACTGTAGTATCAAATATTAAAACAGTGTCAAGTGATTTATATTTGTAAATATCTCGTATTGAGTAGTTTAGTTAGTTAATGCGTGCTAATAAAAGTAAACGTTAGTAGCTAGAGAGTGGGGTCGTCATTATTTAGGACCTTACATTATCATCATCACTTAATCAACATTCAATTAGTGTACACGAAGAAATTATCAGTATTTTACTTCCACTGCAGGAGACTAAACCTGACGGTGAGACATCAGTACTAACCAGTACTTGAACCATAAACAGGCACATTGACATAACGTGACCTTGGCCTCCATAAGACCTTTCTCCGAGGTCAGGGAAAGTCAGAGCTCAAGAGCAAGCGTTGGTGATGTCACAGTCATGAAGGTCCCTGCCTTTTTAGGATCTGAGTACCAATAGCACCCAAGGTATCGGGATTTGCACACTAAAATATAACAGAGCATCATTTTATGTAAGCTAATAGTGTTATTGATTTGTATAAATATTGCATATATTTTATAACATCAAATATTTACATTGTTTAAGATTTTATATTTACTATTTTTACTCATTTCCAGTGTTTAAATTGTTATAATTCCAAGATATATATTGTTATTTTTAGCATTCATTATTGATACTCATTGCTAGTATTTATATTTTTATCATTCCTATTGTTTAGTATTAATTATTTTTATTCATTCCTAAAATTTATATTGTTATCGTTTCTAGGTTTATTTTGTTTTTATTCTTTAATATTTATAGTTCTTATTGATTCTTTAATAATTACTATCGTTATTCTTAGTATATTATTGTTGAATGACACTATTTAATAATGTATTTATTTATAGTAATATTTTACATTATATTGTCGTAGTATTTATAGTTTTAATCATTGTATTTTCAATGTTAAGCGTACATATAGATTCATGATAGATTTTGTCCTTTCTTTGTCTTTAGTAACTACTTTGAACTAGTCATATCTACTTGTATTATATTATTAAAGTTTTTCTTACTATCTTTTGGATGAACATTTTTTTGATAATAGACAACGATTACTTATTGTAGGCCTACGTTACTTGTTGTTAAAAAAACAAATATTTTAATTTGTATAGTCTATAAAAATAGGCTTTTGCCGTAGTAAATAAATAAAAAAGCTAGTATAAGTTAGTAAAAATAAAGCACCGAATTTCGAATAGTTCGATTTTCGAATACACATAAATTATACCTGTATTCTTTATGATATCAAGACACTGAACTCTTTTATTGATTCTCATCAATTATATAATGACAATCAAACTGTATTATATAATGTAATTAATTATATAATAGAATTAAAATTGTAGGGTTATCAGACTTTATCTTAGGTATGTTAAAATCATAATTTTTCACAACACAATTAACAGGGCAAGAATCTTAATTGAGCTGTAAGGACTAACCAGTTATTGCATTTTTATGTTTTATGCATTTCCGATATGATATGTGTTTAAAATCTTTTGTTTAATTTATTATTTTGTCTATGGACAATTAATACACATGCATATATTGTGTACATATGCATGTACACAATAGATGCATGTGATTACAGTAAAATTTAATTTTCCACAAACAATTAAATTAGGTAAATTCAAAATTTCACAGTGCGACAGGTGTTTTTTCAATGTTGAAAAACTTGCTAAAAATTAGCGTAGCTTTTTAAGTTTTCAATTTTAACGTCATTATATTTTTAACTCACTAAGTTTAACCTACACTCAGTAAGTATGATACTTTTTGTACTAAAAAATAATCAAATAAAATAAAATTACACATAAAAACTGTCATAAAACAATATATTAAGTCTATTCTACAATCACCATGATCTGTCATTAGTGCTCTAAAACTAAATATTAATTACCTATAAATTATAGATAAATGATAAATAAAATAAATAAATAAATTCTTTATTGCAATTGTGTTGCAAAAGTCAAAATTTAGTCTAACCTAAAACACTCATACACAATCGGGTACATTCATACATACATCTTGCACATGCATCCTACATTCACACACTTGACACTAGAATTGCATGATAGGGTGTTAACCGATTGTCCCAGCGGCTTTGAAAGAATTCTTCAACTAAATAAAAAGCATTTTCCACCAAGATTTGGAAGCATTTTCCACCATTTTAAACGTCTTTTGAACAAATTCAGGTTTTTATTTTTAATTTGTTCAGGGAGCAAATTGATTATGTTTACACCCACTTGCGATGGCAGCCACTGAAAGCTGCGCTTCTATGCCTCTGCGTTCTGTAATTATTCCTCCCTCTAGTTTCATAAGAGTCAAAGTACACTTTGACTTGCAGTACAGGGTGAACTCCAATATATAGAGGCAGGGTAGGGTCAATAATCTAAGCTCCCTAAACGCTTCTCGACACGACTCTCTAACGTTTAATTTTAAAATAGTTCTGACAGCTCTTTTTTGAAGTCTAAATACCCTTTCCAGCTTGTATTTAGAACAGCTACCCCAAAGTCTTATACCATAGGCTGTGGGTATGGATCAAGCCATAATATGCAAGTTTTAAGACTTCCAGGGAGCAGAATTGTGCCAGGTTGCGCAGAGCAGAAATGCCCGAGTTAACTCTAGCACACACATTGTGATAAGATAAATTGTGTAGTATTTAAAAAAAGACAATTAAAAGTATTTTCTCTTATAATGCTACAGACTATAAAAATTACGCTTATTTATAAACGCACATTCCATTTTCAAATGCATACACAGTACAATAAAAACATAAAAAATAACACAACATAATAATGAAAATGATAATGATGACAATAATAATGATGACTATATAACAGTGATATACGATAGCATTCCAATGCATTTTTTATGCTTGTTATTAAGACAACTACAAGGGAACTTACAAAAATGTAATGTTGTTATAAAGATATGTTATTAAATAATCAATTTTATAGCTACTTATACAATGTGCAAGTAATATCAGATTGATTACATTGATTTAAAAAACTGAATTAATACTTTAGATTATATTATGGAGAAGAGAGAAACAGAGGTGCGAAGGCAGGCCCAGCACCTTGTCAGTCCCTTCATCATACCCCCATGTACCCCCAAAATCATCAAGGAAAAATCTAGTAATTATTAATTCAGATTTATAAAGATATTCATTAGTTGTAATCTGTTTGCAACTGCCTCTGAGCCGTTCGCTACAGCCATGAGAAAGCGACCTTCGTTTTTTTTTCTCTGTGGTTATATTGATAACAGTGGTTTTAGTGGATTAGACAAAAAATAAAGTTCTTAGAGAAGTTCAACAAGGGTCAAAGCTCCGGTTGTCACATTTCCATGACGTCTCAAAGTCTTGTAAAAAGTGTCTTCGAAAGAAAAATATGGATGAAGCTATTTGACATGAAAAGTTTTTTTCTTATTCAGACTCATAGTCATGATTTTATTTCCTGGAGTAAAAGCTTCAGCTACCCAGGATCCTTCCCCATAAAAAGAATAATAATGAGCAATATGGCGGCGTGGGGATGAACATCTAGGACCAATCCCTTGCCACTTGGCTACGATCCGTCTTTATTGTTACAACATGATAAACGATAGTACACGCAATAACTATAGAAAATGACAAGACTGACTTGCACCTGTGCTGCTATCTAACGGTGATTGATTTCACATAAATACTCGGACGACTATCTGGCGAACTATTAGCACAGTTTTTCAGCGTGTGCTGGCGAGAGACAGAGAGAGGGAAACCGCTGGCGCTACCTATGATGACAGAACACGAACTGACTTCAACGAACAGACAAACCGGCCTCACGGGACCCAAAGGAGTAGACAATCTTCTACAGTCAATGGTGCAAGTCATTCAACCGCTCTATTGGAATTTAAAGCACGCCCAACACCGGTAAACAACGGTGATTCCGTTGGCGGAAACGGAAGCAGTTGACTGACTCAGTTTATTCACATAGGCGTTAGAGCTAATTAACCTACGCATATGCCGCCCACGCCTCAAGATCTAGAAGGCACCAGTAGACGGTGGCAGGAATAGTAATGACAAATGTAAAATAAAGCTTGTAACATGATTTCAGGTACATATTGGGGAGAATGTAAACAGTGACTAGATTGTATTGAAAATTGTAAGTACAATAAGTATTTGAGATGATAATTGGACCAAATATAAGTTGAATTTATAAAACTGTTTAGCTATACGACTGTGCCACCTAGTAAAATCAATGCAAAAAGCTACATAAAAGTTTATGGATGGGAGGTTTCTTTCAGTAAACAACCCCTATACGAAACTTAAAAGTGAGTATGCTGTATCCCTATATGTGTAAATATACTAGGCAAGGAAAACATGTTATAGAAAGGAAGACCTCGCTCCCCCACCAATCCTACTTTACACAACTTAAATAAGCGTAAAATAACCATAGCTGACCTGATATTTTAATATTTACAGTTCAGGGGCTAAAAGTCATGCTTTCATATATATTGTTACCTGCTTTGGTTGTTAGTATTGTACTAGAATACTAATATTCTACAGCTGATTCATAAACTTTTTTTCCTAATATCATTTCCAGGAAACGTAATTGTACAAGAACTCCCTGTTGGAATTATTTATACTCTGTTGGAAATCTCTGTTTGATGTATGGTAGCTTTAATGATAAAAATAGGAAATGTTCATTATATACTGAACTATTAAGTGATTGATGTCCAACTTTATAGAGCCATGAGATCTATTAGTGGTACTGTCATGGCAACTCCACTACCTTGGCTCCCGGTGCTGTGCAATATAGCACGTCAGGAGGCACTAAGTAAAGAATTCAGTAAGATCTAGAATGCCCTGCACCTCCCCATTACCCAATATCTCCCATGTCAGAACGGTCGCTTAAATCTCGAAACCCACCTCTACGTACTGCTTCCCAGTTGAGCAGTTCAAATTTCTCGCCCAATACTAGATGGGCCGTAGCGTGAAACAGTTTTGATTGACGAAATAAGTTCCTTATTAACGATCCGTCAATATCTGTAGGTGGGACGAACCTCTCTCGTAGGCAGTGGACATTGTTGAATCGGTTCAAAACTGGAGTGGGTAGATGTAACCACTGGAAATACAAGTGGGGATTGACAGTAGATCAGACATGTGATTGTGGGGAGTCCATCCAAACAATGGATCACATAGTTTTAGAGTGCCTTTTGTACTTTTCTACGGAGGGATTAGGTAGCATAAATAGAATCAGAGAGGCAGGTTTTATACGGTTTGATGGATTGGATTTAGCTTTGTGACAGGAGATAATTTGCAACTTGTTTATTTATTTTAAATTTTTATTATAATATAACGACTTTTGGACCTTTTGTCCAAATATAAAACTCAGCGTTGACATAAAAAAAAAAAAACTGACAAGAAACCATACGATACATATACTATATTATATGTATAGTATATACTAAACTAACGTTTATATAATGATGTCGGGATTAAGGTAAGCAAACTATTGATATTATCACTAACCAAACACCCTTCGATTTTATTTGCCGAATACCTCAAGGAGGTAAATCCAGTACTCCATCCTCGCGTGTGTGCGCCAGAGATTGTCTTCGAACGAATTGGATTCAGTAAGTGCATAGGTGAACAATTTCCCAACGTAATATATTAGCTTATTTATTTGAAAATGGTCTACAATATTAGATCCAAGATGGCTGACCATTCCAGCCCACTCTCAAATGTTTGTAGTATTGGAGGTTTTAAATTTCACTTTTTCACTAGTGATTCTATTAAATAAAACATGCTTACGAAAGGTGGTTAAAAATAGATTAATCAATATAGGGAGGATGTTACAATCAAACTATAAAGATTAGAGTTAGCAAATTTGCCATGACGGACGCTGGAGCGGAGATAAGAGCTGCTTATCAACTTGACGATGGAGTGAGTTTGGATTGCAACAATATATACAAAGTGACAAGTATGGCTTTCACTCTAAAAAAGTGTAAATTCGGTTAGTGCTGAATAAAGGGGGCCCTCCCTATTTTCAAAATTTGTTTAATTAGTCAAAATAAAACCCACAAAACTATATAAATTATTAGGCGGAAATACCAATTCTTGATAAACAAAATTAAGTATTACGCGTAGTACTTCAATTGAAGCTCTCTTCTGGAACCTCCGGAAAAATTCGCTAAAGTTAAATGTTTTCACTCATAAACAAGATGTTTTCTGGCTTTTTTGTCTCTAAAATGGTTCCAATGTATTACTAATGGAAAAAATAGAAGAATATAGTTTTTTGACTAGCGGAAAAAGTACTTGAGCGAATTCTAAAAACTTTACATATGAGTACGCGTGCTAAATACACACATTAAGTCTGAATTTCAGCTTAAAATTTACACAATTAAGAGTATCGTGAGTCTAATAACCAACACTTTTGAAAATATAAAAATTATATAACTCCGAGCATCTCACGTTGGCCGAGTTCCACAAAGGTTCCAATAGCAGAGTTCCCAGGCGAGGCTATAGGCTAAGCTTCCTCTCACGAGCGTAGCTAGTACGCGAAGCGTGGAGAGGTTGGCTCCAAGTTTTAATATATATACAGGGTGTAACAAAACTCTCTACACAAAATTTAGGATATTGTTCCTTGGGTGAAATGAAGCAAAAAACATAATACAACAAATGGTCTATCTCATTCCGTTTACTGTCTGTATATCAATATGTGTTTTTTACTATTTAAAATGTTTAAAACTAAATTACAAAGAAACTAACCGTTTAAAAAAAAAATACCAAGATATGTAATTGATAGTGCTTTTAATAAGGATTAAAACGACGTCTTATTTGTAAAAATCAAATAATAAATAACAAATTTACTACGATAGTTGTATGACACTGTCAAGTTTAGAATGGACCCATAGAGCAACAATGGGTCCATTCTATGGGTCCATTCTAAACTTTACAGTGTCATACAACTATCGTAGTAAATTTGTTATTTATTATTTGATTTTTACAAATAAGGTGTCGTTTTAATCCTTATTAAAAGCACTATCAATTACATATCTTGTTATTTTTTTGTAAAACGGTTAGTTTCTTTGTAATTTGGTTTTAAACATTTTAAATAGTAAAAAACACATATTGATATACAGACAGTAAACGGAATGAGATAGACCATTTGTTGTATTATGTTTTTTGCTTCATTTCACCCAAGGAACAATATCCTAAAGTTTGTGTAGAGAGTTTTGTTACACCCTGTATAATCCAAAAACGATGTTCTCATTCATCACGAAATCTCCGGAACCACTGAACACGTTTTGGTGAAATTTGGAGGGAAATTAGTTTTTGTATCACAGAGACCCACTAAGTACTTCTCGAAATTCCATACTTAATGTTAGAAACAACACATAAACATTTCTTTTTTTCATGAGAGTAACATTGGCATAACTTTTTTTAAAGCATCTGATACAAAAACTTGACACAAAAGCTTGGCAAATTTAGTTTTCAATGTTAAATGTCACGTCTACTAACTCTGATATGATTGCACTACTTTGCATGTCCCTAAAGTAGACTTATAGGGGTTTCTAGACTATAAAACTTTGTTATTTAGGAGAAAGCATCAAGCTGAGCTTTTATATTGATATTGATGATATATTGCTAGAACTACGTAGGTAAGATTAAGCAAACGAAGAGAACCACCCTGTAGCAACGACTGTTGGCTAGTAACAAAATAAAATTCATCATTTTTCAGCTAATTTTATAAATCTTATTTTTAAACAATTCTTTTGATTCATTTCTTAATTACGATGGTATTATTAATATTGAAGCAATACAGGTAAAAAATTACACTATTCGTTCATATATAATTTTTTAAATTTATAAATACATTAAAAAGTTTTAAGTATATTTAATTAAATCTAAAGTGTACTATATATTGAATATAACATCTAAGCATATATTATTTACAAAATACAGTTATAAATATTGTTATGTAACAGGATACGAAACAAAGAACAGAACAGGACATTATATTATTACATTGTAAGCAACTTTAATACTAAAAAAAGATCAATAATTTGTATTGCATTACTATTTGTTTTATATGAAAAACTCTGTCGCTCATCTTTTCTACCCCAAAAATAAAATTATTAGTCTTGAGAAAAAAGTTGCTTATAAAATAGTTGATCCCAAATTTTTTGTTTTATTTACACATATGAGTTAGAAATATCAATAAATAAAATCAATCTCTACGTATAACGTTTTAACCAAGCAGGCTAAACGATTCTTTGATCATTTGAATCAAACTTCTATTAAATTAGATATAAAAATGGTAGTGTCCTATGTTAAAAACTTAAGGCGAATACAAATACTTCTCAAACTTAATACGATTACGTTTCTTTTTAACAGATTAAAAAAGACTTGTAATATTTATTAGTCAAAGAGTACATTAGTAATGTAACGTCCTTGCACATTGGAAAGAACGTTTGCGCGTAATGAAAATAGAAAATACAATTTTTTGAAAGATTAAAGGCAATGAAAATTATTTTTATTCAGAAATTAGTAAATTCTTTGATAAATTACTTCACCTAAAAAAATCATATGTAGGCTACGTTTAATCTCTAATGAGAGGTTACTTTGGAATTTAAGGCCTATAATTTATTTTTGGAAAATTGAGGATTTTTTAATAAAGATATTAGAGTAAACTAATATTAAGGCACCAATATATCTACGTGAGTAGAAACATATTTTATATTATTTAATAAGTTGAGCTTTATACACTGCAAATAAAAAGATTTTAAGAAATAGATACTTCTCTGGCTGTAAAGTGACTGATTAATAACAAATGTCAAATAATTAAGAAGTATATTTGTATCGAAGTGTATTACTGCAAAAGATACATTTTTAATCTGCTTATTATATTACACTGAGTATACAGTAAAAATAATTCAAAACGAAAAAAAAGGCTAACAGAGTAAAGACAATATAGACTTCTTTGCTTTTCAGATAGATCTGTCGAAATTAAAGAGAACTTGATCAAAACAAATATGAATAATTGAGAAATACACTGGGAATCAGACTTGTTTAGAAATTATTCTTTAAGTGTTCTACTAGTTGAAAATAACTAAAAAGATTCACAAAGACAATCATCTAGAGACAAATTAACTTGTTTGTAGCTATGATAAAATAGCAGTGTAAAGTAATTTGTGATTGTCAATATCCATCAAAATTTACATCAATGATGATAATCTTTTTCAAAATCGTCTAACTGATCTTAACTAACTTACTCTTCATTAGTCTTGGATGAAGGAATCGTCTAACTGATCTTAACTAACTTCTTCTTTAGTCTTGAATGAAGGAATCGTCGAACTGATCTTAACTAACTTGCTCTTCATTAGTCTTGGATGAAGGAATCGTCTAACTGATCTTAACTAACTTCTTCTTTAGTCTTGAATGAAGGAATCGTCTAACTGATCTTAACTAACTTACTCTTCATTAGTCTTGGATGAAGGAATCGTCTAACTGATCTTAACTAACTTCTTCTTTAGTCTTGAATGAAGGAATCGTCTAACTGATCTTAACTAACTTACTCTTCATTAGTCTTGGATGAAGGAATCGTCTAACTGATCTTAACTAACTTCTTCTTTAGTCTTGAATGAAGGAATCGTCTAACTGATCTTACCTAACTTACTCTTCATTAATCTTGGATGAAGGAATCGTCTAACTGATCTTAACTAACTTACTCTTCATTAATCTTGGATGAAGGAATCGTCTAACTGATCTTAACTAACTTCTTCTTTAGTCTTGAATGAAGGAATCGTCTAACTGATCTTAACTAACTTCTTCTTTAGTCTTGAATGAAGGAATCGTCTAACTGATCTTACCTAACTTACTCTTCATTAATCTTGGATGAAGGAATCGTCTAACTGATCTTAACTAACTTCTTCTTTAGTCTTGAATGAAGGAATCGTCTAACTGATCTTACCTAACTTACTCTTCATTAGTCTTGGATGAAGGAATCGTCGAACTGATCTTAACTAACTTACTCTTCTTTAGTCTTGGATGAAGGAATCGTCGAACTGATCTTAACTAACTTCTTCTTTAGTCTTGAATGAAGGAATCGTCTAACTGATCTTACCTAACTTACTCTTCATTAATCTTGGATGAAGGAATCGTCTAACTGATCTTAACTAACTTCTTCTTTAGTCTTGAATGAAGGAATCGTCTAACTGATCTTACCTAACTTACTCTTCATTAGTCTTGGATGAAGGAATCGTCTAACTGATCTTAACTAACTTACTCTTCTTTAGTCTTGGATGAAGGAATCGTCGAACTGATCTTAACTAACTTACTCTTCTTTAGTCTTGGATGAAGGAATCGTCGAACTGATCTTAACTAACTTACTCTTCATTAATCTTGGATGAAGGAATCGTCTAACTGATCTTAACTAACTTCTTCTTTAGTCTTGAATGAAGGAATCGTCTAACTGATCTTAACTAACTTCTTCTTTAGTCTTGGATGAAGGAATCGTCGAACTGATCTTAACTAACTTACTCTTCTTTAATCTTGGATGAAGGAATCGTCGAACTGATCTTAACTAACTTACTCTTCATCAGTCTTGGAGGAAGGAATCGTCTTCGTCGTCTTTTCGTTATGGCCTGAAAATGGCTTAGGTGTCATTAAATGCAACAAGTGGTTTTGATTGTCTTGGTTCCTTAGGTTACTCATCCAAATTTTGAAAGGATCTTCTTTAGACATTCCAGGACTCTTACAATCAACATATTGAGTGTTGAGACCAATCTCAGATTCCTTCAAATCACCATCACGAACTGGAGGAGTCCTGGAACTTTCACGGAAATTGGGCTGATCTTCAAGGTTCCCAGCTGGTTTCGTTTCTTCAAAGTGAGAGTGTTTCTGGTTCTCAGTAGAGGAATTGTTCGTCCTAGGATTGTTTTTGTGTAATACACTAACTTCATTAGTAACGGGACTTAAACTAGAACTTGTAAGGAAGACGTCATCTTCAAGATCACTGGAGTGTTTAATATTATGTTGACCAACAAAAACGTGTCTTTTGTCTACAGACAATAGCGGACTATTTATATTTATGTTTTCAAGACTATTTTGGTTTAAATTACTAGGAAAAGTGAACTCGTTATTTAAAGGACATTTAAATGCACAGTCTTGTAAGTCATCTTTCAAGTTTGTAGGACATGAAGAATGTGCAGTGTCCTTTGATCGTTCTCTGAAATACTTTTTATTTTCTTCCTTTGACATTCTATCAGCAATTTCAAAGTCATAAATGAATTTCTTTATTTTGGATGATTCGCCGTTGTCATCACTGGCCTTTTCAGTTATATCAAACGTTTCATGGGTGTTTAAGTCTTTCCGGTGATTTCCTGTTTGAGCTGGCATATGTATATTACTTTCTGTTGTTTCTTTTGAACTATCAGTATTATCGAAGGGTTTACTTGAACAGTTTTTAGCCCCTTCAGGAATTATTTTTTTCATAGTTTGAAAACGTTTAAATACTAAAGGTATTTGAATCTTACCCCTTTGAAAATTTCCTTTAAATTCTTTGAATTCTTCACTCAAGAAATCTTTAGGTCTTCTTAAGATGGTTTTGTGTATATCAGAGCATGGCTCTGTCCTTTTTAAGTCAGAGTTTGTCAAGGATGAACATTCTGAAGTTAGAGAGGAGTATCCACGACTAAAGTCTGAGTTATTTCTTTTATTCTTTTTAGAAGGGCTTGACGATCGAGTTTTATTTGATTTTCTATCAGGGCTGACTTCCCAAAACGTTATATCGCCCTGGCGCTCGTCAAGATGTTGCTTGTAGCTTGAGGATGGTGTTCTAACTCGTTCTGATAAAAGTGGGCCCCAAACATCAGTGTTGCTGGGCTGCTTGTAATAACCCGACGTCCTTTCTGTGAAGCCATTGCTTTTGATTGGAGAAAAGTAGATAGAACTTTCGTCAGTACTGTCATGAAGGTTACCCAAAGGATCAGAGATATTAATATTATCTGCATCGTTATCCTGAACGCCTGAAATATTGCAATACTTTGACTGAAGTGGAGAAGGAGTAGGATCTACTCCTTTAATTCTTTCTTGGAACCTGGACGAGGTAAACGAATCTTGAGTTTCCTCAGATCGGTTTGTTATTTTGTTAGAAAATTCTTTTTCGCCGTTCCTCAGAACGCTCTCAGCTATTGAATAGTCCTTTATTGTTTTCTTTGTTTCATTTGGATAGCCATTTGTTGTATCTTTGTTGGTCAACATATACTCTTCATTCTTTGTTATCTTTTTTGTTACTTCTTCTTTATTTCCATCCACTATCTTTACATGTTGTTCAGTTTCTTTTATAAAATTTAATTCCTCATGCGTTTCGTATACATTTACACCGTCATGTGTAGAGTATGATTCATTAACTGTGGTAATTGATTTTCTTAACTCTGATTTAGACGATGAGGGATTTGCTATATTTTCTGATAAAATATTGTCAAGCCAAGCCCGTCTTGAACGGTCATTCAATCTACTTTCCATTGAACAAGGTAGGTTCAGTACAGAATCGTCATTCGAGCCAGTAAACCATCTATTTGATTTTGGTTGGTAATCATTCCTAGTAAAAAAGTGTGGACTTTCCATATTTGCACCAAAACCATTCTTTTTCAATTCATCTATATTCAGGCTTCGTCTATTTCCAAGCTTACAACCAGTGGATTCAGTGTACCTTCTCTTTGGACTTTCCCAATGTATGCTTTTGTCTCGTTGATTATCAAAGGTTCCGCTGGTAGGCTTATCTTTATAACTTGCATTATTATCATTTAAAAGTCTATAATGCAGCGATTCACTTTTTCTATTTGCAAATTCTTTATCCTCATGATCATTGAAATCCTCAGATTCTACGACGAAATATTTTTTCTTTGATAGAGGTTCCACTCCAGCTTTTAATTGTTTCACTTCTTCAGAAACAGGCTTTCTGGAAATTTTATCTGGGTTTTGTATCCATTGATCATATCTTGATTCTCTTCTTGTAACAGGTGTACTATACGGCTCGTTTCCATATTCTTGGAGGGTTTCCGGTGTTGATTTGTAAACCTTCTTAATTTCAGTTTGCATAGAATTTCCCTTGATCTGTTTGGACGTTTCCTTGTTCCGTTTGGACGTGTCCTTGTCCCGTCTGTTCAACGTAGACCTGGCCAAACCAGAGTCCCAGGAATCCTGACTTTCTCTTCGATCCTGGAGGATTGGAGACGCTCCAGAACGTGACTCTTTCAAGTCTGCTGTCTCATGGCTGTCAGTTCCTTTGATGATGAGCAGGTCTAACGTTTTGCACGAGCCGTTTATGTATGCCTCTATTTCATTTTGTGACATTTTTCGGGTTTTCATTTTATTAATCTCGAGAATTTTGTCTCCGGGAGCCAAGTGAAGAGCGGCCAGTGTGCCAGAGGTTACCTGCAAACAGAAACCAAATTAGTGGAATACAAAACGTTAAACTTGATTTTTCACAACAAATATTGTCGTATACAAGGTTTATGTTTCTTTATATCACCTAAGACTAGGGTTGCCATACATTTTCACAGTAAAATACGGACACCGGATATACTTGGGGGTCTGGTGGGAGGGGGGGGCTTTTCGAAAAGTGTCTTTTACAAATTGTTATTATACGCGATTCGGGTTGTTAATTGGGGAAAATATTTAACGACTTAGTGATAAATAATATTAATATTACAACTATATTTTAATTTTAGATAATTTTTTGTTTAAGTTAACTCGGCATAATTCAATAAATTGTCATAATTGTTCAGGCATCTCTTGTGCTACTTGTACTAGTATACTGGCTGAAGGCTGAAAATAGTCATATGTTTCTGAAGATATTAATTTTTAAAGTAATACATGACATTTCATTGTCAACTTTGATGCTCGGAGCAGCTTTGCCCTTCTCCACTGACTAATTCGATCGGATGATCAGACATTTTTCATTAGATTAAAACTCGTTCAACTGGTGCTGAAGGACTGAGTAGGGAAAGAGCAAACTCCAACACTCTTTCAAAATGTTCACATTTATTTTCGACCAATTTCACGAGTTGAAAAACTCCTTTTTTAAAGAGGAGGGGGTGTATGGTATAGTAATAATAATAATAATAATATTATTATTAATAATAATAGAGCAAAATACGTGAGACATTACACGACCTCTCACGAGTGTCGATTGACTATTGCCCGAAGTAATAATAGAACACGTTTATATTTGTTACAATATTAAATATTTAAAATATATACGTTTAATATTAATAGAAGGCAAATTACGGACATTTACTCGGTTTTTTCTTTGTACGGTACGGACACGGACATTGAATGTAAAATACAAACCGTACAAAATACGGACGTGTGGCAACCCTACCTAAGACACTCCTGATCTTCAAACAACATTACATATTTATCAATACAATTTCAAAACGTATGGATGTACTAATTATTTTTGGTTTTTCTGTAAACCATTTCCTAGTAAATAACCAACATCGATGAAAACTAATTTAAAATCAGAAATCGCTATTTAAATATCTTAGGTATTTGTAGACCAAGTTGAATTTAAATAGCATGCGTTTAAAATATATACATTTGTAAAAAACGGCTAGAGATTTTAGATCCTAAATTCTTGTTTTTATCATTTATTTTTTTTATTGTTAATTGCTCTTATACGCAAAGTGGTATTGACCCATCCAGCCATCCCTACACGCACAGTGGTATTAACACACCCGCCCACCCATACACGTACAGTGGTATTAACACACCCGCCCACCCATACACGCACAGTGGTATTAACACACCCACCCACCCATACACGCACAGTGGTATTAACACAATCGCCCACCCATACACGTACAGTGGTATACCACTGTACGTTTATGGGTGGGTGGGTGGGTTAACACCACTGTACGTGTATGGGTGGGCGGGTTGGTTAACACCACTGTACGTGTATGGGTGGGCGGGTGGTACCCACCCATACACGCACAGTGGTATTGACTCACCCACCCACCCATACACACAGTGGTATTGATCCACCCGCCCATACACGCACAGAGGTATGACACACCCGCCCACCCATACACGCACAGTGGTATTGATTCACCCACCCACCCATATACACACAGTGGTATTGGCCCATCCAGCCATCCCTACACGCACAGCGGTATTGACCCACCCATACACGCACAGAGGTATTGACCCAACCGCCCACCCATACACACACACAGTGGTATTGTCCCACCCGCCTACCCATACGCATAGAGTGGTATTGATCCACCCATCTATACACGCACAGAGGTATTGACCCACCCGCCCACCCATATACACACAGTGGTATTGACTCACCCACCCACCCATACACATAGTGGTATTGATCCACCCACCCATACACGCACAAAGGTATTGACCCACCCGCCCACCCATATACACACAGAGGTATTGACCCTCCCGCCCACCCTACACACACAGTGGTATTGATTCGGGCAAAAAGTGAAAAAAAGAAATTAAATCCCTTTTGGAGTTGAAGGAAATTAGGAGCATATTTTTGGGAAATATATAAGGTAAGGAATATTTTGGCTGTACAAGGACGAACTATTTAGGATAAATGTGTCATGAATATGGATTTAATGAAGATAAGGTTAATAAAAGAAGAAGAGTAAAAGGGGAGGCATACAAAAGGAAAATTTTAACAACTTCTAAAATCTGGTGATAACAAAGTGGAACAAAGACAAAGTAGGCAAAATACAAACTGAAAAAATAAGATAAATTGCCCAGTTTTAATTTTTTTCTGAAAAAAACAATTTCTACCACATTGGATTTTTTATACTTAGGATAATGAATCATAAAAAACCATAAAAATAATAAAAATCATAAATGAAACCAATTATAAACTGAGCCACTTTCAGATGTCTTCAGCGTTAAGTCACACAGTACATTTTTAATTAAATCTGATGCAATTTTTGTTGAAGAGCAGTGAATTTGGTTTATCTTGTTATTATTTATATAATAACAAGATAAACTTCATGCGATTGAAATTGAGTTTTATTTTTAATAAATCAGGGTTTAGACTAAGGCCACAGTTAACCCTGTGTGAAAAAAATTTGAAAGGAAGAGTGTAAATAAAATTATTGTTAAATACTACAAGTATATAAATTATTGTTAAATACTACGAGTATCTAAATTAATTATTGTTAAATACTACGAGTATCTAAATTATTGTTAAATACTACGAGTATCTAACTTATTGTTAAATACTACGAGTATCTAAATTATTGTTAAATACTACGAGTATCTAAATTAATTATTGTTAAATACTACGAGTATCTAAATTAATTATTGTTAAATACTACGAGTATCTAAATTATTGTTAAATACTACGAGTATCTAAATTATTGTTAAATACTACGAGTATCTAAATTATTGTTAAATACTACGAGTATCTAAATTAATTATTGTTAAATACTACGAGTATCTAAATTATTGTTAAATACTACGAGTATCTAAATTATTGTTAAATACTACGTATTTTCATTATATGGATATTTTTGCCATCTATAGATTAAGAATTCAAGAAAATTATTTCGAATCCATTTGATCAAATGTGTTAGTATTGTTTCATTAAAAATATACAAAAATGGCTCTACACGAGTAACATAACTCACATACGGTAAAACCTGTATTTTTGCTAATTGTAATTATTGTAACATATGATATCACGAGGAATTAAAAATTAATTACATTCATTTATTACCATAATTTCTAGTAAAAAATTTAAAGTTTAAATTGTCTGAGATAAAAAATATTGACCATACGCTATGAATTTTTAATTTCCGTGGTTTTTGGGAAAGCTACAGTAATTACACGTCCCATACCTTTCTTTAATTTCCATAACTTAGATTTGTTTTCCTTCAGAGATCGCGTTAAAAATTTACAGTTTCCACGTTACCAAGAACATAAAAAATACATTTTAATGAGAAAACCACTGAAATAATCATTTGACAACTGCTTTAGGAAAATAAATAGATCAAATTGGTGGAATTATACAATTTAATAAATGCATATATTTCAACAGAGGATTTCTTACACGGTATAACCATTGATTTTACTATTCATAGATTTATATAGTAAAATCAATGGTATAACTAAAATGCCTCTTATAAGAATGGAACGCCTTCAAAGTTTGCAACACTATATGCTTGACATACCCGTAGTGCAAATTGTGGTATGATAAATGTAGGCTTTACTGAATTCCATTATGTTCTGTTTTGTGGACAAATTTAAAATAATTTTTAATTAAAAAAAATCATTAGTGATCCAGACAGTTCCTTTTTATGCTGTTCTGCTCATAATTAATATATGAATTTGACGGATTAACTCATGAGAATAATTGTTTGAGATGAATTCGTATTGACTTGATAAGAAATTATACACTCTGCCAGATATTTTAAGCTTGTTTGAACTAGTACAGAGTAAACAATACTTTATATACATTTTAAATAGTACTATTTTAAGGCGGCCGTTTCAAAAACTGCCAAGCCAATATTGAGAAGTCAACAGCCCAAGTAGACATACAATCTTACCATCAGCGGTCTGAAACATGTTGTCCTATTTCAACTGTACGGTTTGTGTTTATTATTATAATGAGTTATAGTGAACTTTGTATCATTATTACAGTACATTATAATGATTAATACACTTCTGCTTCATATGCAGAGGGTCACGGGTTCAAATACCGTGAGGTCCACTTAAATTAGCCATAGGGGTTTGAACCGTTGTCCCTCAACAATGTTTGAAAAGCAAATTAAAAATGCCACTTGCGTAGAAAGTTCAGATAGATAAAAAAAAAAAAAAAAAAAAAAAAAAAACAGTTAATCTAGTGGACTATAATTTTATTTAACGAGTTTTAATTTAAAACCATCAAGAATGTCATTTAAAGTTTTACATTAAATAACTGTAAAAATACTATATTTTTTACTAAAATCTACTTATGGTTCACTAGAACAGATATTCATTTATCAAATGACACTTTAAGTGTTGTCATTCGACATTATTACGGACCTTAAAATAGAAAACCATGGCTTTTTGGCTTTTTTATGGAGGCGATACGGCTCCATTAAATAATAGTTTAAATTAGATATATTTCTTAACTGACTACATCATATAACAAATATATGACATTTCATATAATTTTTAATGATCAACTTAATACCATTTTGTTTTTGAATCCTAACAAAATAAAAAAAGTTCAGTACTGACTAAAATGGAATATAGACGAAGGGCGTTTCTCCTGATCTGAAATATACAGTGCGGAGAATACTATCGAGACGCTTTCACAACTTTTGTATGACTTCACTGGTAAAAATAAAATCTTGAACATCATTATGATTACAAAGAACACACTTTTTGACGCCATTATCGACATTTAATCTTTTCAGGGGGACGGTTCACGAGGAGTTGAACGAAACTCTTCAAGATAGCCTAGGTTGAGTTTGGTATCAAATGAAAGGTCCATTTAAGAAAAATTAATATCCGTAAACCGGACTTCGAAAGGTTCATCCTTTCCAGAGTAGCGGTCATTTAAATTACAAAGTAACTAATTTTAACAATATTATTTCTCCGCTATTTAACGGTTTCAAGTAAATTATTGTGATACAAAATTATACTTTATGGAATTTAATTATAATCAGTTATTTTTTAAATTCTTGTATATTGAAATTACTATGAATTCCAGCAGTGCAATTCAGGAAAAGGCATTTTCATATCATTTAATAACAATTAAAATTAACAAATATTTAACGTTATTATTTTGTAAAATTTTTACTATATTTGTAAATTAATTGATTATTAATAACCGATTTACCTTATAATTACAATGTTTGTGTTTTGTTAATGATCTTAGTTTCAGAGGAATATTTAGTTCAATTTATCGACAGTTAAGATTTTACCACCGTACGTGTTCTTCATCATGTACGTGTATGGGTGGGTAGGTGAAGGTATTAATCACCTTACGTGTATGGGTAGCGGGAAGACATATATCAAGCTAATTGCAGTTTAAAGGCTTACTTTCATGTCATGTTATACATTTTGAAACTTGCGTACATTTTCAAGACTAATAATTCGAAATGTAAATCTGACTCCTCTTTCCTTATTTGCTTTTGATTGTTGAGACACTTTGCCCGATGTGTCTTATCGATTCAGATAACATTTAATTTGTTCCGTCTTGAAGGGGGACCATTGACCCAACGTACGTGGTACGACCAATGTTATTGTACGTTCCACGTACTCTGCCATACAGTTTTCAATAAATTGTCCGAGCTCAAAGTAACAATCGTCACAAATTGTTAAACATTTTTTATAAACTATTATGTCCATGTTAAATATAAATCTACGATAGATATCTCATATAATAGGACATTTTCTATCAATAATTTGGTTAGTTAGTGAGGTCTGCCACTATAGCTGGGACTATACTAGCACTCCACAATGGACCATAAACAGACGATAATCTGACACAACATTTAATATTGAGTAATAAATCTACGAGGTTGTATAAAATGAATTATGTATGTTAGTATACCACAAACTGTTTAAACATTGTAAAAAATAAAAATAACGCTTTATTGATTAAATAAATATCGCGAAAATTATTTATAGCCAGGGAATTGAAATGATAAAGAATTTAAATGGGAAAAAGGTAACGAAATATAAGTGGAATTTGTTAGCATTTATTTTCTTCATATCAATATTCAAAACTATCAAATATAAACTTTATTAGTATACTATATCGAGAGGATATTATAGTCGGCGAGTCACGAGAAATCCATGAACTTCATGCCTCTGTGATATTGAAGGCGCTGATTTCCATTGAAACAGCACAAGTCATGTAGTGTACCTGTCGTAATTACTAATTCTGATATGTACACTTCATGACTTGTACTTTTTCAATGGAAATCAGCGCCTTCAATATAACAGAAGCATTAAGTTCAGAGGATTTCTCGTGACTCACCGACAGTATCTGCGACGAACGCTGAACAAATACAAAATTAATGTAACAGCAAAGACGAAATAACTTTCAGGAAGAGTTTATCTATATACTCTGTGGTGTGAGTTATTGATTCATAAATTTCATTTTTTTACTTTTCAAGAAAAAAGTTCTTGTCAATTTCCTGAAACAACGTTTTCTTGGTTTCTAGAGGTTATACGATTAATTACTTGATCACGTTGTATTCCTTACGACATGTAAAATTACGATACCAATTTAATTGTGTTTAAATCAATTTAAAATTACTGCATTTACTTACACAAGTGAAAGTAATGTATCGTATCTATACACATCATAAGCATTACAAAGTGACCAAGTAATTAATTTTACGACCTCCAGATGCCAAGAAAACGTTGTTTCAGTAAATTGATAAGAACTTTTTTAATGAAAAGTAAAAATTCAGATATTTATAAAACATATAGAAAACCCTCACGTAAACCATTTATTAGAATACAAATGAGATACATTAACGGGGTTTCTAGCAGTAAAAGTGTAAAGGTGATACACAGTGAAAATTAGTCAAAATTCCGGTAGTGTTTTCCTACTAAAATATAAGTATTGAAAGTTATAATAACATTTAAAAATTAATATTTCACAACGTACAATCAAACGACGAAAACAATGGTGTGGTTGTAAAACAATGGTGCGATAGTAGCTAAAATTCTAACAACACTGAAACAATCTGTAGAACTTATGTTACGGTAAAAAATATTTCTTTAGAATGAGTTTATTTTTCAATTTTTTCAACTAGTTATCAGTAATGTTCCATTTTTTTTTCTGTAAATTTAATAAAACTTGTTCCATATTTTATTAAATTTACGTCTTCTAGAACAAAATTAACTAATCTTAGAGTCTGAAAATTAAAAGACAGCTTCAAGTCCAAAAACATATCACATTCAATTGCTTAAAATCTAGACTTGCAACATATTGTAAAAACTTACTATACAGTATTCAGGGAGAGTTGAGAGTGAAGCTCCGCCCACTGGTGTGACGTAAGTCCTAGGCCGATTCACAGACGCTTACGTGTTCACGATACAAAGCAGAACTAATAGCCAAAGTCTAGCTGACTGACTGGGAATGCCCATGAATTAGTCTTGTTGTAAATCAAAGGTCCACGTGGACACCCAGCACTAGGGTTGCCATACGTCCGTATTTTGTACAGACAGTTTGTATTTTACATTCTGTGTCTGTGTCCATACCGTACAAAGGAAAAACCTGGTAAATGTCCGTATTTTTCGTTCTGTTCAGGGTATTAAAAATGTATTTTAAATATTTAATATTGTAAAATAAACAAACATGTACAGTATTACTATTATTTTGAGCAATCGACAATCATGCCAGGCTGTGTGTTGTATGATGACTTATATACTATGCACTATTATATTATCACACACTTCCTTCCCCTTAAAAATTGTATATTTTTCAACTTTTGAACAGGGTCGAAAATAAGTGTGAAAAATTTGAAAGAGTGTTGGAGTTTGCTCTTTTTTCTAGCCGATATTTCGGCACCAAGTGTACGAGTTTTTCTCTAATGAAAAAATTGTTGGACACCCGATTGGAATAGATTGTCAGTGGAGAAGGTCGAAGATATTCTGAGCATCAAAGTTAATATTGATATGTCATGTACTGAATTTTTTTAAACAATGGTTCTTTACTTAAAAAAAGTAACTTCTTCAGAAAAATATGACTGGTTTCAACCTTCAGTCAAAACAACTAGGACAAGTGATGCCTAAACATTTTCAAGGAGATTTATGGAAATTTATTCAGTTCAGCCAACTTAATTTAAACTTTATGATCTACTTTTTTAAAGTATATAAAACATTTTTTTTGTGTTATATTACCCTGATATATTAATATAAAATATAGTTGTAATACTAATAGTAAATATCACAATTCCGTTCGTATAATTTTAGCAATTTAACAACCCAATTCTCATATCATAAAATTCATAAAAGACCGTTTTAAAAAACCCCTCTCCCACCCACTAGACCCCTAAGTATGTCTGGCATCCGTATTTTACCGTGAAATTTTATGGCAACCCTACTCAGCACTCTTGAGACAGGGACAGTCTGGGCGGAGCTTTACTCTCAACTCTCGCTGAATAGAATATAGTGATGATTAAATTTCATGAAGGGACAAACTAGTCTACTCTGACAGTATAGTTCATATTTGGCTTAAATTGTTTCTTTCATATTTTTCAAAGACAACTACTACGCACATCTTAGTCACAAACACCAATTAACAAAAATTCCTAAGCATATAAGATGAACATTCATTTTCAAAGTAATTGCTATTACTGAGTAAACACCGAAAGTATAAGTTGGTTATATAATTGGATTATTATTAATCTTCAAATTCCGATAATTTAATTTTCATTTCATGACTCCTTTCGTTGTCAAAGACAACACATCGGACCAAACAACTTTTCGGGTTTGTTTTGACGAGGTGATGTTGTCTTTGAAAAAGAAAGGCCTCATCTAGTTATAAATCAAATTATTGCTTTTTTAAGGGCAATTAGTTTCAAATTATAAATATTACCAATATAGCGAGCTTTCGAAAACGATCTCAGTTAGTATTTAATATTTATAATACTAACTGTTTTAAATATCATTATAAAACACAAGCGCGCACGCGCACACACACACACACACACACACACACACACACACACACACACACACACACACACACACACACACACACACACACACACACACACACACACACACACACACACACACACACACACACACACACACACACACACTCTAAGTTAGTGTTTAAAAGCATAAATATCCTCCGTAGAACCAAAATAAAATTACTAAAAAAATAATTAATAAATAAAATAATTTGTTTAGTAAACGAAATATATCTTCATTATTTTCTCATAAATCACTTCTCATGCATCCATCAAATAATTGTTAACCTTGCTTACTATCACTTAGTGTCACAAAAGCTTATTTAGAGTCATAGCTTATATAATTTTTAAAATTCTGCAATTATCACAGTTTGATCAATTTTAGTTTATCTTTTGTCTTCTTTGACATATTTTCAGGTGGAAAATAAAATAATATTTTAACTGCACAGTCCATTTTGTGGATGCAACTGACCTGAGAAACCTCGTTAGACTTCACAGTAAATCCCCAAGGAAATGCAGGATCGCTCCTCTGCATAAGGAACCTCAGCAGTTCTGCCATGAGGTCTGAAAAATAACGAATTGGAAAACAAATCAAAGATATGTATTAAATGGCACATGTAAGTGATCATGCTCTTCTAATCATGAAAGGTTCCTGTGATTAAAATTTATTTGGAAGTTAATTATTACATTGACAATAAAAATTACGTCTAGCAGAATGTACGTAATTAATTAATTTAAATACACACATCAAATGTTAGGATTTGTTGCTATTTATCAATTCAAACATTTGCCTACAAGCGCATACAAATTATTTTTAATTTAACTGCATTAAAATATCGTATTTAAGGTAGTTTTAAATGAAGCAGCTAAAAGTGTAACTTTTCATTTTTCACAGTAAACAAATTAAACTTTCCACTGTAAAAATTATATATATGTTTGTAAATCAATACGACAGTTTTCATCAAATCAAGACAATGTTTCTTATACAATTCCTAGTAAAGGATTGTCTATTTTTAAAATTTAAAACTGCTCTATTAAAGTAAATTTACTCTTTAAATACTGTTGGCGAGTAACGAGAAGTCCTCTGAACTTCATGCCTCTGTGATATTGAAGGCGTTGATTTACATTGAAACAGCACAAGTCATGTGGTGTACACGGTACATATCATAATTAGTAATTATGACAGGTACACCACTGTCGGCGCAGAAATTATGTGCACCCGAGTTTGAAGGTTGTTTTCCAAGGATCTGAGAGGCCTATGACAACTCCAACCATACCAGTGTTTTTCTGTTTGATTGTGCGTTTATGAAATATGAACTTCAAAATCTTACTATAAGTTCTAATAATTAATTTTTATCTTAGTTGAAACAAAAAAAGGATCGGAATTTTAACTAGTTTTTACTGTATATAAAATTTACACCGTTATTACTAAAAAAGCCGTTCATTTAGCGCATTTATATATTAATACATGGTTGATAGGAAACAAATTTCATATGTTCTCAAGCATTCAAAATTCCACTTTCCACTCTTGTAATATAATATACTATTAAGTTATACTATATGAAGTTCATAACCTAACATGTAGACAACTTCGTACGCTCGCCATTGGTCTGGTATACATCTAGGACTAACGGAAAATATTATTTAAAAATTGTTCAATCGTCAATTTTTTCACTTTTGGCATCTCCCCTTAGATTGGCATTTCACAAATTTCACAACAGTATATGATAGAGCTAAAATCAAAGTTATATAGCGGAAAGCATACGATCGAATCAAATTAATCTATATGTTGTTACAATATTTAACGGGGTAAGTCACATATGTGAAGTGTGTAAAACTAACACTTTTTTTCGATATTATTTTGTTTACTGAAAACGTTGTAGGTAAATGTAACTGTCCATTATGTATGTTTTAACTCTTTATTTAGGCCTAAGTTAATTGTCTTCTCGAATGAATAATATTGTTGCAGTCGAGCATCTGACCCGAGTTGAACAGTCGTGGCAGTTGTCTCTCCTTCCCTGCTTGGCTACCAGGTAGTGTTGATAGGACAGTTATCAGTATCTGACGCCTGCGTTTAGCAGTTGAAAATCACATCACTTTACGGTTACTTTTTTTTATATGTATTTATATGCAACATAATACATGCTTTATATAGGACAAGTGTGACTACTGCTCCCTCAGATAGATTTTTTCCAACGGGGGGGGGGGGGGGGTGAACTAAAAATAGAACAATATTTATTTGTATATAAGAAATATATCAAGGGATACAGTTAAAAACCTAATCTTAGGGGGCACGAAACAATTATGTTCTCTAAACAAAGGTCAAGTTTAAAATTGTTCTTTCATTAATTTTGGGTAATCTTTATTTTAATTTAACATTGGCCTTAAGGAGAATAAAATATTATGGCAGTATGTGTAGCTGACTTAAAGCTCAGCTTAATGAAGTAGAGGTTCTCAGTTTGGTTTCAAAAGCAAACAGATTTTTAAAGGGACCAGCTGATAAACACTGTATCAGACTATTAATATTGAAAATAATAAAAAAGAAAAAATATTGAAAAACAAGTATTGCATTATTTATTAAACATTTACAAGAAATGTAATAGACTGTCACAAGGACGTCCGTAGGTACTCAGCAATACAACCTACTCACCTCGTGGTCGTGATCAGCGCCGTTCGTCAGGAGATACTGTCGGCTCCTGGAGCAGCCACCCCTGGGCTGCCACTGATGAATCACGGCGCCCATTCCCCTGCCCTTTGGACCCTTACACACCCTGAGTGTGCCAAACAATGTCAAATAGATAACCCCAGTGATGTCCGGTGCCTTAATATTTGATCGGCAATAGTTCATTTAACACTCATTCAATTTTGGCCTTTGTTTCGTTTGTTTGCCGCAAAGTCAACGGTGGCCACTTTCTTGTCCGCAGAAAACGCCGAAGAAGCGTTTGAAAACAGATTACAACTAATGTTCCTCAACTAACAATCTTTTTCCTCTGCAATGATTACTACGATTAACCTTGAGGATTTGGAAGGAATAAGGGAGGGACTGACAAGGTACTGGCCCTGCCATCGTATGACAAACTGGAGAAATAACTATTAGACACATATTTAGCGCTCTATTGGATGCGAACTCTGTTTCTTTCTCCTCTGTAGTCATAAGAAGTATTTTTTACAGTTATTTAATTAGCATATTACGTGTTGGTTGATACATAAATTTATTACAAAACAAGTACATAAGATACACGTATTATGTCGATCGATTTCGGTGAACAACGTTTACCTCCTCTGGTGGAATGTAAGTGGAACGAATTACTTTGTGAGTCCCTCTGGTCTGAGGATGCTAAACGTGGTTTACCGCTATCGATCAACGGAATACGTGTATATTTTGTTCTTATATTGTAATGAGTCTGTTGTGTGACGTTCTTTGAACAAGATACCACAAACCTTATATAATATATCTACCCTACATAAACAGACATTTTTACACGAGGTTACATGTGTTTTCAAGTGTACACTTACTTTTCAAAGTTCGTCAATCCATTTATGGCATTCAAGAAGAAAATATGGCAAAACTGAGTCAGCCAATACCCTAAACTACGAGAAACACAAGATTGTCTTTGACAAGTCTGTTTGAGTAATATTTATCTAAATCTACAACGTTAATTAACTTTGTCACCCAATTAGTAAGGTTTGCCTAATGATCTATTAAAAGCCCACACGTCCTGGTAACCTACAGGCTTCTTCATAAGTCCTTTCCAGCCGACTTATTCTACTTTCCGATTTTTTTAAATCCATATTTTTAATATGAATACACGAGTTTGATCAACAACTGAAAAATAACCACTGGGCGTAAAATGAAATTAAAATATCATCACAAAATACGTTAACCTATGTAAGTTTACAATTTTATTATGTTTTATTGTTATTTGATCGCCATTGCTATTTCACACCTTTAGATTGTTTTGTGATCATGTTTTGGAAAGTTTCAATGGTAGAATAATGCAGTTATTTTATTTATTTCATTAATCTTCACCTGTTAAACAAAAACGAATGAAATGAACACGTTTGAAATAAGCCAAATAAAGTCGTTGTGTGTTTATGCTAATAAATAGGTAGCAACGTAAGTAGTGTGAGTGAGATACTGAAAATAAATAGGTAGCAACGTAAGTAGTGTGAGTGAGATACTGTAAATACATTTGATATTGCGATTTTACATTATACAGGTAATATACTATTATTAGTAATCAATAGTCACAAGCCGAGATGTAACGAGCGAAGTCAGTGACAGGTTTGGCACGCGGTGCGTGCAAGGGTGTCCTCTAGTTTTATATTATTCGTGAAAGTACTGTTATTAGATTCTTAAGTATTCCAAAGTGTTTTTTTACAAATTATATTAAATTTTGACAAATTCTTGAATAAATGCTTAATGTTGATTGCTTGTTAGTTTTTTGAATCTACTTGTGTTTTCCTGTCAAATAATTTTTGAAATTAGAGCAATTTTAAGTACAAATATCATAAACGTTATGTCGTGAAATCAACATTCTCCGATATAATCGCTGCATGAGTCACCCGGAAAAAAATACTTTTAAAAAAAGGCTTAACTGTTTAATATCGATGTTATGAAGGTGGCCTACCACCACTCCAGCCATCCCTAAACATGTTATATTAGTGAAAGGATTAAGCAAGTGACGCACAAGGAGGTAGGGGGTTGAGGGGACAATAATCGTCACGTCCAGACTGGATGGGTGGATGGGTAATCGAAGGGATACGAAATGACTAGACCGATATGACCCATTCGACTACTGTTTTCCAAAACCAATTGGCCAGAACAATGATACACTCTCTCGACCAAGATAGGTTATCTATGAGTACTAACAATGAATTTAGTGCAAATATTTGGGTCGTCAGACTCCACTCTCAAACAGACAAACTCAATCTTGAACATTTCAGATTGTATTATGCCAACAATCTAAATACCGTATCATTAAAAAAAAAACCAAGGGCTTTTTATTTTTGTGTTGATAAAAGAGACAATTAATAAGGTTTATTTTAATTAGTAAAAAACCATTATCTTGTTTTAAAATATATTTATAAACTAATTTCGGAAAAATGAAATGATTAAAAAAATATAGCATAAATCTGGAAAAAGAAGTTTTTGGTTCTATACCATCCAGTTTAAACACCATACGAAAAGAATAATATAATTAATGTACTTTTATAATATACGTTTTGTAATGTTTTAAACTTTCATTTAAATTTTTATGGATCTATTTGTTTACATTTATAATAAACTAAAAAACAGCCCTTCTTTCACAATGGAGTGGTTCTCTACGCTTGCTGCCTTTCTCCTAGATAACGATTTTTAATATTTTAGATAACCCTATATTCTACTTTAGCAGGATGCAAGGTAGTACACTCATGTCAGAGTTATTAGAAATAATTTTAAACACTGTACAATGAAAACCAAATCAGCCGTGTGTCATTTTGTATCAGCTGCTTGAAATAAATCACCAAATTGAATTAATTACAATAAATTCAATTAATTACCAAATTAATTACAATGTTACTCTTATGGAAAAAAAGTAAACGACGAGGGGCTGTTTCTACGACTTAAGAATGGAATTTTGAGAAATCTCTCTGAGTGGGCTTCTATGATACAAAAGCTACCATTCCTCCAAATTTCATCGAAATCTGTTCTATGGTTCCGGAGATTTCCTGATAAGTGAGTACATAGTTTTTCGATTATATACCGTACGTTAAGAGTGTCTCTGAATAATAGTCTCTAATTAAAAAGAGTATTATATTATATGCTACGAAAAAAGTGAATACTTACAGACAGAATTTATCTTTGGATCGTAAAAAATTCAAGATGTTGTCCAGCAGTACACTGAGGTCAATCTGTTACTCAGAAAAATACTGAGGCACATATATTTGCACGTGATTTTTGTTTATAGTTGTACTAACCATGTCACAAAACTGGACTGCCCCATAGAGTAAAAAATGAATTCAATATTAATTGTTCTTTATTAAATATTAAATAAGAATGGAATGTTAAGTGTATATATTATTTCATTAAATTGTCATTGTTACTTATTCTCATTCTTACTTATTACAGTTTTACTAATTGTCCTTTGTATTATAACCTTATTTATAAATATTTACCCGAAATACTGGATTGTTTAATATTTGACTTGACTCTATCTACATCATCAATCAGCTGTTTGTGATACCAGTCCAATCGACTCTGTTACTGTTAATGTAATAATAATAATAATCTTTATTGCATTAGACAATTTTTTTACATTGTATTGCATTCGTCAGAATTAATAAAAATAAAAATATATGAATAAATTACATAGGCCTACACTATTCATTAACGTAAAAAATCATTCATTCAAATTTCAAACTTACATCAGTTAACATTCATTCATACATTCACTCTTTAACTCTAGTGTCAATCTTTATTACGACACTTAGTGGCCCCAGTGGTATGTTAGAACTCATCAACAGAGTAGAAAGCTTTAGATATTAAAAGGTTTTTTAATTGAACTTTAAATTGAGTCGCGCTTTCTAAATTTTTTATGTCTGCAGGGAGTGCATTGATTATTCTGACCCCGGCCTGAAAAGGGAGTTGCTCGAAAGCTCTTGTTCTGTGAGCTTGAGTTCGTAGGCTATCCCTGCCTCTAGTATCGTGCTCGTGAATGTCTGCGGCTCGTGTTAGATTACAACGAAACCGACAGAAAAAAACCACTTGAAGACATAAAGACAGGGCAGGGTCAGCAATCCTCACTCCCTGAATGCGTCTTGACACGACTCTCTTGGTTCTAAATTATTAATTATTCTAATGGCTTTCTTTTGAAGCCTAAAGATTCTTTCAGATTTAAATTTAGCACATCTCCCCACAGCATCAGTCCATCGGCAAGATGTGGATGTATTAGGCCAAAGTAGGCCATCTTCAATACTTAAAATGAGCAAAACTTTACCAGATTACGCAGTGCATAAATGCCTGAAGTAACCTTCGAACAAATGTGTTCGGCATGAGTGTCCCAAGTGAGACCTCTATCAAGGTACATTCCTAAGAACTTTGTAGATTCAACTTCCTTTATGAGGGTGTCATTTATCATCACAGAAGGCCGAAGCCTACTGTCTTGTTGTCGAAGGCAAAAGTTAATATAGTTTGTTTTTGAGTTATTTACATGCAAATAATTATCAGAAAAATACTGGATACAAGAGTTTAGTTTAATAAACGTATAGATTTCAAGATCGTTATTTGTTTTATTTCTATTAGCGAGAGTCGTGTCATCAGCATACTGAACAATCTTTCCATTCTGCATCGTGTTGACAGATAATTAACATAAATTAAAAACAAAACTGGACCAAGTATAGATCCCTGGGGGACACCTTGGTTCATAGCGGCCCTTTGTGACAGAGTGATGGCAATCTGGACACACTGAGATCTATTTGCGAGATAAGATTTTAGCCATTTAAGTGGCAGACCACGAATACCACATGTATCCAACTTTTGCAACAGGGTTGCGTGATGGACACAGTCAAAGGCTTTGGAGAGATCAAGGAACACACTGTTCCCGTCTCTCCAAGCCCTCCATGATTTCTTCAACAAGATTATTGTTTTTAGGAATGCTTTGATTTAGCCCCGCGTTCCTCATCTCACCATAAACCACCATGGAAAGGCCACGCGCACAGCTATACAACTCCGTCATACTAATCGAAATAACGAAGGCTTAAAAACACCAGGAATATTTCCCAAGAGACTATGAATGGTAGTCTATACTGCTAATAAAAGATCTGTATTTACATAAAGTTTGAATCTTCGTAGAGCAAACATTCGCTTAATATTTTTTTCATACATGGTCAATATGGGCATGCTAAGTAGTATGTGAGTCAACTATCACTCATAACAATTTAAGTATTTTACATAATTCATTTTATAGATTTACAAAACCAAATATCTCTAGACAACCGTGAGTGCATCCCTAATTTTCACAACTACATATCGGAATGTTTATTTACATTCGTACGGGATCAGCTGACAAAACCAAATACCTCTAGACAACCGTGAGTGCATCCCTCATTTTTACAACTACATATCGGAATGTTTATTTACATTCGTACGGGATCAGCTGACAAAACTAAATCGCATTACGCTTCGTTGGCTCAATAGGAAATGCAACATTAGTTTTGGACTGTGCATTTGGAATGGGGCCAGTTAGAAGCGACCTTAGCGTGGTCCAACCGAACGAAATTCACACCTACACCATTAGAATAAAAGATCTCTTGAAGAGTCACTTTTATTTAGCACCGAAAACTAGTTATTGTACAGTGGTAAATTGTTATAATTTTCTTATTCGCATTGAGTAGATTATATAGTGTATATTACAGATTATATATTACATATTTTAGAGTCAACTAAGCAAATCCTTGTAGAGTAAACCCCTTTCTTTTAGACAAGAAAAAAGGATAACTAAAAAAAAATATTTTTTACACTACGGCTAAAGACTCTCCTCTGTGTGGTAACTGCCATAGCTGGGAGATCACAAATTTGTGACGGTCCAGCTACCAGATTTGTTGCTCGTTTAGAACTACCCAGGGGATTTGCTGTGGACGCGAACAACATCATCCCCCAACTTACTGATGTCCAACTCTATAGAGCCATGAGATCTATTAGTGGTACTCTCATGGCAACTCCACTTTCTTGGCTCCCGGTACTGTGCAATATAGCTCCTCCAGAGATAAGACATCAGGAGGCACTACTTAAAGAATTCAATAAGATCTTGAATGCCTAGCACCTCCCCATTACACAGGATCTCCCACGCCAGAACGGTCGCTTAAAATTTCGAAACCCACCTCGACGTACTGCTTTCCATTTGAGCAGATCAAATTTCTCACCCAATACTATAGTCCGAATAAAATAACTTTGGTACTGGCGGAACGGCCACGCACCACTGGTCTGAAATGACAAAACTCTGAGCTTTAATTTGCTGTCAAACTTAAAATAAGTAAGCAATAATTTTCAAACTACTTGTATAGTGTCCACCATGTTATATTCTTTAAGAAAAAATTATGTTGGATATTTTGCTTTAACTAATTTGCTTTTTTATTGTGATATTTGTGTTTAAGAACACGGTTTTATGAGTGAAATTGCGCGTGAGTCATCTTTAACCTGTTACTGTAGCGAGAGTAATAATAATGAAATAATGTATTGTGGATGGATGACAGTTTGATTCATTGTGATTAGTTTGGTATAAGTCTCAATTAATAATTCAAACAGGTTAATGAGAAATAAATTTTTTTGTAAACCTTTGTAAATTCGATAATCAAAATCAAAATCAAAATATATTTATTTTGTAGTGGACAATTATACAATTGTATTACAGTGGTCATGTATAAAGAATTAATGTTATAACAATTAAAGTTAGGTTATTATAGCTTAAATTAAATTTCTATTAATTAATAATATTTGTTTACATATTTGTCATTAATAAAACCTATTGTTCCATTAGAAATTCCTCAACAGTGTAAAAAGCTCCACTTAACAAGAAGTGCTGCAGGGAAGATTTAAATTGCTTTTCGCATATTTGCTGTTTTATATGGTTAGGCAGTCTATTAAACAACTTGGGGCCTATATTCTGGGGAAGTGAAGCTGTCAACTCCAATCTATGACATGACTGCCTGTGTTGATTACAAAATCTTGTACTATAGTTATGTATATTTGAACCGGTCTGAAATTTTGAAATTTTAAATTTGTAAAATATGATCATTTCATATATGTACAGAGATGATAATGTTAATATTTTAAATGATTTAAAGATTTCTTTACAAGAAGTTCTTCTATTTACACCAGCCATTACGCGGATTGCCCTTTTTTGCAAACGGAACACTCGTATTAATGCAGTATGGGACGCAGAGCCCCAGAGAATAATTCCATATCTCAATCTTGATTCTATTAGTGCCATATAAATTAGTTTCATAATGAAAAAATTACCATAATTAGAAAATCTATTTAGCAAAAATAATTGTGACGATAATTTTGAACAAATACTGTCTATGTGTGAGGTCCACGTAAAGTGTTGGTCAAACGTTAGGCCAAGGTATTTCGTTTCAGTTTGGAATGGAAGCTCAAATTCATTCATAATAATCAACGGATTGGTATCAATAATTCTATAGTTTTTAAAATGTATGCAACTGGTTTTAGCTGGATTTACGTGTAGATTATTAATATTTAGGTATTGGAATAAATTAGTGAGTTGAAGATGACTATCTATTTCTAAATCGGCGAGAGTGTTGTTTTTGATGAGTATAGCCACATCATCAGCATACATTGTTACATTTAAATTGTTCACTGATTTTGTTATACTGTTTGTATATAAGACGAATATAATGGGACCTAGGACAGTGCCTTGAGGAATACCGAAATTGATTTCTATATCACTTGAACGCGCGTCTTTTAATTGAACACTTTGAGTCCTTGACATTAAAAATGATTTGATCCAGTCTAAGGGTATTCCACGTATCCCCAGATTGTAAAGTCTATCGAAGAGTATTTCATGATCGAGACAATCAAATGCCTTCTGCAAATCTAAAAAACACCTACAGCTTTACATTTTTTATCCAAGGCTATAATAGCTTTAGAAATAAAATTAACCATGGCATCTGTTGTATTTTTCCCCTGTACAAATCCGAATTGTTCTTTACATATTAAGTCATGTTCAGACAAAAAATTTAACAATCTACGCGCAAAAACATGCTCATAAATCTTTGAAAATGTTGAAACGTTTGCAATTGGTCGCCAATTTTCCGGGGAATCACTCTTTCCACTTTTAAATATTGGACGGATTATTGTCTGCTTCAGTTCCTGTGGAAATAAGCCTTCAGAAAATGATAAATTAATTAAATCTGAAAGAGGTTTACAAATGTTGCTTGCACAATGGCGAATAACCCTGTGAGTTATGCCATCGTATCCGGCCGAGTTATTATTTTTTAAATTCATAATAATGTTATAAATTTCTACTGGATCTGTCGGGTTTAAACTGAATGTATTTGGACTATGTACATCATTCATTGTTTGTAGCATGGGTTCTGTTATCAGTGCTTGTTTTTCTTTATCTAGATTTGCAAAGTAATTGTTGAAACACTCTGGGCTTGGTATATCAGAAGGGAACTGAACCGTTTTGCTTTTCCTGTCTGTGTCTATTAACCTCCACGCATCTTTTGACAGGTTGTTACTCGTACTCAGTCGTTTGTATAAGTATCGTGCCTTAGCTACTTTTATGATCTTCCTATATATTCTTTTATATGTTTTATAATAATTTATGAATTCTGTAGATTTATTTTGTCTTTTTTGCATGTCTAATTCTTTGAGCTTCTGTGATGAGACGCGGATGCCTATTGTTACCCAAGATTTTATGTTAGTTTTATTCCCTATTCTCCCCTTTTTTAACGGACAAGTTAGTGACAAATTATAGTTGAAGACATTTAAAAATCTTTCAAATTGTTTTTCGGAATGTAAGCTCCCTTGATGTATATTCCATGTTTCCTTAGATAATATACTATTTAAAGAGTTTAGATTATTTTTGCAAGTATTACGTAGAGTGAAACTGTTTTGGTTGCTATTACGTGTGTTGAGAGTGCGATTGTTTAATCTGAAATTTATTATTTGCCCAAAATGATCTGATAATCCCGTACCAATTACTTCAACCTGCAACATCTCTTTATCAACATTTGAAATTACATGATCAATCAACGTGGATGAGGAGCCTGTAACTCTTGTGGGTGAGTCAACATATTGGATTACATTGAATTCATTCATTAAATCTTTCAATCTTTTTGTAACACAGCTATCTTTTAACCAATCTATGTTCAAATCACCAATAATTAAACAATATTTATTTTTATTAGAAATATGTTTTGATAAAAGATTATACATATTCTCAAAAAAAGAATTGACATTCAAATAGCATGGTGGTAATACACCAATTAAAATTAAATTGTTTCCCTCTTTATTGCATATTTCAACTCCTGCTGTTTCTAATATCATTTCCTGACAGAAGCAATTTACATTCAATTTATTCAAAAATAAGTTACCCTTTGCAAGAACAAATACACCTCCACTACCTTTATGGTTAAGCCTAGAAAAATCACAAATTACTTCGTATTCATGAAAGTTAATACTATATAACTCAGCCTTCTTTAGGCCGTGTTCGCTTATTACAACAATATCAGGTTGTTCTTTCTGCAGAAATATATGAAGTAAATCAATTTTGTCCCTGATATATTGAATATTAAGATGAAATATTTTTATAATATTAGTTTTTTTGTCTTTATTTTCTTCATTATTTGACTGAATTAAATTGTGATTTTTCATGCTAGCAGATAATCTTTCTTTGTCATTTATTGTTATAATGACAAACGCTAGATAAAATTTCTTTAAACCTAAATTAATTGTGTTATTTAAGTGACACTAAAATCGTACTCTCCTATTAAATAGAATTTTCTTGAATTAGGAAGAAAGATTCAGAAGTTTTCAAAACTCGATTGTCAGCAAGGCGGCAGTGATACCACACGCACAATGTACAGTCACTGGCTCAGCTCTTGCCTCTTCCATTGCAAACATTTCTTGTCAACTACTAATAGAGCACTTCCTAAAATTTGAAAGAGCCTAAATATTATAATTGCAATAAACACTGATAATAATAAACACACTGAATCCTATAGCATTATTGTCACATCTAAATAAATAAAAACGTGTTATATCACTAAAACTAAATAACTGTAATACAAACAAACTAGTGATTAAACTATACTAAGCACTGTCAAATCGATAAAGAACTGAACACGAACACACCTCAAAGTCAAAAGTCAACTAACTTACCTTATTTCTTACTGGAAAAACATTTCTTATCTGGAAATACCGTCGATCGGAATTCGTTTTACGCTTGGACTGAATATTCAGTCTACACTTTCCCTTGAGCAGAGTATACCTTACGCGTCCGACACAGCCTCGATGTAAACGAACTAGAGTTTACTTCATCAACTCTTCATTATTTTTCCGCATGTTTTATTAGTACCACAGTATTATTTTAACTGTACATAAATAACACAGTTAGTGTTTGCTCAAATAAATTTTGTCTAGCGTTTTTCGTTTCCGAGTTTGCAAGGTTTTACAAAAAAAATAATTTCTCATTAACCTGTTTGAATTATTAAATGAGACTTTTACCAAACTAATCACAATGAATCAAACTGTCATCCATACACAAGAAATTATTTTATTATTATTATTTTTGCTACAGTGACAGGTTGAAGACGACTCACGCCCAATTTCACTCATAAAACCGTGTTTTTAAATACAAATATCGCTATAAAAAGCAATTTAGCTCAAGAAAAATCTCCGGCATAATTTTTCCTTAAAGAATATAAACTGGTGGACATTATACAATTAGTTTGAAAATTATTGATTACTTATTTTAAGTTTGACAGCAAATTAAAGCTCAGAGTTTTGTCATTTCAGACCAGTGGAGCGAGGGCGTTCCGCCAGTACCAAAGTTATTTTATTCGAACTATATAGCGTGGAACAGTTTTGATGGACGAAATAAGTTTCTTACTAACGCTCTATCAATACCTGTAGGTGGAATGAACCTCCCTCGGAGGGAATGGACACTTTTTAATCGGTTCCGAACTAGCGTAGGTAGATTAGAAGTATAAATGGGGATTGACACTAGACAGTTAAGTTCGCATAACAAAGGCAGAGTTTAAAATTGTACGTTCTTGAATAGGAGAAGTAAAATTCAAAACGTTCTTGTTGCCTTATGGAGAATAAAATCCAATAAGTGGCAGGTATAGCAGCAGACTCTTAAAGCTAAAAAATAAAAAAAAACCATGACAAATTTCTTTTGTTTCATAAATTCACGATCATTCTTCACAATCCTTTAATGTCAACCAATACGAATTTATATTTCATTAAAGAAATGAAATTAAAATCGCTATAAATAGATTATAACTAATGTACATCTTAATACATGTGTAATAACAATAACTAAGTTTATCCTTGAGGATTTGCGTGAAATATTGGGGGGAGAGTCAAGGTCCATTGCAAGGCAAACTGGAGAACTAACTATTCGACACAAACTTGACACTCGTTCAGCGCACTATTGGGTGCGACCTCTTTTTTTCTTCTCTGTGTTATCTCATACTACATTTTAATTGGAACTAATGAAAATACATTCCTACAGTTTAATAAAAAAAAGACGATAGGCCTAGTTTTTTTTCAACATGTTTAAATCTGAGTTAGTTCTGTAACACTTAAGTGGTTGACATCTTCAACCAATCAACAATACTAAACAATCTAACTTTAATAATCACTTTCAAACAGTGAACATCACAAGTATCTTGGTGGTAAACATTTGTATAGATTGAGATTGTATTTTTTTAAAATACAAAAGAACATTTTTGCTTTTCTGTGTGGTATTTGACCCAGATAGAGGCAAATATTAAAACTAGTAGAGGCCTCTTTTTTATTATGTAATAACTTAAATTGTCAGCATGATGGCTCAGTGGTAAGTATTCGGGCTGAAGAGAACAAGGTTCGAATGCCTAACTGAGCGAAAGGTCGGTACTCCACTCGTTGAATAAAGTTTACGCACAGGCCGCAGGCCCATGTGAACTAGCGAGAGAAGTAATAATAATAACTACAAATCAAGATAAATCTAGGTTAAATCTGTGGGTTCTTAAAATATATCCACAATCAGTTATAAGACAGGCTAAATATTTGCAAGTTCCCTTTTGTTTGCCGAGATGCCAAGCGGCTGCCACTGGGCGTAAACAGATCTAAATACCTCACTTCCCCGTTCCCCTCCCTCGTCTGTAATAATAAGACGTGGAACTCGTGAATGGAACAACTGGACGAGAGGTAGGACTTCGCTTAATGGCAAGAGTCCGTTACTTATTAAAACATTGTAACCTAAATATTAGGTACAAATCCACTATGTTTGATAATAAAAATTCTCTAAAAAAATATAAATTATTTGATCATTTGAAGTTCATCAAAACGACAGATTTTACAACATTTGGGGACAACAAATTCCTAAGCTAAAATGGAATTAGTATGCTACCAGCCAACATACGTCACATCTCGAAATCTTGGAAAATTATAAAAATCTCAAAAAACTGTAATAAACATTCAAAATATATAATTTCTTTAAAAATCTCAAAAAGCTTAAAATGTCTAGAGATTTTTTAAAAATTTAATTTAGCGTATCGAAATTTTCAAATAAATAATTTTGAGAAATTTTCGAGATTTTTGGATTTTTTTAGATTTACCAAATTAGTCGAGCTTATTGAGCTTTTTAAATTTCCCAAAATGTTCCATTGGCCTAAAAATTTACAGTTGTAGTATAAGGGATGTTTTAATTCATTAAATTAATTATGAGCTGTTAAATAAAACAAATGGAATAAATAATTTTTAAATACCACCCTAAATTATGATTGTTTTATTAGTAAAAAATAAACATTATTTTAAGTTATTAACAGTTAATAGCTCACTCACTGAACTCGATTTGTACTATAATTACAATCTATTTTTAAACACCCAATGCTTATTTCAAAGGTTTTCATTTAAACTATTTTATTTAACAGCTGATGATTATAGACACACAGACAGACATGCATTCGCTTTTTTTACTTATGGATCAAACAATAATGCCACTGAATAAATAAAACTTACTCTATCCAACATTAAAAAGATCTATAGATCTAAACATCATTATTTATATTCCATCAGCTGTTAACATTCGTAAACATTATTATTTAGATTTGAACACCTGTTACTCTTTGATTAATCCATGCTATTCTTAAGGCCGGAAAACGTACTTTGAGAGCTTCCCATAGCCGTCAGGGTAAAATATATTGAAGAATTAAGACCTTATCGCACAACTTCGAATAAAGGAACATTTGTTGACACCTCAAATGTAAAAATTATTCAAGAAAAAGGAAGAAGTTGCGGTAGAAAAACGGCTTCACGTATAAAGATATGTTTTCCCTTTAACAAAGCACAGGTAAAGAAATAGTATTCAAAATAAATTGAACATTCGCACTGTATTCTCTTTAAATCCCTCTTAATTAAAGTGCACACAGTATAGTTAGTAACGCATAGTTAGAGTGCAATTTAACCTAATGTTTGTTTTGATTTATTTAATTCACATGTTACAGCTGATCGAATAATATAAATAAACATTTCAAGTTTAAATTACTTGCAGAATGATATAATAGGTCGTTTTTCCAAAAAACTATTGGAAAATGAGAGATTTGTATATTTTCATCAAGTAGTGGGTAAAAAAAGCTTTAAAATGACACCTCATTTATGAAAATTGGTGAAGAATTAAGGAAGTTATGGCGTACCGACACAAAAAAGTACTTTAGAAATTATAATATACTAGGGAACACCCCTGCACGCTTCGCGTGCCAACCCCGACGCTCGCTACGCTCGATACACCTCGGCCTTCGGCCTCGGCATGTAACTATTCAATACAAAAATCGGTAGTCTATATTAACTATATAACGTAAAATTACAATATTACATTTCGGTACAGTATCTCACTCAATTGAAAAACCAGTTCCTTAAAAAATAATAAGTACATAAAATAAAAATAACTATGCATTCTTGCCAACCTGAATAAAATATGAATTTGAGTGTTATTACATGCCATATTACAGAATACAAAACGACTATAGGTGTTGTCAAATTAGACAATAACGAGGTTTCATGTTACATGTTTAATAGTTGACGAGATAGTCAAGAGCCAAAATATGTATCCAAGTACAATGAGTGTCATTTCGGCAGTCCGTAAGTGAAGGGGACATAGTACAAAAAAATTTACATTTTAAGATTTTTGCAGATATTTATTCTTTCTCTTTTTCTGAATAAAATGACATCCTAATCTTATTTATTTGCAAATCGTAAGTTAACAACATTTAATTTTATAAGTTTGAATGTCTGAAATAAATAATAAATAAATACTGATGCCTTTGACTTAGAAGTCACACGGTAACTTCACTTTATACAGTAATTAATTGCTTCGGGAGCACTTGTGATACGTTGTTGTTTTATTAGATACATTGCTTATTTGCAGACAGCTGTAGCATAGAATATACTATTTTGTGTTTATGTTTATACTGTCCGCTACTATTTTACAAACAAAATGTTACTATGGTTACAGTTTGCAGTGAATATTTGTTGAATATAAAATGCTACTGAAACTGGTAAAGATTTAGATTGTTATGTGAGGTCTAAATATTGTCAGGGTTGTCAGTTAGCCAAATTTAGTGAAGAAATACATAAATTATGAGATAGAGTTTTGAAGTACAATTGTTAAAAGCATTGGGGCTCAAGCATAACAAGAATGTTTGAATAAACCTCCATAATATTGGCTTTAAAAAATAAAAGAAGTAGATAAAAAGTGCTAAGAAGACAAAAAAGAGAAGATAAGTGCTTGCTGTAAAGATAAATAAAGAGGGTTAAGTAAGGTATTCTTGAGGATTACCAATAATGAATGGTTTAAGAATGTAAATGCCATTATAGTTGCAACATAACTTTAAACGTGGCTATAAATTTTAACTATAAATGCCCCATTTTCTTAGTAACTATTGACCTTACAGACTTAAAATTTTTAAAGCATATTTATATAGAATTCTTATAGCTACAGAAGTAGAAATGTAAAGATTGAAATAATTTAAAAAATTAAAAAAATAATTTTAGTAATTGGTAAACATTTACAAATAACCGAAACATTATAACTTTTTTTCCGCTTTATTAAAAAATGTTTAATCTGCTTCAATAGCTTTACTATATAGTGAGATATATTCAGTAAACATTCAAAATGATTATCTCTTAAGGTCTCTGAGAAAATGGATCATAAACTTTGTAAATTTAACATGGCGATGATAGTACCATGTCCCCTTAATTAATGCACCTCGAGTTGGCAACCCTTAGTCTATTACATTGGCGCAACAAGCTTGCCAACTGCAAAATTAATTGTAGTTGCAACTCAGCAATTTATTCACTAATATTCTATACAGTAGCTGGTGATATGATTTGTATTAACGTTATTAAAATCTATGTTTTCTATCCCCTGAGCTGCTTATAAGACTAAATTAAATAATTACCTTCGTCAATCAGCTCATAAGTTCGTAACAAATGTTACGGCCGTTTCGACATCAAAGTGCCATCTTCAGACATTGAAGTTCAGCCATAAAGCGTCGTTAAAATATAAAATAAAAAACTGATACAAACAACACATACATTACACACATTACAAAAACAAATTTTACTAAACAGGCCTGTTCCGAGACACACATTTCACGCACTCGAGTAGCTGACTGATATAGCAAGTAGACGTCGAGGCAAATATAATTTCAGTCAGCTACTTGCTCGAGTGCGTGAAATGTGTGTCTCGGAACAGGCCTGTTTAGTAAAATTTGTTTTCGTAATGTGTGTAATGTATGTGTTGTTTGTGTCAGTTTTTTATTTTATATTTTAACGACGCTTTATGGCTGAACTTCAATGTCTGAAGATGACACTTTGATGTCGAAACGGCCGTAACATTTGTTACGAACTTATGAGCTGATTGACGAAGGTAATTATTTAATTTAGTCTTAACATTAATTATACGCATCGTACATATATTTGTAACGTATTGGAAGGAGATTTCGTAGCGTAATATAAATGAGTAATTTTATAAATAAAAACAATGAAAATTAATAATTTAACCTACAATAATTACATTGACGCATTCGTACATTGTAAACACTTATATCTAATGTGTTTTTGTATCACAAGACTATTTTTTGCAGTATAATAATAAATTAGAGTTATATTAGTTATGTAATTTAATATTTTTGTATCATAATAAATTACAGTTATTTATTTTAGTTATTATTAGGTATTAAGTAAAATTATTTTGTTATTTGACTGATAGAAAACGTTTTAATACCTAACTACCTTTATGTTAATATGCCCATTTAAACATGTACGGTATCTGATGCAATACAAAAGTTCAATTTAGATTGCTACAATATGAAAGCATGGACAACATATTTACTTTCCAGTATGGTCTAAAAGTATCATTAGTAGTTTATTTTTATACGCTTGTAGTTTGCCTCCTTATTTAAACTCTCTGTACAGTAATAAATTAACTTTTCCCAATATCGACGTACAATTAAAAAGCATTATGCTTTTTGATGTTAGTGGGATAGACAGTAGCGTAAGGGCAATCTATGTTATAGTATGGGATCGAGAATTGTAATGTCGGAATATTTTTTTATGTGGTTATGTTTAACACTAGCAGAACAAGTTTTTAAGTTACGTTATCAACGAAGGAAACATTGAGTGTTTGATTGCATGTCAAAATAAACGCTTTCAATTAAAAATGTCGTAATGATCTGAAAATATGAAGTAATTTTGTAAAATTATTTTTAACTCTACTGTAACTCAGCTAATCATCGTGGTATGAATAAACTACTAAAAAGAAAATTACCGTATCATGTTACCTACTTAATTAACTAATAAAAATATACAGATTTAAAAATCTTTATTGTAAATGCTGATTTTAAACGGGATTTTATAAAATAATTAAAGCTTGATGGCTTTCATATACATACGTTTAGACGCCTTTGATCGTCAAGGACAAACATAACCTCGATATTGCCATTGATAACGCTGTCAATTGTACGATCAGCTGATTTCCCCCAAAACCCTAGTAGGAGGGGAAAGAGGGGAATTCGACTGGTCAGCGCATGTCGTGTCTTATCAGTTATACAGGGGACAAGTGATATTGCGATCTGTTGGAAGCAAATATTGTGAGTACGTGTGCAGTTTATATACGGTATTTACTTAATTTTACTTTACACTATTTATTATTTAAACTAAAATAATTATTTAATTTAAAATGAGTATCTAGTCCAACATTAATATTAACGTTACTAATTTGGTTTTAATTTCAAGCTTGTAATTTTACTAATGAACTAATAACTTGGTAATTATGGACTTTCTAGACGCTTCCTAAAGTATGATTTCTTGTTGAAAAAGTGGTGAACTATCTACAAGTTTATAGATAGTGAGGAGGTTGACTTCAACCAAGGAAAACTCGTTTTTTACCGAAATATGGAAAAATTCTTTTATTACTAAAAGTGAAAACGCCAAATTAAAAAAAATATCGTTATTGTCAAACATTTTTTTCATTTAATACGTTTTTTTAAGCTGAACGGGAATATATAACTGGATTTACAATATATTTTTTCGGCCCAAGGAAAAAATATACACTGTTTACATGTTTAACTAAACCTAACCTAATTTATCTTAATTGTCTATATACTCAACTAAAATTCATAATTTGCATTAAAATCGGGTGTCTAGCCTCCGGAACTGCCTGCCAGCCGTCCGGCAGGAATCTATGAAAATTTGTTTTTTTGTGGTTAGACAAAGCTTTTATTATCATAAGCATATGGTTCCTATAGGTCATATGTATTATTTGCTTCGATGATCATATGCCGTGAAATTAGTTTTTCCGCTGTCTGGAGAAATAACTGTGTAGAGAAAAATCGGTTTCAAATTAGTGTTCAGCATACAAAAAAACTACAAACAAACTATAAGAAAATCACGCAAAATAATGGAGATAAAAAAATAATAATTTCAACAATTTAAACATTCCGATTTTTTTAAAACGAGTTTTTCGCCAAATAAAACGTATTTTCGCAGACAATATAGACATGATTTTTCATTTTTCATTTATTCATTAGACGCCGATCGTCAAGATATGGGCGAATATGGATTTTAAATGAGTGTGATGAGTGTAGATGAGCGAATGTAGTCATTGTTACAAACTAAGGCCGACTATTCCTTAGAAAGTGTCATTAATTAATAGCCCAATGACAAATGAACAGCCACTAGCTTTAGATTTAGATTCAACCCACTAGCAATAAAAAAGTCAATATTTGTGAAGCGTCTAGAAACTGCATAAACACATTTAACGCATACATTTATTTGAAAGAAATATTTCAAAATTAAACAATTTTTAAAGTAGTTTTAATTTCAAGCTTAAATCAATTCTAATAATTCATTAAATTATGAACTCCAGTAGATCCAAAAATTGTGACAAAAGAGTGAAAATATCCAAGAAGTAATAATTTTTTATTTTCTCCGTTTCGTGTTAGTTTATATCAACAATATAAGAACAACAATCATAGACAATACAGTATGAAATTCTAAAATTTTCATTTCCATGAAGGGAATGTTTGACAATAACGATATTTTTTTTAATTTGGCGTTTTCACTTTTAGTAATAAAAGAATTTTTCCATATTTCGGTAAAAAACGAGGTTTCCGTGGTAGGTCAACCTCCTCATTTTCCATAAATTTGTAGATAGTTCACCACTTTTTCAACAAGAAATCATATTTTAGGAAGCGTCTAGAAAGTGCATAATTACCAAGTTACTAATTTTACTAAGTTACTAAGTTACTAATTACCAAGTTAGTAACTATAGTGCTTTTGGAAGAAAACAATTAAAAAATATAACTACACTGTAGGTATTATTCTGAATAAAGAAAAATGATTTAAAATTTTGGGTAGTTATGCTTTTTCTTGCCACCTCTGAAAATACGATTTGATGTTGAAATTAGTGGTGAAATATGAGTTTGTATCTCTTGAGGAGTTTGATTTCATTCGCGGAAAACTCGTTTTTATCGAAAAATCTAAAAACTAGTTTTTTATCTGACATGTGAAAAAACCAACTTTTTGAAAAATCGTAATTTTTCAACAACTTTTTTTTATTTCTCGTGTTTTTTATGCTAAACACTAATATATAACTGGTTTTGTAGTAACATTATTTTTTCAGCTCGAAAAATGCATTTTTTACTGACATAATCTAACTTATCTTAATTGTCTATTTTCTCAACAAAAATTCGTAATTTGCGTTAAAGTTGTGTTCCTGCCGGCCGTCACTCCGGCGGGAATATAAGTGAATTCGGTTTTTGTGATTAATAGTTGTTGTATATAATGATCGCGTAATGGCCGCTAATCGCGATTCGCCGCGATAGTAGTTTTTCCGTTATATTTCGACAAATATTTGTAATAGACCAAAATAGTTTTCAAATTTGTATTCAGCGCAAAAACACACATCAAAATAAAAAAAAAATAAATAATTAAAATACCATTTAAATTAACGGAAATATGACAACAATACTAAAAGTTGTGAAATTGGTTTTTTAGAATTTTCCGGTAAAATACGTTATTTCCGCGGAATAAAAAGCATATCTCGTGAAAATACAACCAATTCTAGACCCATTTCAAGTAAAATGTTCCAAATTTGCTTGGTGGCAAGAAACTGCATAAATACCAAATTTATCTGTCATTATTTTGGTTCTTGATAGCGTAAAATGATTTAAAAACCATATCTTAGTAACTATGCACCTTATAGACATATTTATTGTTTTTTCAACTAAAACTATGATTTTTAAAAGTGGAAAAATATGAGATGTTACTTTTCACAGGAAATCGGAAACCCCTTTTTGACAAATAGTCCCAAATACTATTATTTGTAATATTAATAATTGAAGTATAAAATCACTTGCACAATTGTTTTCATTTATCATATTTTTTACTCGAATACAAATGTAATAATGCTGAATTCAAATATAAGTACATTTATAATACATTTGAGTGCATGAAATGTCCGAACAAAAAGTCAACAATTTGGTCTGGAGCAAGGTCTGTTAATGTTATCACTGGTTTTGAACAATTCAGTTGTTACAAACTTCAGAGGCCTCTCAGTTGTTACATCATGATAGATAATACGTCACAGAATTCTGTACTCTGTGGAATATGTGGACGCAGACAGCGCCTTGGTCGGCACAATACAGTTGGCATTTATTATGTTTTTAAATGCATATTAATTGGTTATAGAAAAAAATCCACGTTATTAGTTAAGGTAGTTGAAACCAGCTAACTATTACATAACTAATATTTATTTAGTATTATGTTGTTTACTTTTATAATTTATGTTACGCTTTTAGAACATTTAAATATATATTTAAAAAAAACTGTTAACTTATCGTAGATCTCGCTGATACGATTTTTTTAGCGAGGCCAATATTTGAAATTTCATGTAAGAATAAATAAAAATAAATATAAACTCGACAAAGGGTTGTGGAGATTGTAAGATATAGGTTCTACGGTCTCAATATTTGCCCTCTAAGTGGACACCACTAGAGCAATCTGGGTTGGCCGTGTTGGGTGGTAGACTGTCCGGATGTTGAGTAGGGAGACAACAGAGTATAATGCTTGTCAATTAGCTGAACATTAAACCAATACTACGTGGTTCGGATTCTACTTAAAGGTGTAGTAGGTAAAGGTACCTACTACACCTTTAACTACTACACCTCATGAAGTAAGGACTTGGCCTGGATATTGGACTATTAATAATGGCTCTTCTGAGCACAAATATATGTTAATTCGACTTTTGTGGTTCTTTGCATCACAGTTGCACATATGGCCGCTATATGATATTAGCCGTTTAAGTTCTTTCAATATTATTGCGTGACGAATTTAAGCAGTTTATTAAAAAAACATCCTGTTGGATGAAAAACATAAAACAACTGAGGTAGCAAGTGGTAAAATTTAGCACAAATTGCACCAAGTTATGTCTATTTAATTTTTAAATGTAATTTATAAAAAAGGAAATATCGTAGTTTTGAAAACATTAGCAAAAATTAATAATTAGTGTTCTTAGGTTGCTCTTGAAATAAATTCTTAGAGTGTTCAATTGTCTTAGACGACAATAATTACAAATTCGTGCTCAGCGTAAAAAAATACGTCAAACAAAAAAGAAATTTGGTAAAAAGAAAGTTTCCGACCTGATAAGTAAACAGTAATTAAAGCTTTAATGTTACTGCAGTCCCACCTCATATAACGAGTATTCTAGTTCTACGTTGTCATTCCATGTGAAAATTGTCAAGGAAACTAGGAAGACGGTAGCCAAAGTGCTGGCAGCACAGTATCAAGCCCCACCCATCACGTCTTCAGCAGCAGTGATCAATAGTTGGTTTAAAAATGGTGAATAAACTGTAAACAGATAAAATAACAGTAAAACAAACTTGTAAAGTTAATCGCAGTTATTTTTTACAAATAAACCCTTACGGAAGTTGAACACAAACTGGAGCTTAAAGGCGGAGGTTAGTTTAGCCTGATGTTTGGTGATGGAGTAGTGAAATGTTTCCCCTCCGCTGCTGAAACCCCTGCATGCAGTAAATAGACTGCAAACTGTCATATTTAGTAGTCGCTAATCAGAACTGTGGTGCCAGTTCCCTAATTAAGGGGGAGTGTCGTCATCGATATGTCCATCACAGCTGTCCATCGTAATTGTCAACACGGTCTTGTCACACTTGACCTCTGTAGACGTCGATGGTTTCCTCGGAGATACTTTGGTAGTAGCTAATCAGAACTGTGGTGCCAGTTCCCCAATTACGTTGGAGTGTCGTCATCGATATGTCCATCAAAGCTGTCCATCTGTCCCATAACTGTGACCTCGGTCCTCTAACACTTGACCTCTGTAGACGTCGATGGTTTCCTCGGAGATACTTTGGTAGTAGCTAATCAGAACTGTGGTGTCCATTCACCAATCAGGGGAGAGTGTCGTCATCGATATGTCCATCACAGCTGTCCACCAGTCCCGTAACTGTGACCTCGGTCCTGTCACACTTGACCTCTGTAGACGTCGATGATTTCCTCGGAAATACTAGCCCACTTCTCGGTTGTACTGAAAGTGTCGTATTTAGTTAGTCGCTAATCAGAACTGTGGTACCAGTTCCCCAATCAAGGGAGTGTCGTCATCGATATACAGTACAAGTAAACGTCACACAAGACACATTTATTACAATATAAGCACAAAATGCACAAATATATTACAATAAAATGCACGAATATTATGGTGATCGATTTCGGTGAACCACACCCACCTTCCTCAGACCAGAGGGATTCACAAAAGAATGGATAATGGTGTCATCGATATATGTCCATCAGTCCCGTAACTGTGACCTCGGTCCTGTCACACTTGACCTCTGTAGACGTCGATGATTTCCTCGGAGATACTATCCCACTTCTCGGTTGTACTGAAAGTGTCATATTTGGTTAGTCGCTAATCAGAACTGTGGTGCCAGTTCCCCAATCAAGGGGCAGTGTCGTCATCGATATGTCCATCACAGCTGTCCATCTGTCCCGTAACTGTGACCTCGGTCCTGTCACACTTGACCTCTGCAGACGTCGATCTTTTCCAGGCAGTTTCTAGGTCCCGTCTCGGTTAGTCTGAAATGAACGGACATATATCCATATTAAAACAGGTAAAGGTCTTCTAACCTTACAAATGTTTTAATTTTAATGATATCTGTAGAACAACAATCTCATCGAATTGCCGAGTGTTCAGATTGAAAAAAATTTCAAAAGACAAAACATACAACAATAATAATAATAATAATAATAGATGTTACAATTTTACTCATATCGACCTTTGAATTATTATCTACTTAATTAAAAAATAATGTACCATGAAGTATATACATTATATTATACTTTTATTAACATGTAATAATAATATGTACCTATAAATAATTAATTCTTCATAAAATATGAATTTAATTTTACGTTATTCTTATTCTCAATTCTTATAGTAAAACATAAGCAAATACAAATAAATTTTTCATGAATAAGGTGTTAAATTATTCAAGTCAATATTTTGAAGTGTTTTTGTGAAATTTTAAATACTATAAAAGCAAAGTTACGGCTTGCTTCAAAACAGAAAAATGAAGAACTTTCCCTTTTGTACATGTTAATGTGCCTGTATCCAATTTTAATTACCACTACTACAGAATTAATAATATATTATATTTTGTTATTGACGATTTTTAGATAGGTATTATTTTACTGGGAAACCTTCGGTGACTCATGATTACATTTTGAGCTAATTATTTATCAATAAAATTATGTATTTTCCTCATTGGAATTCCTCTATTATTGCTTCCATTGTTGTACAACATAGCTTTTCCGGGAATAAGATCTAAAGAGGCACTTTTCAGAGAAAAAGATCTTATCTACTCCGAATCCCCCATTTTTTAAGTTAACCCCCGACTTAAATCTAGAAAACCACCCGTATGCCTACTGTCGGCGCAGGAATTAAGTGTGCCCGAGTGTGAAGGCTGTTCACTAACAAACTAAGATACCTCTGAAAAATACAGTCAAACCATTGTTTTTCTCATTTGAATGTGCATTATAACATATGAATTTTTAAACCTCATCATATGTTTTAATACATTTTCCTTGGTTGGAACAAAAAATTACTAGAATTCTAACTAGTTTTCACCGTGCATCAAATTTACATTTTTCTCCTAAAAAAATCATTAATTTATCAAATTTATATTTAAATACGTAGTTAACAAAAATTATTGTTGTAAGTTTTAAAATTTCAGAATTTTTAACTTTTGAACATAAAAAGTTGTAATCAATTTCTTGAAACAACGTGTTCTTGGCTCCTAGAGGTCGCAACATTAATTACTTGGTCTCATAGTTAAAGGGTACACCTTACATTCTTTATGAAATGTTTAGTTGCTACAATCACTTATATTTAAAGTATGAAATCAATATAAAAAAAATCACTGCATTTACGTACACATATAGAAGTAATGAGTCGTAACTTTATATCACATGGAGTATGACGTGGCCGAGTAATTAATTTTACGACCTCTAGAAGCCAAGAAACGTTGTTTCAGGAAATTGATAAGAGTTTTGTTTTGAAAATGTTAAAAATCCTGAAATTCATGAAAATTATAGACAACATTCCTTCCAACCAAATAACAGGATTTTTATTTATAAAAGTATAAAGTTCCTTTATCAGTTAAAACTAGTTAAAATGCTCTTTTTGTCCGAACTATGATAACAATTATTAAAACTTACGATACATTTTAAAGTGCATATGTCATAACGAACAATAACGAAGAAAACAATGGTCCGATTGGATTTTTCATAGGCCTCTCAGTTTCTTAGTAAACAACCTTCAAACTCGGGTGTACATAATTTCTGCACAAACAGTAGCTTCCCAGTTAATTTTAAAAGAAATTTCGCCAAAAACCAACCGTGAATCAACTTGGGATTTGTTTGATCACTGATTTATGTTAAATCACATCGTTAAAACACATCACATTGTTTTTTAAAAATGTTATATTTCGGCTTTACAGTCTGAAGCCACTTTCAAACATTTAACAACAGAAATAGTTTGTAATAAAATATAAATTAATTTGTAGATCATATGTTTCTTAAAATATTTAACAGATGATTTGATCAATGACAATAGTTGAATATATATACTATATAAAATTAATTCACGTATTAATTTTGAATTTTGAATTTTATTTAATACTTCTGATTTAATAATAGGCATGTATATTGAGCATAAGGTGACACTAGGTTGCGAAATGCAGCTTTCTACAGCCACACATGCTGCTTCTTTTATTGTTCTTTCCTTCCATTCACTTTCTTTATGTACTATATACTTCTGTCCAACGGTCCTTATGCTATTCTGCCAAAACATGTTCTGAAATTTTAAAATAGTTTTCCAATTGATTTTTTATGCTGTTTTTATGTTATTGTATTCTCTTTTTTAGTGGTCGAGATGTCTGTCCAAAATAATTTAAATCACACTGTCAAGGAATTTTATAAACAACATTTTTGGTTTCTTGATTTTGATTGCATGGTTTAATTTTTCTAATTAAATTTCTAATTTTTACAATCATTGATAAAAATCCAATACTTACAATAATTGATATGTTTGATCGTGGAAACAAATTTCTGGTATCAGACCCTAGACCGGCATCGGTGGAAAACCCTTTCCTCGTAAGGAGTCGCTTTCACACGAGGGAAGATGCGACTACTGGAAATGTACGTAAGTGGAGAATGACCAATAATCGCCATGTGATTGCGGAGTGGAAGTTCAAACTATGGATCACATAGTTAATGAGTGCCCAGGCGACTTTTCTAGGCGGATTAGCTTGTCATAATCTAATAGGAGAAGCAGGTGACGAGTGGTTACGAAACTTGGAATGAGCATTGTGACAGGAGACTAATATTTAAACTTTAGGACAAAAGTACTTTATACTTTAGATTTTATTTTATTCATAACTATGATTTTTAATTAGTTATTCCATCTCCTTTTAGTTTGGTCGCTGGCTTTGAAATCCTTACGATGTATAATTGATTTTATACACAAATAGATTTCCCATCCAATGTTAAATGTTGAGTTTCAAAATATCAGCTGATTTGTGGTCCATTGTGGAGCGCTAGTGTAGTGCCATGTCAATGTAATGCAGTTTAAATCAGCTGTGGTTGCGGGCCACACAAACTAACAAAATTACTGCTACAAATATTCCTATTAAATGGTTTATATATTGTAGGTTTATATAAACAATGGATGTATGTAATATTAAAATTACGGTAATTTATATGCACATATTTATTACAAGAAACTTCAAATTATATTAGTAGGAAATATTTAAAAACTGATTGTCATTCCGCATATTCTCATAGACATTACATGAACCTTCATAGACATATGCACCGTTGTAAGACCTAGAGGCCGCTGGTGACACGATGAGGCATACAGGAGAGGGTTCGCTTCGGTTGACAGACCCATGTTTGGGTATTGTTGGAACAATGGCCTTGAATACAAAGAACATTACGTAATTACTGTCAGTGTTGTTGCACTGTACAACGGGACAAACTGCTGGAGTTGGGTTTGTTGTGAGCGCAGAGAAAAAGACAGGTCACTTTTTATGGCCGCCGCGAACACTTAAGTGGCGTTTATTATTAAATCAAATGTACAACTTAATACGTCTGTAGTATTATTGTTACGCTTATCCTTGAGGATTTTAGGGAAATAAGGGAGGGACTGACAAGGTGCTGTCCCTGTCATATCCATGGAACTGGAGACCAGGGGTATTGTAATAATACTACTGGAGAGTTAATAATAGATAGTTTTTTAATTAGCATAATACGTGTTGGTACATATACAGTACAAGTAAACGTCACACAACAATATTTTTGTGAATCCCTCTGGTCTGAGGAGGGTGAGCGTGGTTCACCGAAATCGATCACCATAGTATTTGTGCATTTTGTACTTGTATTGTAATATATTTGTGCTTTTTGTGCTTATATTGTAATAAATTTGTGTTGTGTGGCGTTTACTTGTACTTAATAATAGACACACATTTTGGATTCGACTTCTGTTTCTTTCTTCGAAGCCAAATTGTTATTCCAGATTTATTGAAGATTAAAAAAATACTTCCAATATAATCCACCATAACTTATTTTGTAGTTTGTATAAAATGTGTGTTTTTGTAGCAACTTTAACAGGAAGCACTGAATGTGGAAAACTTAGAAATGAAATAGATTTTTACTCGCAAAACGAATATTTGAAAATATTTTCATAAATGAGTGACAGTAATAAATAATTATTTATGTAAATGGGGGGCTTAAAAACATCCGTTTGCCCGTATGGTATAGGTCACATAAATATAAAAAATACTGAAAACTAAGTTTTGGGATTGTCAGAATGTAAGACTGTTCAGGCCATTAAAGATATAAAAAAAACGTAGCGTGGATTAAAGATTTAAATAGTGAATCCATGACAAATTACATACATATAGATCATGATGCTAAATAAACAAAAAAAGTTCATTCAACATGACAATGATAAATTGAAACTTCTCAATCAATGAAGTGGGAGAGGTGTACCTGTAATAACACCAAAGATGTAAACAATGCGGGAAGGTGGGACAGATGCATGCCTCCTGATGCCAACAATGGGTTAGGCAAGCGGCAGTCAGTGCCAATAGTCGCGGGCCGCAGTCAGTCGCGGTTCGAACGTACGACCTAAACCCGTGTTTTGGTGTTGCAGCACCCGGATGGCCAAGCTGCTGAGTATCCTGCTGCAGAGGAATGACCCCGGGTACTGCTGGGGGTTCACGGTCCAAGGGGGGTGGGAACAGAGCGCCCCCTTGGTCATCGATCAGGTCAGTATCACCTGTTTGATTTGTACAAGAGATGATTAATTGAAGTATGTTTTGTATTTTAATTTAAATACCTATCAAAGTATATGTTGAAGTAAACGGACATTTTAATAGCAGATTGGTCTCGTTTTTACCTTCTTGTGTCAGATCTGTAGAATTTCTTTTTTACACCCCTCTTTTGTGTCATATATTATATTTTTGTTCGTATTACCACCTCATATGAAAACTTCAGGCAATATGTTTTTAGGACTCAATATGGGTATAATGTCAGATGGTCTTCGAACATTTAAATGTAAATAAACAATAACATACTAAAAATATCCTATGTAACGTCCCTTACTTTAGTAAAACTGTTCATGTAAATGTATAATTTGCTTTATGACTGGCATTGTATCAGTGAACATGTGGTACGATATTTTCCACTAGAAAAACTATTAGCCAAGATTGGTTACAAGTCCCCAAAATCTTCTGGAATTTTAAAGTTTGATAAAATTGTTAATATTTTAATAATGTAGGCCTAATCTATTTAATTAATGTATAACTATATTAAAATAGCCGTATTTTTTAATGAGATTTTTTTATTTACTAGTACTGGAAAAAATATTAAAATATAACAGTTCTGTTAAAATATAGAGTTCTGTTAATCTAACTTTTCCTAAGTATTTTAATTTGTAAATCTGTCTTAAAAACTAAACGTAACTTTGATTTCTATCCGCAGTGTCAGCAACCATTGATAGGTTAGTTAGGCTTGGCTAGTTAGATTAGGTTATATTAGGTTAGGTTACATTAGGTTAGGTTACGTTAGGTTAGATTACATTAGGTTAGGTTACAGGTTAGGTAAAGTTAGGTTAGGTTACTATTCTTTAACTTATCCTAAAGCATACTTAATAATCATATCAATTAAGATTTAGGCTACCTTGAAAAGAACTCAATTTCATCATTGTATTTAGTTTCTATAGATTATTTTCCTTGATTTCTGGCAGATAACCAAAAAATGCCTTACCTTTTGCTAAAAAATAAAAGGAAGCAGTGATAAAAAATTAATTTACTTCATTAGTTCCTCACTAGTAATCAAACTATGAATAAATCATAAATTACACATTGAACTTCTATAGTAAAATTAACTAGAAAATATGTTATTTATTACAACTATTTAATTTTCTTCAAAAAAACGTTAACTTGCAATTACTACTTATCTAACAAAAGTAGAAAACTTTGTTTGGAATGGTTTACGAATATATTTTCATGAAGTATAAGCCTACTTTAGGTTATTTTATGTTAGGTTTTTGGAAAGTGTTTTAACGGGCGAATATTTAAAGTTTTCAGCAAAACCAAAGTAAATATAAGTTACGCGTTCAGAGTAAATAATACATTAATAAAAATGTTTCAAAAATAAATGACGATAACAATATTTTTTTAGTTTTGTTATAAAAATGAATTTACCTATTTCCAAGGGAATCGAGTTTTCCATACGATGAAACGTTCTCTGCTGATAATCCATCTCATTTCAAACCAATTTAATACATACATTAAAAAAAAGTTCCTGACTTATCTGTACACAATAAATTAAACTATTCAATTCATTTAACTTATTCGACTTATGTTAAGTTATTTAGTTGTAAACAGTAATTATAATTAAAATGTATTCTTGAGTTAATTGATGCTATTTTACAGAGGTTCTTGCCTTTAAAGTTCAGCTCCAAGCTTATTGAAGTTTATTTCTTTTGTCTTATTTTCCATAGTGAAAAAGAGATGAAATAGTAGACAAATTCTATCTTTTACATAGTGCATAGGCTATAAAGAATTTATCGAGTGTATTGGTGTGGGTAGATGTAACAACAGGAAGTATAAATGGAGATTGACACTGGATCAGTGATAACGGGGAGTATATCCAAACAATGTATTACATAGTTACAGAGCGCCCCCGCGCTGGAGGGATTAGCCAGCATAAATAGAATCACTAAGACAAGTCTTAAATGGTTTGATGGATTGGATTTAGCTTTGTGACAGATCACTTTGTTACCTCTATTAACAAACAACATGACTTTTGGATCTTGTTTCCCAAATATATTTTACTACTTCTTTTTTAAATATTTAAAAAATAATTGTACCACTGTACGTGTATGGGTGGGCGGGTGGGTCAATACGACTGTACACACTTTATTCATTTCTAAGACACCGATCGTAGAGATGTGAGTGGTGAATGAGTGTGATGAGCTTAGACGAACGAGTGTAGTCATTGTTACTATCTGAGTTTGACTGAGTGGCGCAGTGCTAAAACCCAACTACTTGGTGGGGGGTGGAGAAAGTGTTATGAAGGTTTTAGTTGATAGGTTCTATGCTCGGTCCTCTAAATACATGTTTATGTTGAGATAATACTATTTAATAAACGGTTGCTGACAAGAAACTATACGCTATTAAATAATCGAGCTTACGTACGATCGCATTTTTAAAAACAAATAAAAAGGTAAAAATACATAACAATAACAAAGCTAGCAATAAGTTCTGCTCTGTACTGCTGGACGAAAGTTACCGTTTACACCCGTGCTAAACCGGTGCACTTTCCCTCCGGGTATTTTTGTACCGACAATCCTTACAGTTGGCACTAGCCGTTATTGCCAGCTTTAAGATTAATAGACATCGCCCTAAACGACCTCCCAAGCATTGCCATCTTATTGCTTTCTACTGGGTATTTTCGAGTTATGTGCAACATTTCAACGTTTTTCTAGTGAAACGTACTTTATAGCCTTATCATGTTTTTGTTCTTTGAGGAACAGAGGACGTGAGTGGAAGAAAGGACTTAATAGTTCTAACTCCGCCTAATAAAACAATTTCCATTTCATTTCTTTACTACGTTTATTTATTTCTTCATAATCACTGCTTAAAAAACACTGATAATTTTGAAAAAAAGTAATGTATAAATAAATGAAATCAAATGAATTAATGTAATTGATGTTGGTTACTTTTGAAACCTGAATAATATTACATTTTCTGCTGATGTTACATAATTTTATATTTTAACATGATAAAACATAGCAAAAATAAACTAGTCAATGTTCAAAACAATGAAATAAAATTAGTGTGAAATAAAAATCTTTGAAAATATAAAACCTATAAAATTCTATTATGGAAATAAGGATAATTTTCTATGCACGTATCTTTATGATGATGGATATCAGATTTAAAAACGAATCTTTAATACCTTTTACAACAGAAATAGAATAACAAAAGGCAATTGGTTCCAAAATGATCTAGAAGACGTATATGAATTAAATATTACTGAAAGAATAATCAGATAGGTAGCTACACGTGCGCCGATATAAGCTACAATAGTCTGTCTCCGGGATTAGCTTATATTATAAGATGTATAAGAATGTTCTTGCACATGTAAATGTCACATAACTTTGACCTACAGTTACATAATACATGTACAGTGGTGATGACCCACCCACCGCCGATACACGTACAGTGGTGATGACCCACCCACCGCCCATACACGTACAGTGGTGATGACCCACCCACCGCCCATACACGTACAGTGGTGATGACCCACCCACCGCCCATACACGTACAGTGGTGATGACCCACCCACCCACCCATACACGTACAGTGGTGATGAAGACCCATCACCTGTATGTACCTGTAAATACCTCTGTATGTGTATGGGTGGGTGGGTGGGTCAATACCTTTGTATGTGTATGGGTGGGCGGGTGGGTCAATACCTTTGTATGTGTATGGACGGGCGGGTGGGTCAATACCTTTGTATGTGTATGGACGGGCGGGTGGGTCAATACTTAGATACAAACTAGATACCTTAGATACAAACTAAAGGGCCAACTTTTGAGGTTCCAGGAAAACCTAACACTCAGGACTGAATAAATGAAACATAATTAAATTTAAAACGAATAATGTAAAATTAAGTATTATTTCAAAATTAGTACCCACACCACAAATCATATAAGCTACTGTAGCATGTATAAATAAAAATAACAATTTAACGGCAATAAAACTGTAATCTAGTACTTTATGAACACATAAGTAATATCATAAGAATAAAGAACAACAATAACTTTTGTAGGGGTATTTTTTTTATATTAGCAATAGGGAAAACATTCGACATATTTTAAAATTTTCGGCACGAGTGGCGCAGTGCTGTAATCCATCTACTTGGGGCAAAGTGTTGTGGAGGTTTTAGTTGTTAGCACAGAATATCTATATTCTGTGTTGGTAGATTCCTATGCTTCCAAGAACCTATCAACTATATAATAAAATGAATATCAACTTATAATAAAACCAGGAACTTAGTCCAGTTCTATGCTCGGTCCTTTCAACACCGTCACTCGCCGCTCAATGGTTGCCATCGACAAACATGAAGCAGTTTTTTGGAACATTATGTACATGTTTCCTTTAAATGTATTGAAGAATTACTGGTTGAATAAGGGTTGCTTGAAACTAATTTATTAGTTGTCAACTAACGATAAATTTTACCATATTATTTCAAATATTCTGAAGTTTAATTGTATTGGTTTAATTGTTTTAGAAAATCTTAAGCAAGTGTTGTTTTATTAAAATAATATTAATTATTTACCAATTCTGTATATTAATAAGTCGTTTTTCGTGTGTGTAAAATGACTAATATTTTCAAGAAACCTCAGTGCAATAAAATATTTATGCTTCTGAAAATAAGAAAAATCTTTTGAATGAAATATGTAATTCGCATTTGCTGCAAATCGATAATTTGCTTATTTCGATTGATTGTTTCGCGAAAAATTATTACAGAACGGAAGTGAGTGACAAAGACGGCTTGTCAGTTTCCTTAACAATCTTATCTTCATCGATGGAATCATCGATAATTGTATCGAAAACTTCTCAATAATAAGTCTTAGAATTATCTTCATTCATTGCAATATCCGGTTATTGTAGGTTATGTGTCAGAAAAATTGAGAGATTTTCCAAATTAACTAAATTCAATATTTTTGTTGTTGAGATAATACTTATACTGACTGAACAGTACTAAAATATATGTTAAACATGAATAACTTATCTAAACTGACGTTACCTAACCAGGGTTAGGTAATGTCTAGCCTAACGACCTAACCTAACCTAAAAAAGAGCAATTCGAACATATTTCATAAGATTTTGTCACCTATTTCCTTCTTAATAAAAAATTAGAAACTTGTAATTGTCTTTGTTACTATAGAAAATTGTTTGAGGTTACTGATAAATAAACGAGAAGATCCCAAAATTACTAATTTTCAACATAGGCCTACTATAAAAAATATCAAGTTCTCTTAACCAAATCACAAGACAGAAACAGAACAGCTATGGAATATAGCTGTATCACTCGTTGTATTTCTAGACCTTTGAGAATTGAGGTTAATTACCTAACTTCGTAAATTACATTTCAGAGCCTCATAAAACTGTTCTCTATGAATAGCATTAATGGTTAAATGTGTCAATAACTTGAAAGAAAACCAAATAAGCCTAAACATATGTACTTTTTAACTATTTACTCAATAATAATAAAGCATCTTCCGGAGAAAACAGTTCAAGATAACTATAAAAAAACTGTAAACAAATTTTAAATAAATGGTTCCAATGAATTGGCACAAACTTTCCCCCATTTTAAAGACTAACAAATCAAAACTTTGAAAATTACCAGTTTGATTCCCAAATATGTTGTTTTGCCATAAATAAAAAACTCTAATCACGTTAGAGGCATGTAGATTTTATTAAAATATTTTAAATTGTAATTTACATATTTCCTGAAAATGTAATCAAAATCGTTAGAGCCGTGTTTGAAAAAAGTCCATTTTTGAATTTTGTTGTCCATAAAAATAAAAAATAAATTAAAATTAAGAAAAAAGTGATTTGTAGATATTGGCTAAGGAATATATATATAAGGAAAAGAACAGAAAAACAGTATAGTTGTAATTATGTTAAATAAATACAACTATAAAAAACAAAAATAATTATCTACCCTCCACCCTTTATTCTGTACTAAAGTCACATTTTATATTTATTTAACGCCACAGAACTCTATTATTTCTTATTTCTTTTTTACTTTCTCCCATACGCGTTAGCATAGAGAAAGTATTGTGATCGTTAAAAAAATATGTTTTTACAGGTTGATCTAAAAATCTATTTTAGGGTCCCTGAACCAAAAAAGTGGGGGTTTCGAAAGAAAGTTTGTGTGTGTTCGTATATGTATCTGTCTGTATATAAGTGCAGTTCGCTAGAGACCAAACAGATGGATAAATTTTTATAAAATTTAGTATGTAGGCGTATTTAGCCAATTTCTCCATATAGTTTTTAACTTTTTTTAATTTAATTTTATTTATTTTGTTTAGTGGGCAAAAACATACAAAAATGGCTCTAACGATTTTGATTAAATTTTCAGGAAAGGTGTAAATTACAATTTAAAATATTTTAGTAAAATCCACATGCCTCTAACTTGACTAGTTTTTGAGTTATAGCAAAACAACGTTTTTGGGAATCTAACTGTTAATTTTTAAAGTGTGATTTGTTAGTGTTTAATATGGGGGAACGTTTGTGCCAAACCTTGGAACCATTTATTTATATTTTGTTTTCAGTGTTTAATAACTTCTCTTTCTGACCATGATAGTAAAATTCTTAAAATAGATCAATTTAATGCAATGGCCATAAAAGAAAAATAAAAAAACTGTAATATATGTATTTCAATCTATTGTTAAAATATATAAATCTAATTCTTAATTTATTGGAACATGGTCAGAAGTATACATCTCTAACCATCAAGATAATTATAATATTGAAATTATAAAACATTTCTAATTTCTATTTTAATGAAGCGTTAAACAATTCCGTACCAAAAAAATGAAAAATACAACAGATGTAGATCACAAACAAATTACGAAAATAAAAATAAAAATTCAAAAAACTATATCTAGGCTATTTAGAATTAAGAGCAAATCTGAAGTAATCAACGACTTATAAAAAAAGAAACAACACAATATATAAAACATCAAACATGACAACAAAGAAATGCCATGATAATTAAATGATGAAAAGAGAAAAAACTGCCAGGAAAATTATTAATTCTGAAACAATGAAATAACCTGCTGCTTAACTTTTGTTGCTTCAGCGTCCTGTAATTATTCCAGGCTGGCCACCCCTGTTGGTTATGTAAATACTTATTAGGAATGTATGTATTAGTTTAAACATTTGGGAGGGAAGTTTCAAGGTAAATTTTATGATTTAGATTACCTTACCTTAGTTTATATTATCGAAATGATCATTAAATTGTATTAATCATCATGTACTTAGCTAATTCACGAGCAATATGTCAATTCAGCTACATAAACTTAGAATTTGAGTTAGAATCAAACAAAATGAAGGTCATGAAAATACAATAATGATTTATAATAACAGGGTGTTCTCTAACCCTCAGTATGTAAGCAGTATATTTAATCATCATATTAACAATGTTGTAAGAAATAACATACTTAAAGGTAAAAATGATATACTAAAAATATATGTTACAGATGTAAAAAAGAACTGTTACGACAATCTTCTTCTAATCTCAAACCTGTCAATACGAAGCACATATAAAGTTTAATTAATTCGTATACAAAAATAAAGGAGTATGAGGGTATCCCTAGATCAATAATAAAATAAATTAAACATCACCTTAGTAGATACTGACACAACTCACAAAATCTTCTTTATATCTGTATACTTTAGTTTTAAAAATAATTACAATACATAATATAAATTATTAAAAAACCACTGTATAGTTAAAGACCTATCTCTTTACTACCAATTATTCTAATACACTTTATAAATAACAACTGCAGGTGATTCATTTATTGCGTCATTATTTGATAATGTCGATAAAGATGAATAAACACAATACTAATATTTTAGCATTTGACAGTGTTAAATTAATAAGTAATTTACAAGACTTGGCGTAAACGAATTTAAATATACCCTAGAATGGTTTATATTTCGAAAATATATTTCAATTCGTAGAGGTATTACAAGTTATAAACAATAAATTAAGAACATTTTATTCGCGTCTTCAACAGATTAAATTTGGTGTCCCTCAAGGATCAATATTGGGACCACTTTTATTTATCTGCTACAAAAAACGCTTATGAGGAACTCTTAAAAATACCCCACAAAACAACTTATATTTGTATAAGTTTTATATGTGGATGATTTAACATTGAAGTAAATAAATTTGATTGTAAATCACCGACAGAATTTACAAACGTTAAGTATTTTAAAATGGACATAACCTAACTTTAAATATTGGAAAAAAATTTTTATCTCATTTATGAAACTGTATGACTTACCAAATAGCATAATATCTAATAATGAATATATTGAAATGTTAGATAGATAAAACAAAATAAATTGAATAAAATTAATAGCCCACTAAACTCCTAAATATCGGTATCTGAGAAACGATAAATTAAAATCTGTAGATGTAACATATATTATATTTAAAACAGTTTTATTATTAAATAACTAATTAGAACTAGTTTAGAAAATCATATTTCCAATAATTAAATACTGTAAGAATGCAATTGTCTAAATTTTTTTCTTTGGTATAAATTTTGTCTAAAAATTATACCCAAGATTTAAATATTGTTCTAGCAGTGCAATAGGCAATTAATACTGTATTCAGTGGCATTAGTTCTAGTAATTACACTGTCCAGCTAGTGCTGCCGCTAGACAATAAAGGTCCAGCCAGCTGATCTCGTGCCGGCCCACCCAGTGTTGCCGCTATAAACCAAAGCTTTCTAAGCAATCACGAGAAATAGCGTTGGATTTGTTCTATTGCCAACACTTCGCCAGTTTATAGGCCTATTTTTACTGATAATGACTCTTACTCTCACAAATATTTCCAGAAACAATTGGCAGCAAATTACTTGTACTGTACTTGACACTGTATTCTCGTGTTAAATATTTTACCTATCGGACATAATCTAACTTTAAATATTAGAAAAAAATTATCTCATTTATAAAACTATACAAAACAATAAGTAGACTTACCAAATAGCACAAAATCTAATAATGAATATATTGAAATGTTAGATAGATAAAACAAAATAAATTGAATAAAAATAGGGTGGCTTGAGAGCAAAACGCTTTGAGGCTACTAATAAAACATTTGAAATTATTGTAGGGTGTTAGCGAAAATTATTTCATAAAACATTAAAAGAAAGTTGAGTTCCGTAAAACATCGATGGTAAAAACCAATTCATTGAGCTAAAACTTTCAATTTATGATCTTTAAATTAAAACGCTAATTAGAGACTAAACTAGAGTTTTGTAAAAAATTAGTGTCAGTAAAAAAAAAGTTCAAACTAAGAAACATTTATTAGCAATAACAGTTATTGTTATTGCTATTTACCTTTTTGTATTTTTTGACAGTGTTATATTATTAATTAAGTTACAATAGTCGGCCTGAGCAAACATAAATATACTCTAGAATGGTTTATATTTTGAACAAACATTTAAATTAGTAGAGGTATCAAAAATTAAAAACATTTTATTCACGTCTTCAACAAATCTAATTTGGTGTCCCTCAAGGTTCAATATTAGGATCACTTTTATTTATCAGCTACATAAAAAAATGCTTAGGACGAACTCTGTACATTTGTATACGTAGCGTTTGACTGTAAGGTTCGTGTTTATTATTATAGTAGGATAAATTGCAGTGTATTATGTATACTTCATTTATTGAGTATGTAGTGAATAAGTACATATATACTACCAACTATTCAGTTGCCTATCGTAAATTTCACGAACTATGAGGGGCGAATGAACGTGAGTATAGCTAAACGATTGTAGTCTTTGTTACTAAGGTTAATGTGAATGGGAGGTCTTATTTTACCTGTCGAAATTAGGACTAAGAAGCTCTCTATTACACGTTAACTGGTCAGTTAAGGTTGACTGTTCTTTAGAAAGAATAGTTTATTAGCTTCATATGGAATCCGACACACATAGTATTGGTATAATTTACTAACTTCACACTCTGTTACATCCCACAGAGAGCAATCCAACGCTGAGTACCACCCAACATGGATACCTCAGACTTTTCTAGTAGTGTCCTTGCCAATGGCAACCATTAAGCGTATGCCATTTCTTTGGTAAAGAGTAACAAGAACAGTGCTTATAAGCAACAATTCCAAAAACTTAGCTTCAAAATAGCTGGGTTACCCAACTATGGGGTTTAATTTAATTAATTAATGTAGTAATTATATTTATTCGTCATTTATCCGTAACTATTAATATGAGTGATTGATGTTGCTAGAAATATTATATAAGGAAAATCATATCAACCCATTCACCTTTTTTACCGAATTTAAAACAAGGTAAATGCACGGTTATGAATTTATTAAGTTGCCCAATTTTATAATTGCTTGACTTAAAAATCCAAATTATTATAACGCGCAGTGAAGTATTTAAAAAGCACCAGCGATTTCTTATGTTAAAATTTATTTTATCCTAATTTACCAATGCACTTGTTCAATACACTGATAACCATTGTAGTACAGTACTAACTCATTATATCCTAATTTAACACTGACATAATTCAATATAGTATTGACCAATGTAATGCAGTACTAAAACTCATTATATCCTAATTTACCAATGCACTTATTCAATACACTGATAACCATTGTAGTACAGTACTAACTCATTATATCCTAATTTAACACTGACATAATTCAATATAGTATTGACCAATGTAATGCAGTACTAAAACTTGTTATATCCTAATTTACCAATGCACTTATTCAATACACTGATAACCATTGTAGTACAGTACTAACTCATTATATCCTAATTTAACACTGACATAATTCAATATAGTATTGACCAATCTAATGCAGTACTAAAACTTGTTATATCCTAATTTAACACTGACATATTTCAATATAGTGTTGACCAATGTAATGCAGTACTAAAACTTGTTATATTCTAATTTAACACTGACATATTTCAATATAGTGTTGACCAATGTAATGCAGTACTAAAACTTGTTATATCCTAATTTACCAATGCACTTATTCAATACACTGATAACCATCGTAGTACAGTACTAACTCATTATATCCTAATTTAACACTGACATAATTTAATATAGTATTGACCAATGTAATGCAGTACTAAAACTCATTATATCCTAATTTACCAATGCACTTATTCAATACACTGATAACCATTGTAGTACAGTACTAACTCATTATATCCTAATTTAACACTGACATAATTCAATATAGTATTGACCAATGTAATGCAGTACTAAAACTTGTTATATCCTAATTTACCAATGCACTTATTCAATACACTGATAACCATTGTAGTACAGTACTAACTCATTATATCCTAATTTAACACTGACATAATTCAATATAGTATTGACCAATCTAATGCAGTACTAAAACTTGTTATATCCTAATTTACCAATGCACTTATTCAATACACTGATAACCATTGTAGTACAGTACTAACTCATTATATCCTAATTTAACACTGACATAATTCAATATAGTATTGACCAATGTAATGCAGTACTAAAACTTGTTATATCCTAATTTACCAATGCACTTATTCAATACACTGATAACCATTGTAGTACAGTACTAACTCATTATATCCTAATTTAACACTGACATAAGTCAATATAGTATTGACCAATGTAATGCAGTACTAAAACTTGTTATATCCTAATTTACCAATGCACTTATTCAATACACTGATAACCATCGTAGTACAGTACTAACTCATTATATCCTAATTTAACACTGACATAATTTAATATAGTATTGACCAATGTAATGCAGTACTAAAACTTGTTATATCCTAATTTAACACTGACATATTTCAATATAGTGTTGACCAATGTAATGCAGTACTAAAACTTGTTATATCCTAATTAAACACTGACACATATTTCAAATAGTGTTGACCACATATGTAAAAACTGCATTGACTAAAACTTTATATCTAATTTTAAATAATATTAAACGTAATATGTTGACAAATCGTAAGTTTTGTAAAAAATTGTTATAAAAATTAAACTGAACATTTTTCAATAAGTTTGTATGCCAATCTAATGCAGTACTAAAACTTGTTATATCCTAATTTAACACTGACATATTTCAATATAGTGTTGACCAATGTAATGCAGTACTAAAACTTGTTATATTCTAATTTAACACTGACATATTTCAATATAGTGTTGACCAATGTAATGCAGTACTAAAACTTGTTATATCCTAATTTAACACTGACATATTTCAATATAGTGTTGACCAATGTAATGCAGTACTAAAACTTGTTATATCCTAATTTAACACTGACATATTTCAATATAGTGTTCACCAATGTAATGCAGTACTAAAACTTGTTATATCCTAATTTAACACTGACATAATACAATATAGTGCTGATCAATTTAATGCAGTACTAAAACTTGTTATATCCTAATTTAACACTGACATATTTCAATATAGTGTTGACCAATGTAATGCAGTACTAAAACTTGTTATATCCTAATTTAACACTGACAATACAATATAGTGCTGACCAATGTAATGCAGTACTAAAACTCATTATATCCTAATTTACCAATGCACTTATTCAATACACTTATAACCATTGTAGTACAGTACTAACTCATTATATCCTAATTTAACACTGACATATTTCAATATAGTGTTGACCAATGTAATGCAGTACTAAAACTCATTATATCCTAATTTGACATATTTCAATATAGTGCTGACCAATGTAATGCATTACTAAAACTCATTATATCCTAATTTACCAATGCACTTATTCAATACACTGATAACCATTGTAGTACAGTACTAACTCATTATATCCTAATTTGACACTGACATATTTCAATATAGTGTTGCCCAATGTATTGCAGTACTAAAACTCATTATATCCTAATTTGACATATTTCAATATAGTGTTGACCAATGTAATGCAGTACTAAAACTCATTATATCCTAATTTGACATATTTCAATATAGTGTTGACCAATGTAATGCAGTAGTAAAACTCATTATATCCTAATTTACCAATGCACGTATTCAATACACTGATAACCATTGTAGTACAGTACTAACTCATTATATCCTAATTTAACACTGACATATTTCAATATAGTGTTGACCAATGTAATGCAGTACTAAAACTCATTATATCCTAATTTAACACTGACATATATAATGATATAATGATAATAAAACTCATTATATCCTAATTTAACACTGACATATTTCAATATATTGTTGACCAATGTAATGCAGTACTAAAACTCATTATATCCTAATTTAACACTGACATATTTCAATATATTGTTGACCAATGTAATGCAGTACTAAAACTCATTATATCCTAATTTAACACTAACATATTTCAATATAGTGTTGACCAATGTAATGCGGTACCAAAACTTGATATATCCTAATTTAACACTGACATAATACAATATAGTGCTGACCAATGTAATGCAGTACTAAAACTCATTATATCCTAATTTAACACTGACATAATACAATATAGTGTTGACCAATGTAATGCAGTACTAAAACTCATTATATCCTAATTTAACACTGACATAATACAATATAGTGCTGACCAATGTAATGCAGTACTAAAACTTGATATATCCTAATTTAACACTGACAATACAATATAGTGCTGACCAATGTAATGCAGTACTAAAACTCATTATATCCTAATTTAACAGTGACATAATACAATATAGTGTTGACCAATGTAATGCAGTACTAAAACTCATTATATCCTAATTTAACACTGACATAATACAATATAGTGCTGACCAATGTAATGCAGTACTAAAACTTGTTATATCCTAATTTAACACTGACAATACAATATAGTGCTGACCAATGTAATGCAGTACTAAAACTCATTATATCCTAATTTAACACTGACATAATACAATATAGTGTTGACCAATGTAATGCAGTACTAAAACTTGTTATATCCTAATTTAACACTGACATAATACAATATAGTGCTGACCATTGTAATGCAGTACTAAAACTCATTATATCCTAATTTAACACTGACATAATACAATATAGTGTTGACCAATGTAATGCAGTACTAAAACTCATTATATCCTAATTTAACACTGACATATTTCAATATAGTGTTGACCAATGTAATGCAGTACTAAAACTCATTATATCCTAATTTAACACTGACATAATTCAATATAGTGTTGACCAATGTAATGCAGTACTAAAACTTGTTATATCCTAATTTAACACTGACATAATACAATATAGTGTTGACCAATGTAATGCAGTACTAAAACTCATTATATCCTAATTTAACACTGACATAATACAATATAGTGTTGACCAATGTAATGCAGTACTAAAACTCATTATATCCTAATTTAACACTGACATAATTCAATATAGTGTTGACCAATGTAATGCAGTACTAAAACTCATTATATCCTAATTTAACACTGACATAATACAATATAGTGTTGACCAATGTAATGCAGTACTAAAACTCATTATATCCTAATTTAACACTGACATAATTCAATATAGTGTTGACCAATGTAATGCAGTACTAAAACTTGTTATATCCTAATCTAACACTGACATAATACAATATAGTGTTGACCAATGTAATGCAGTACTAAAACTTGTTATATCCTAATTTAACACTGACATAATACAATATAGTGTTGACCAATGTAATGCAGTACTAAAACTCGTTATATCCTAATTTAACACTGACATAATTCAATATAGTGTTGACCAATGTAATGCAGTACTAAAACTCTTTATATCATAATTTAACACTGACATAATTCAATATAGTGTTGACCAATGTAATGCAGTACTAAAACTCTTTATATCCTAATTTAACACTGACATAATACAATATAGTGTTGACTAATGTAATGCAGTACTAAAACTCATTATATCCTAATTTAACACTGACATAATTCAATATAGTGTTGACCAATGTAATGCCGTACTAAAACTCATTATATCCTAATTTAACACTGACATAATTTAATATAGTGTTGACCAATGTAATGCAGTACTATACTTGTTATATCCTAATATAACAATGCCCTAATTCAATATTGTTGTACAGTTGTTGTACAGTATTAAAACTTATTATATCGAAATTTAACAATGACAATTCAATTGTACTGTGACCATTGAAGTGCAGTGAGCACTGCTGGAAGTAGTAAAAAGTCTACGACAGACGTAACACGATTCAGCTATTTAAAAGTCCGAGTTGAGTTGTGTGTAGGATCGATTCCATTCTTCATTGAGGGACGTAAATAGAAGTATTCAAACATACCAGAGCTCCTGGTACTTTTCATGAACAATTATACTATGGACAGATTTCCTCCTTCCCCATCATTATAAATAGAGGTAACTATGCAGTTCATAGTTACCTCTAGAGTAACTACATAGAGACACTTAGGCGTTCTCTGTGTCCATACATAAGCGACCTCTGTTTCATTTTTCTCTGCGGCCAAGGTAGAATTTATAGTTATATTTTTGCCATTATGATTCATTAAATAATCTACAATTTAGTAAAAAGTTTATACGTTTTCATAAATCTGATAAAAATGCTTTATATTTATGAATAATAAAACTATTTACTGAAATGTTTGTAAGAAATTTTGAGGAAGACTAAACACTATTTATCCATTTATAAAATATATAGTAAAACCCAAATAAGTTTAAGTACATTTGGGTAGTAGTAGATTTTTAAAATCTTTAATTATGGAAATTAAAAGCTTCACATGATTAGTTTCTTTAGTAAATAGTTTCAATTAAAAATTTGTAAATGGTTAAAACAATGATATAAATGATTTAAAATTATAAAACAAGTAAATTATAAAAGAAACTCACCAATTTAGTTTATCTATGGTTGTTAATCTTTTATAAAATCTTTCATTTTATATAATTTTGAAAACGTGTTCAATCAAATAAACGTAGTTTTATAAAAACACTAAATACATTCTTTAATTTCAAACAACTAAAAGTGGATAACAAATTAAAGCGCCCGAAATATCTGTACGGCAAAACGCAGCTCATGTACGTTGTGCTTGTTGTCTTCCAAGCGCCGCAAAATCAAAATGACCAATTTACATTTCTTACTGCATAAGCATTTTTATTTTTCAATGTATTACAGTTTACGCCTTATACATATTTTATTAAAAATACGCTAATTTTATTTAAAATATTCACATATTCAGGACGAGGTTTTAATAAATATTAGCATAAACATTTCTCGAAAAAGTACAATGTGAATTTGATATGAGCACAATGATGTTATACGCTCATAAAGTTTTTGTTGCATGATTTATTTGGAGTAATAAGTATAATTATTTCAAATATTATTTTATTATTTATTTTTTAGTGTTCTCAACAATAGCGTCTTATAAAATCCCAACAAGACTAATAGAAAAAAATCGCCTTTGTTATTCTGCAGTACTACAACTTATATTTTTTATTTTTCCCAACTTATTCTACGATTTTTTCCAAAATTGTCTATTACTTTATTCGTAAAAAATTTGTCTATTAAATTACCCAATATGATCTAAAATTCGCGCTTAAATATTTGAAATTCATTTGAATACATTGCCACATAATATTGTGACTTTTTATGTAAACTTTGTAATCCAGTAAAACACTACAATTCATCTGCAATGGACAAAAGAATATCACAGATTTTATTGACTAATTTAATTACGTCTAGGTTAATAGCAAGTTAGGTTTTGTTGCAATTGGACAGTAAATCTGTGTTTGTTCAATTTATTTATTTTGTTTGTTTGTTCTTAAGATCGTCAAGATAAGGGCGAATATGGATTTAGAATGAGTGTGATGAGTGAATATAGTCGTTGTTACAAACTAAGACCGACTATTCCTTAGAAAGTATCATTAATTAATAACTCAATGAAAAATGAACAGAATTTATCAGCTGATCCCTTTCGAAAGTGTGACTCTGAGGGATAGAACTGAGAACCTTTAGCTTATGAAGCTGACAAACTACACTATCGACCTTTTGGCAGTTTGTTTTTTTCTTATGTTTTAAGATAACAAGTTAAAACACTTGTTAAACATCCATTAAAACTTGTTTAAATTAAATTATTTTTTAACACCCAAACTGGCGGTGAATCACGTAGAAGCCAAAATATATCACGCGGAATAGAAATGTTACACAAAACTAACAATCCATTCCATGTACACGACGTTTAAGGAATTCTGAGCAATAATTTTTAAGTAGATTCCTTCTATGGGCTAATTTAAAATTATAACAAACACTGCTTAGTTATTTTTTGTTTACATTATCTTTTTTAAAGTATCATAAATTACACAAAAGCTGAATGACATTTTTATTTATTTAATTATTTATGTTGTCTAACAACCAATGAAAACAACAACAGTATTGAAGATCTAACAAACACAAAAACCAGATTATTTTATCACTAAATGTTTGTGTAGAAACAACACTAGAATATTAAACAATTCAAACAGACGTTCATATAAAAACTCATGATAAATAAAATATAATTAAACTAAGGAACACCCCAGCACGCTTCGCGTACCAACCCCGTGACTCGCTGCCCTTGAGACGCTTCGGCCTTCGCCCTCAGTATGTGACTTTCACTACATATATTAGTAGGTACACTATATCAAGTAAATTTATAAATAAGTATAATATGTAAATTTATTTAGAATATCTCATTCACTGCACTTGCGTTACTACCTATTTATTACACACACACACCAATGTTATTACCTTTAATTATATTACCTTACAAATGGATTTATCATGTAATAGGAATATTTGTGTCAGTAATTTTGTTAGTTAGTGAAGTCTGTCACAACAGCTGGTTTAAACTGCGTTACATTTACATGGGACTACATTAGCGCTCCACAATGGATAACAAAAACAGCTGATAATTTCAAATATAACTTTTAACATTGAATGAGAAATCTATCTTTGTGATTATAAAATCAAGTTATTACTTGAACCTTTTCAAAAATATTAATTTTATTTTAATTAAGAAAATTATATCACCTTTCCAATATTATAAACATTATTAATTACTTTCTAACAACTGTTAAGACGTCATAACTATCATTATTCATATTTGAGCAACTGTTACTTTTCGATTTATTTAATCTCTCTCCGTGTTATTCTTAAGGCCGAAAAACGTAATTTAAGGGATTACCGTACCCTTCAGGGTGAAAATATTGAACAATGAAGACCTCACGCACAAATACGAATGGGAGTGATTTTTTTGACACGTGGATTGAAAGCATTGATAAGAAATAAAGAGAGGGGTTACGTTAAAAAAAATTGATGCACTAAAATATATGAGGATCGTTTTACATCAAAAGTGTTTCTAGAAGTCAGACCTTCTACGAGGTACAGTCAAAAAGTTGCCGGAGTTTGTTGAAATATGTTTATTGGGCAAAGATAAAATCTTATAAACCTATATTCCTTCAAAATACTCTTCTCCTACAACAATACACTTGTCCCTATGATCATACAGACGGTCAAAACACTTTTGACACTTATATTTTTAAATGTATTTCGATATTTTTATCGCATTTTTACTGACAGCATTAGCACCTGCAAATCGATTTCCTTCTATTGATGTTTTTACCGTGTGAACAGTAAGAAATCGGCCGCCATGAGGTCAAGTGAATATGGAGGATGTTCTAACATGGTAACGCGGTGCTTGACTAGGTAGTTACGTACTAACAAGAATCGATGTGTAGGGGTATCGTCGTGCAGCAAAATCCAATTGTTTTCTGTCCATTTTTTAGGCCGTTTCCTCCTAATGGCATCTCGTAAGTGTCTAAGAAGTTTTGTGTGGATACATTTACCTTATATGCGATATCATAAATTGTTATTCTTCAGTTTGCATGGACAGTTTGCGGAACTCACTCAATATTTTCCCATCTGTGGTTTCAGTCGAAGGCCGTCCACTAAGAGAGTCATCTTCAATGTTTATGTGACCTTCACGAAAATGTTTGTGCTTTTCGTAAAATTGGCTTTTCTTCATCGCCTTAATTCCGTATGCTTGAATTGACATTTTAAGTGTCCCAGACTTTTGAAGTAAAAAACCAAATTTAATGTTTTGTAGCTGTTCATTAAATAAATTTTCAAAACACGACAATTTAAACACGCAAATACACGAAAAGTTCTCTCCACGGAGGAACAATGGTGGTTGGGCGATACTCACGCTACCTATATCCCTTCTCCAGGAATAGGTAACAGGAAACTGATAGACGACGAAATTCCCACCGGCAACCACGCTGTGTGTCTGGACATCGATTTCGGGAACCTTTTGACTCGTATTTTTAGACTAACTGATTGTATGTATACATTTGTTTATACGCCAACCAATAAGGTTCACGGAATAGGAATTCAACTTATAGATAAACACTCTTATTGGGCAGATCACAGTAACTAAATTCTAGAAAATTTAATTTTAACAGACTAAACAGGTTCAGTGGAAGAGGCCGCTTGGCCGTGCATGTACATAAATCAAGTAACAGCGCAGCAGTGTGTGTGAGAGAGAGCGCAAGGTGTAGAATAGCGGCTGAGTCACCTGCTAAATTGAGCACTCGCCAGTGCTGACGGAGCTCTGCACTTCCACTGTGGAATACACCAAATACATTCAATCCAAAATGAATTTTCTCAACAAAAATGAAAAAATACATTTATATTATTAATTAAAAAAATATAAAAATTTTCTTCCTAGTCGAACTGACTATTCTCTTTCATTCGCTCTTTATGATCATGGCGTAAACTAAAAATATACTACTTCTATTCAAAATATTTAACACAATTTTAGTTAACTATTTCAGGAATCAAATTAAATATTTAACTTTTAACGTTGCAGAAAGTTGTACAATCATTACTGACATTGCTACAGTCTAATTAACGTTTAAATATACTACGGGTACTCCTTTGAACTGTGCAATGTATTAATAACAAGTATTATATCATATAAGATACTGTATTATATAATAAAATATCATACTTTTAAGGAATAGTCTATATATTTTACTGTAGCAAAACTAACATTGAATTTTTAATTTCAGTTAATTCTAAAGGGGCCATTTCGCTCCATGAAACAGCCATAAACATGGCTTTCTATTTAAACGATTCAGTCCGTAAAATGATCTTACCGCAAACATTGTAGGGTAGTTTAAGAACTGTTATGGTGTATCATAAGTGGGTTTTTGTCATTTTTGTACAGTTTATTATGTGAAATTTATGTGTCATTCTTGATGATTTTAAATTATAAAACTCACAATATAAACTAATGATGCTAAGTTGGACCCTTAATAATCATGCATAGTTCACTATGACTCGTTATAATAATAAACATCAAACGAGCAGTAGAGATATAACATGTTTCGGCCCGCTGACGGTAAGACTGTGTGGCTCCATTTTGACTGTCGATTTCCCAGCGGTGACTTGGTAGATTGGGAAATGGCCACCACAAGTTCGTTCTTTGTACTATATAATTGAATAATAACACCATTTGTATTGTTATTAGCTTATATAGTTTTATACTAACTAATAATATACAACAGTATTTTTACCGTTACAAACTCGTTATTTCTAAAGATCTTTTTTTTATAAACTTTATCATTGTTCGTAAGAATCAACGTCCTATCATTTATTTAACGTAACAGTATCACACAATATCTTTCAAAGATCATGTTGCTTTTTAATGTGAGTGTTACAGCATCACACCATTTAATTATTTATCATTTAATTATATGAGTCGTGTTTGCCGTACGCATCATGATAGTTGACTCTTATACATTTTCTATATTCATCTATTGAATTATCAAATTTTAATTTTAGCTTCATTGGTAAAAACCATATTTAACTGAAAGAAAAGATGGGGATTAATTTCTTGTTACATTAGATAAGCACCAGCTGTTTATTTGTCATTGAGCTATTAAATAATGACGCTTGCTAAGGAATAGTCGGCTTTAGATTGTAACAATGACTACATTCGCTCATCTACACTCATCACACTCATTAGAAATCCATATTCGCCTCATATCTTGACGATCGGCGTCCTAAGAATGAGTAAGTAATTCTGATAATATATTTAGGTATTTAAAATTGAACACGTTTGAATTAATGTTTTATACTGTATAAACTGCACATCAACGTTTAGATAAAAAGGACATGGTAATGAATAATATGTCCAGTCAATTAATTATTTCAAAGAATGTTTAGTTGAAGCTTATAAACTATGAATTAAACTGTAGGAATGGGTTTTGAGTATCTTTTAAGACAATTGTTAGAATGTGTGAAAGGATAATTTGTATTGCAAAAATGTAGACGTATTTTTCATCACAATTTTAGTATTTACTGAAATTATTGAGAGTCCTGACACAGATGACAAACTGTGTTCAGATTGCTCATTGTATATGGGAAAATATGCACGTTTTTTGCCAGATCAGGCTCTCTAATTGCAAGTCCGTACGTGCGGCGTTACCATAATGAACGGAGTGGGAAATAGATACTAAATATTTGCATATTGGTTTTGGTTCTCTACACAGAGAAAAAAGAAATAGCGGTCGCTTTCTTATAGCAGCATCAGTATCCATTGTAAATATTTATACATTTTTTTTAATTACAACGTTTATCCTTCAGAATTTGGAGGGGAATAAGGGACTGACAACGGTGCTGGCTTTGCCATCCGCACAGAGACGTGAGAAGTACCCCAAGTTTCTATAACTCGACTAACAGCGCAATTTTGTATGCGATCTCTGTTTCTTTATTCTCTGTAAACTTTATGGACTGGCACAGTCTGAAAACCATGCTCAGTCCACAAACGCTCGACGCGCTACATAGCGGATAGTCCACTACATAAAACGTTGTTTAGTATGTAGATGAGTAATCTGTATAAACTTAGTTTTCTGTAGTCCCGGTCTCCAGTAAAATGATATTGTGGCGCTCACAGATCAAAAGGGTAAAAAACTAACATAATTTTAAGAGGTCTACTTAAAAATTATAGCCAGTAGCATATCTTAATTAAAATGTTTGTTTATAGGTGTCGCTAGGGACGATGGCCTCGCATTATCTGGCTCCTGGGGACACCATCCTAGAGATTGACAAAATGGATGCTAGGACCCTAAAACAATCCGAAGTAGAAGAACTTATATCTCGGCCTGGAAAGAGCTTGGACTTGCTGATCCTTAAAGGAGAAGGAGTGGTAAGCCCTTACCAGCCAACGGCGAAATTCAACTTCTCTCGCTCCGTGGGGTCTCCAGACTCTGCCCGATCACACAGCAGCAGAGGATACGTATCTGGCGAGTCAAATACAGACAGTTCTACGTACAACAGACGTAATATACAATCTCTCAAGGATAACTTTTGGAGCAGGGTTAATGATGATCAGCGAGACTTTTACAAGGAAGGATTCACAAGATTGAATAGTGGATATCATAGCCCTTACAAGGATATGCCATCAAGAAGGGACCATTGGAGAAGATGTCAGTCAGAGGAAAAAAGTAATTTTAAATTGGACGAAAACTATTCCAGTGTGTTCACTGATAAAGAAAAGTCAAGTTCCAATATTAACCCCAATAGAATCCATAGTGTCTGGAGTCCCACGCCCTCGGATAGGTTTAGAACCCCAATGTCAGACTATTGGTCCCAAGATGAGAAAACCCCACCCCAAGAAAAACACCAACGAGATACGACGAACTGGGAAGACAGTTCAGAAAGACAAAATTTATCTAGATCTGGAAGTTTCAGTAAAACATATCAAAGGCACAATTCTGATTACAGTTACGGCTACTCATCCTTATCCTCAGAGTATGCTTCAACTCCAAAAGTAAGCTCAAATTATCCAGAATCACACTTAAAACTTGAAGAATCATTTATGAAAAAGCCATCAGACTTTTGGAGTGATAGTTACAGAGATCAACAAGGACACTTACGATTATCAAGGCTTAAATCACCCCCACCTTTTACTAAAGACAGCATCTTGAAAAACACAAATATATCTTCGAAATCTGAATTTAAGAAAAGCGTGTCCATAAAGGAGCAGTCGTACTCAAGTTCTGATGGTCCAAAGTCGTTTGAAACCTACGAGCACATCAACAAAACCAAAGAAACCGAGAAATCTTCAAAATCTGAAGATGGTGGCCAAGAAAAATTTGTTGAAAAAACGAAAAAGAACAAGGAGTATATATTTGCAAATAAAAACGAGATAGACGGCCAACCGAAAGAAACGAAAAAAATTATAAACGACTTTAAAGAAATCGAAAAAGTAATGGATGGTGAACACGAATATTGCAACAAAACAAAAGAACGATCGGAAGAATTTACGGATTCATCGACACCTGTAAATTTTTACGATAATGTCCAACAAGATGTTAGTGAAAAATCAGAGAAACAAGAGAACAGTTCTGGTACATCCTTTCGACAGGATCCTTTTCGAGAGGACAAGGATTTTAGTGATCAATCAAGAAGTAAAGAGACTACGGATGAAAATACGGTGCGTTTTTATCCTCAAACCAATAAAGACTTACACGAGAAGCGGACAGATTCCATGTCGATGACCGGTGATGGATACATGGAAGAACCCCTCATGGAGAACCTGGAGGTAGACATAAGAACTCCACTGAAAACTGACAACTTGTATACATCAAAAGAAGAGATTCTAAGGTAAGGTTATCTATCATTTGTTTGATTGTTTTGATCTTACTTTTTAAAACTTTTTCAACGTAACTTTATTTTTCACAATTTGTTTCTAAACACTTCTGATTATTTATTAACTCTCATAATATTACTCAAAAAGTTCCTCAAAGTTACATTCCATCCAAAAATTAAATAATATTTAAGTGCAACATTTCTTCCACGAGGGGTTAAAAATCTACAGATTTATGACATGAAAAGAAAACATATAGGAATTATACATAAGTTTCTATTTAAAAACTTGAAATTACAGCTATGCTTTTTTAAGCACACTTTCTTGCTGCAATCTTCTTCAGTTGTTCAGTAAGCTTCAAATTAATTATGCTAAGTGGCAAAACTTAGACTCTTGAGGAACATAAGGTGAACAACAAGTGTAGATTCATACCTGAGTCACTAGGTCCTGTTTATTCCATTGTTTCGTGCTTTAAGACTTTTGTTGTAATTTCAAAAACAAACACAACGTTTCGACATGTATAAAACTCCTCTCGTCTTCAGGTGTACCTACTAACTTAGCCTACTTTCGAAACTAATTTGTTGTCTAAAATAACCAATATCAGTGTAAGAAACCCCTGAAACGACTGCAAGCTTAAGGATTACGATGGACTCCTTAGAAAGTCATATCCTCACACAGACTATTAGAACAATACACAACCATGAAAAAATATTCAGTTAAATATCGGTATATGAACAATCCACTACCAAACAATAATTATTTGCAGGTAACTCAAACAATCACTTAAAGTTAACTTAAACCATTAACCAAAGAAAAAATTAGACTGCCCAAGCCTATCTATTTGCGGTAGACATACTCATGTGCTGCTATCTAACGGTGATTAGTTTCAACGAAGTGCAGTGACGACTATTTGTCTTACTTTTAGCTGAGCTACTAGTCACTTCAGCGAGTGCTGGAGAGAAACAGAGAAGATTGAAAAGATACAGAGATAGGAAGACCCTTAGCGCTACCTGTGAAACACCTAACAGAACTAATTTCACCGAACAGAAATATAAAAAACAGTAAGTTAATGCTTAAACAGACGCTCTCTTTAAGAATCCAATAATTAGTTTTTGGAACAGAAACATTTTGATTCAGACAGCTGAAGTCAACAAAGCCCATTAGGTGAATTAACAACAGTTTCGCCTCGTCTTTGTGTTTTAAGAGGTTTTAAAGATCAAGTTTGGAAATAGTTCAAAAACTAGGAAGCGCGGCTCGCACGCCCACGCGGACTGCCCACGGCGTCTATTTTCGAACATTGCGTTGGGCAACGGACTCCGCGTGCAATTGTTCGTAATGAAACAAGACAAGGACAGACTGTTATGTATTATTCTAAGTGGGACTGGAAATATAGTTATGTTGTCATATACATTGTTCTAGATAGATGCGTAGAAGTCTTCTGGTAGTGATTCATGAACCAACTACATCGATTGTTGTAAGTAGGTATAACACAAACTGACATGATCACTTTCAGGCAAAAGATGTTTTATTTGAAAGTTGATCAGAGGGTGACAGCAAACAGAACTTAAGCAGCCTGGTCCAGTGAAAGAAAGAGTGCTTATTACGAAATAATGACACAAGTTTAAGCAAAAAGGCCACCTCATCGAAATTCATTGATTGTACCTCGCATGGTCCGATTAATACCATATGTTATGATGATTGGCTAACGAACAGGATTTTGTCTGCAAAGCTCTATTTAATTATAATGCGTTCTATATAATTTTCTTCTTAAAATATGAGAAATTTGATTTGTGTTCTTCGAAGGTTTTTTTTTTGTACTAACCATAATCCAGAAAGGTAGCTTTGCATAGTCTGTAATGAATGGAATTCTCTGAACACAATTTTTAAACTGTCGATTTAGTGAAGTAAATCCACGGCATGGTCTGGTTTAAGGTGGTGCAGCCATTTTTTTCTAAAAAATTAAAATTTTTTTGCAAATAATAATTTGTATAAATCTTCTAAATATGAAATGTATAAGGACTATTACAAAAACATCTGTTTAATTGTTATGTTTCATAACGGCTACTGAATTGGCCGTTTTATCAAACATTGGGGTGAGTTCATCTTAGAAATGGTTCGTTTCAAAAAACCTAATTTTAAAATTAAATAAAACAATTAAATATCCCCCAATTTTATTTAACTTTATATCTTTATGTTTAGATGTAATCTTCTTATATTTGATAGAAATCAATGTAAAAAATTATGTAAGTTTGCTTGGGAAAATGTTTACTATATTTTTAAATATTCCAACTCTAACCACTGTATATGCTATGAATTTGTTTAGTTTTAGTCACCACGAACGTCTTAACACAATTTACGTTCGTGTTATTTACTCTTACACTACCCGCATACTCGTCATCTTTATACTAAAATGTCTATAATTGGGTCTAGTCCAATGTCAACTTTCCACAAGGTCAAATGCGCACCAAAATTGCATCTGCAAGTCTAATTATAATAGCGTCAGCATTGCAATTTGACAAGAGAAGGCCTCGTTGGTCTTATGTGTACACTGTCATTGCCATGCACATGTCGTGATCATGACCCCCAGCTGTCGGTATGGTGGCCAGGAATAGACGTTGAGCCGGGTCCAAGCTGTAACACAAGATTTAACTCATGACTTATCATAAAACAAAAGTAAAATATGAAAAACATGTTTTACTACATGTTTCATTTACAGTCAGTTTTGATAAAAGAAACTTTATTGTCAGAACTTTGTGGGACTGAATAGCTTTTAATTTCTTTTGAATATTCATTTTTCTTTCATATTAATGTTGTAATGTCTCATTTAAAAGTGTTTTCAGCCCTAAAACTGAGGACTGTAATTCATTTGTTGTAGTGTTAATGTTTCTTTGCCTTAGAGATTACTACGCAAATTTCACTGGTAGGTCCTTCTAACCGCTCGTCCATAAAGATTCAAAAGTGATATGTCCTGACAAATTACTCACAAATTATCAAATGCTACTTCAGTACTGGGACTTAAGATTGCGACATGAGTTAGAATTTAGTAATCTCCTTTCGAGCTGTCTCAAAGAACTAAGAACTAACTAGTGTATACTTTGTGGCTGGTAAAAAAATTCCATACCAGGATTATGACGAATTCATACAACAACTAACAGCAGATCCCATCGAGATAGTTATAAATAACTTACTTAAATTAACAGTGGAACTCTGTTACAAGTTATGGGTAACGTAAACAATTATAATGGTTCACTACTGGGTATATTTTGAATGTGATGGTCATAAATTATTGTTATTATTCCTACGTGAAGAATTTCCCAAGATGAGAAAAAAATTTGCCAAATGCTTTTTGTACACTTTTAGTACTTGTTCTGTCGCCTCTGTGGGGAGGACGAAGAGTCGGCAGAACACATTGTCCTGGAGTGTGAGGCTCTTGGTGCCAGAAGAAGGGCACTTTTTGAAGGCTCACCTCTGGGACAGTTGGAAATTACCAATCTAGTGAAGAAGCTCCTTGACTTGGTCAAGGGCAGCCAGCTTTACGACGATTAGGCACCGGGATTGGCACAAAAAGCCTTAGGCTTCGTTGCAAGGGTTGGCTGGACCAACTATATATCCCCTTTTAAACTAAAACTAAAACTAAAACTAGTACTTGTTCTATATATTATTTGCATGTATCTGTTCAAAACCATAAAACACTGTTATTAAAAGCTTGAACTATAAAAAAGATGTTATCTAGAGCATGCACGAAAAAGTTCAGACACTTTGTTGGAAAAAGGAAGGAAGTGTTGATGTATAGATATAAAACGTGCAGATTAAGGACTAAAAGGGCAAGACATGTGATAAACATAGAAAAAAAGAAAAACTAATTGAGATCATAGTAATAAACACGCTAGGTTAAAAAAAATTACTAATGGAGGGATGAGTGTCAGAAAGGTCAACATTATTGTCAGCTGAAACAATAGAATGAATCGGGGAAACATTATAGAATAAACATGAGTACAAGGAGAAATGGACAGAAGCCAGCAGTCTAATTAAGTTATGCATTTACATACGAGAGTGAGTTATGGGTTATGCAAAATTTAAAAGATACATGCTGAGAAAGATGGACGAAAATAGTGACTGTTTTCGTCGGATTCGTAAAGGTATACCTTAATGTGGTTTACATGTGAACAAAATACTGTGGAGCTTGTAGGCGATATGTTCTATGTTCCGTCCTCTTAATACCAACATGGCATCCACTCATTGGTTGCCATCAACGTAAATACTATTAGAAAGTTTGGGGTGTTCATGTTGGATGGTAGTTTTGGTTCGTAAGTAGGGAAGAGAACTGAGTAACAGTCTTCTCAATTAGCTGAAAATAAAACAATACCACGTGGTTCGGATTCCACGTAATCCCTGGCTAGTAATAAATGCTCCCTTCTGAGCTAAGTTGAACTCAGTTAGTAACCAGACTACACAGGTCATCCATACTCATCCTTCACTCAAGAAATCGTTCATATTTGCCTTAAAATACGACCAATCTGTGTCGGCATCTTCAGATGTGAATAGTAAAGTTGAAGGAAGGATAAATACTGTGCAAACAAAAAAGAAAGACCATTAGTTATAAATAAGTTTACCAAATTAACGTGGATCGTCTAGTCTCCAGAAGATGAACATATGGAATGTGTACAAAGATCTGCCGCCCAGGAGGAAAACAGTCACCAAGGTCTGAAGTTCACGGTCATGGTCTCAATGTGGTGAGTTCATCTTGATACTTTCGTCATAGTTCTGTAGGCGTATTCGCCAAACGAACTATTCCTCTTGAACGAATCATTGCAGATGAATCAGTTCAACGAGCTCATTAGATGAACTCAGTTTGACACTATAGATTGCCAGAATTGATTGTATTGTTTTTTAATGCTAGGTCATTAAGTTGTTAAGGTATAGCTGTTTTCTGAGCTCTCATTTTGTACAGGTGATTAATCTTGTAGCAATGAGCTATGGGGAAGAGTCTCACAATGACTACAACGGAGATTATTTATTATAGCAGAGGTCCAAAATCCGGACCAAGAGGTGTTCCAGTTTATGAAACATTCAGGTCGTCGAGAAAGAACTAAAAAGTATATGAAGTAAGATTTTTGGTCATTATAGGTCTACCAAATTTTTTGTGTTGCTTAAGAATGCATCAGTTTTCAACTGAACAGAAAAATATTCAAAAAACTTAAAATCTTGCTTGCATCATTGACTGTAGAAACAAGACTGTCCACTCGTATTGGTCTCATAAAGCTGGTTTGTCTGTTCGGTGAAATCAGTTTATGATCAGTTTTCACAGGTATCGCCAGTAAAAACTCTTTACCTCTTTTCATCCCTCTCCATCACACGTTGAAGTGACTAATAGCTGAGCTAAGAATAAACCAACCAGTCGTCCGCCAGCTTATTTAAATCAATCAGCGTACGAAAGCATTCAATCAGCGCGAGTCTATAGAAAAACCGTTGCCTTGGACAGTCTGTTTCTACAGTTAATTCTACTACCTTCAGCGCTCTACGTGCTTCGTGTTTCATGAGGGTGTCCCCCACCCCGCCAGGTTGTTCGGTTTATTCAAACGTTCGGGCTATCGAGGTTCGGATTTTCGGGATTCTTCTGGGCTACCAGAACACATTTTCGGTTTGGTAGGATAGCTGAGTTGATTTATTAAATTTGTTAAGCATTGTTTTATTATCATCCGCAAATTGTATCAACATGAAAGACTTTGAAAAATCTCAGTATACAGACAGACTGCTTTTGAAAAATATACTGTATATACCATTTTAAATTATAAAATACATATATTTTGTAGTATAAAAAAACTGCTGCATATAGTTATTGTAACTGTAATTTCATGGTAAATATTAAGTCAACCGTAAGTGTCATATTATTAAAAACATAGCATTGTTGTCGAAAGTTCCATGAAAAATAAGTAATAAATTGTTAAAACTCCTGAAAAACTATGATTATTTTACAGACAATGTCATCAACTCATTGCTGTAATGAACTTAATATTCTTAGTTTGTCTAGATATTGTGAAGAAATTACGTCTTGATGTTTTTTTTCTTCTCTGGTAATAAAAACTAGGTTTAACAGTAGATGCCGTACAATAATGCATTTCAATCCCCCAAAACTGATTTCAACAAGTATTATTTGACTTGAATGGAGAGGAGAAAAAGAAAAAAAGTTGTCATAAACTCAAAAAAATGTGTATTTAAATTAATTATTTCGAAGTCCAATAATAAGTTTTTATGTTAGAATTATAAATTAAATTATATTAAATACATATAAAATAAATGCAAAGCTCTTATCTTTTTTCTGTACTGTTGGACTCTGATTAGCATTCTTATCTTCTAAATAATCGTTGATTGGTGATCGATCTTCATTCGACTGTGACAATCGACTCGGGCACGGTTAAGTGGACCGCCGTTTGAAGAGCAGCCAACAGCAGTTCATGCCATCACCTCTGAGGCGTCTCCGATATGTTCAGAACCCTCTGTTTAGGAATATAGTACTGAAGTGACTGAGTTTATTAATAAATCCGAAATACAATTAATATGAGGTTCAGCAGTGACATTATTAGTACAACTTAGGGATCTTAGATTTTTTTTGAAGAATTTTACCATTAAGAGTTAGTTTTTGAGAGAAAATGAAAAAGTACTACTCAAAACGAAAGCAACTAAGAATTAAACTATTAAATAATTAAGAATTCTAATAGATCACATATTGAAAAGATCAGTACAATTCGGAAAGGAGATACTCCCGTACTTACTTCAGTATATATATATATATATATATATATATATATATATATATATATATTTTAATCTACATAAAACAACTGTTTGTGTAAAAAATTAGATGTTATTCTTTCACCAAAGAATTATTAAACTGTTCTATTACAGTGTTCTGGTCTATCATATCAAACGGTTTGGTTATGTTGAAGAAATTCCAATATTGGTAACTACAAATTCATAGTTTCCACTATAGAATACAGGAATGGAAACAAAATCAGCAGCCAATTTACCTTTGGTGAAACCAAATGGCCTGGGGGACAACATTGTATTACAAAATCTAATAACCAAAAAAGGAGGATACTTTGAAGCTTTTTTGACAGAATTTATGTCAAGGAAATCATCCGATAATTTTTTATAGTCATTTTTATCTTCTTTTTTATGCCAATGTTTTACTATAACATTTTTAAGTTCAGTATCTTTACTGATTAGAGTGATGTAATTTATACAAAATTGATCGTTGTACCTTAAAAAATGTATATTCCTGATTTATTTTATAAATATAATTTTTATACTTTATAAAGTTTACATGTTACCTGAATAAAAATTGGAAAGATATCCTGAGGAAGTGGTAGCAGATAGGCTCGTGGCCATCCGGACGTTGTCATTCGAGAAGCGAGAACAGTCAGAGCCCCAGCACGTTGTTGCCGTCTATGGAACTGGACGCTTAGGTCTAAATAGCCCCGGTGGTCTATTTAATAGACTAAATGGTGAATTGTGAGCGGCCAAATTCATTTTTCGTCCCCTAAAGTGAATGTTACTGATTTTTCTTAGATGCTATGTTTGGTGGTATTAAAAGTTCATAATTGCCACAGAGCATGAACCACAAAAAGAGGAAGTTCGAGGACCAGTTGACCGGTGCTGTCCGTCGCTGGGGTGTAAATATACCCTCGGATAGAAGCCAACTCCAAGGTTGTCGAACCGCGTTCGCTAATTCCGTGTCGCCCACAACCTTGCAGCGAACACGGACTGTCTCACATTGTATTTTTATGAACAAATATTATTTGAAAATGTATGCAATTATTTTGCCTGTGTTTTATTGGGAATAAAAAAAAAGACATTTTAGATTCTACATTCTAACCCAAACTCTATAATGTGAGTTATTTGACACAATAGAAACAATATTATTGGAAATATTGAGAATTTTAAAATTATATAAATTTATTTATTTCTCCGATAAGTAATTTGGATAGGTAAATGAATAAACCTATTTATCTACTATTGTTACCGTCAAGATTTTAGTAAATATTTGTTGAAAAATATTGTGATTTATGTGGACGTGTGAATTTTGTCCTTAATACAAACACATAAAACTACAGCACATTCAAGAAATATCGAACATTAAATGATAAAATGTTTTTAATTGTCATAAGAAGAGGGTCATAAGAATTGTAGGACTCTCCTTGTCTCATACTATGAATAACATTTTATCTCTGCTACTTTCTGGTAGCTTCGGACATATTGGTGTTCCGCTTCGCTTCTGTCTTGAACTGCAACGTTGAGATGCTTGCTGATTTTATCAAAATCTTAAGTTTTATTTTGAGAACCGAAGATCACTTAGCCTTGCAGTCAGCTGTTGATTATGCTGTCAAATGGGCTGCTACTACTGTAATGATCTTCCCTAAATCGAGGAAAGACAGTTGTCTCATGTAGCCTCCTCGAAAAAGACGAATTCTTCTTATTTTTTGTAAACATCGATGGTTCAAGAATTTCAAAATATATCTGACCTTGGTCCAGTTTTAACTGAAGAAATCCAAATTGATCTTCTCCCAACATAATAACATTGTTGTTTGTAATGCTGGGAGGAACTTTGGCCTTATCACGTGAATAAATTCTTTGTCAGTAAAAATTCTGTTATGACTCTTAACAGATCCCTAGTCAATATTCATCCTGTGAACACCACTTTTACTGGAATAGGGTTGATCAATTGAGGTTGTAATAAACAAGTATATACTTTTCATGGATATTAATAAAGTTTCCTGAGTTTGGGGCTGGACGTTCATTGAGAACTTAACCTTTCGACTTTCTCAGCCCGAAGCTGTGGCTGACCTGTTCTTCTTTCACTGACTTTTGCAAAGCCACATCTCGGTCAATACGATTGGTCTGAGAGTTCCAGAATAAACTTTTAGAAGGAGCAGACTAATTGTGGTACCCTAGAGGGTGTCTGTAACCCTGAATTTAAACGAATAGCCATAGCTAGTTATTATATTAATTAATTTAGAGTAGTAATAATTATTACTACTATTGGATTTTTAATATTTCCAGTAATTTTAAAACGCGTGTTAGACCTTAGAAAACCTAAGATGAAGCTTATAAAGATGAATAGGTAAAGTGTCTAATCTCTCCTAGTTGTATGAACATTTTTATCTTAAACCTAATGACTTCACAGAGGTAAAAAACACTCTTGTGGGCAAATCTTAAAAGGTCATCATATTACAATCGGTATACTTGTTTTAACACTGTGTGTGTGTGTGTGTGTGTGTGTGTGCGCGCGCGCGCGCGCGTGTGCGTGTGAGAAAACGTCCCTCCCCCTCCAAAGAATAAATCGGGTACATGCCGTTGAACATCTAATGTCCAGAAGTCGTATCGACTTGAAGGCCATTGACTTATATAATACTCTCCCTACATTTTACAGAAGAGAACCAACAATAGGAACGTGGTTTTAATTTGGCAAAGTGATCAAAAGAAGAACGAACATTCACACAAAAGCTTTCTAAATGGCCTTTAAGAGCCAAAGGAGTTAAGTCAAGAATTCTGAATATGATATGTATTTGGCGTGTGTACAAAGGTGTCAAAAAGTCGATTTTTTAGTTAAACCTGCTTCCCAAACTGCCAAACCACCGTTGGAAAAAAAACTTACCGTCGGCTAGTGATGGCAAATATTTTCAAAATATCAATATATCGAATTATTTATATATCGTAAACCAAATATCGATCTAATGATAATATCGATAGACAAATATCGATATATCATGTAACCGATATATCAGATTGTAAATGATTTATCTATTTAAAATTATGCATTTACTCTCATGTCATCACCAAAAATACACTCATATTTTGCTGTTACTATTTATAATAGCCTTATGAACGAAAAAATTAAATAAATTTATCTACACGAAACAAGTTGTGGTCTGTGGAGTTGACTGAAACAGAATTCAATATAAGAATAATTATACCTTTAATTACTATGTTAATTACACAAGAATTATGTAACAAAGTTGATATTTTTGTTTTTCACATATAAAAATGCCATTAGGCTCCTTATAAATAATAGAAATTAAACAAATTAATTCACTAAACCTACTTTCAATACTTGTCAGGTAAACCATTTAAAAATTAAAGTTTGGAAATCAATTTTCCGCTTAACCTCACGTAAAAAACTAAGTAAAAATAGTTTATTATTTCAATGCATGTTTTGTACGCATAAGAGGCAATTTAAATGCTTTTTTATGAATCTGATGATTTTGAGGAGAGAGAATAGGGCCTAATATTTATATATATATATATGATACATAGAACCAATATATCGATAAGGCGTCGATATTATCGAGAGAAAATATATCGTTTTATCGAAACAGGTTTATTAATATTTACGATATATCGTTGCCATCCCTACAGTCAGATGGCTAAAACATGCTGTTTTATCTCCTAACACACAACCACAGAGAAGTGTCTAAATTGTCGGGTTGTATCATTTTTTTTTTTTTTAACATAATGGCCGTTTTGTAAAAAATACCCAAAGCCCACTTGACACTTGTAGATGTAGGCCACTATTTTTAAAAACAAACATGTCTAATTTATCACTTTGTTCCGTGTCATCAAGGTTAGGCTGTATTCAGGTCACAACATGTTGCAAGGGTCCCTGGCCGAGCTTTTAGTCCAATGGAGAAATGTTAAGTTCTATTGTGGAGGGTTCCTAAAATATCACAACCCCAATTAAATAACAAATCACTAAAATGCTGTTATTAAATAATTTACTCGCCAATTTATCAAAATACTAGAACAACACAATTTGTATACTGTATGGATTACTCTAGGCAGCATAAAAACGGAAATATACCGGAAAACATAAAACATATATAGTAGACTACAAAGTGTATTTAAGCTTATATTCAAAATATATATACCGGGTGTTCAAAAAGTCTGGAACCCCCTTAATATTTATTTTATTAATCGACGCAGAACAATGAAACTCTAGGATTACGTCCTCACTGAATTTACTGACTTTTTCGCCATCTTAACTGTCCTTTTTCGCTTTGGGGGACGTCCTGTGGATGAAGTCTACAAAATCTTAAATGTAAGCATAGGTCAAGTTATATGTAATTTTAAAGGTCATTATTATAGGAACACATTGCCGCAACCCCGACTGGAAAAGGACTTTTCGTTTGGAAATAGCAGCCCCTCAAAGTTCCAATGAGGCCAAAGTTTTAGAGGCTGTATTTCCAAACGAATAGTCATTTTCCAGTCGGGGTTGCGGCAATGTGTTCCTCTAACAATGGCCTTTAATATGAAATATAACTTGACCTATGCTTACATTTAAGATTTTTCAGATTTCCTCTACAGGATCCCCCCCCCCCCCCAAGTGAAAAAGGATAGTTAAAACGACCAAAAAGCCAGTAACTACAGCGAGGACGTAATCCTAGAGTTTCATTGTTCTGCACTGATTAGTTAAATAAATATTAAGGGGGTTCCAGACTTTTTGAACACCCAGTATATAATCTCCATTCACGGTAAGTCCAACATATATTTTAAGTAAATATGGAATATAGCGTCCCACCTATATTTCCTGAATTTTCACGAATATTTTTTTCTTTTATGCCTAGTCAATATTAATTCATACAAATTATCTCCTGGAAATACTAATTTTTGATGATAAATTAAAAAAAAAGTTGTTTTTAAGCAAAAGACGATATGTACAGGATGTCCCGAAAATAAAGTTCCAAACTTCGGGAAATGCTCATATAGGTCACAATAAAGAGAAAATCAAGAATAATTGTTTCCCAAAAACGCTTCCTTTACCATGTATCCGCCACTTCGTTTTTTTTCACAAAAGAATTTTTGATCTCAGAGTTGGTTTAACCGATCTTTATGAAACCCGCTATGCATGCTACAATATTAGAGACCTAATCCAGAAAAGAAAATCAACTTCATCCAATTTAAAATTGCAAAATGGTGATCATTTAAAATTTTTAAAATGAAATTGTAAGGAAGATGGCAAAAAAAACAGAAAAATTGCCTAAAAACAGAAGACCTAATCGTGTTTTTTAGATAATTTTGTTACCAATATGTCAGTATAAAAATAGTTAGAATAGGACAAAAAATAGCCGAAACAAATTGACATTTCTGTTGAAAGGTAGCAAAAAACCTAAAACAATAAAATAAATGGTTTAATAATCAAGTTATACATGTTGTTTTGTGAATGATTTCAGAGTTGTTTTTCAACAAACTCGCTAATTATGCAGTCTCGCTTGTGCTGATTGGAGTTCGCCAAGTCGGCAGCCTGGAACCAATGATATTTATAACCGCGAGCTACTCGCTGCGGACTCTGGAGCGAGCGCAACACGTGGGCAGATTTCGGGAGGGGAGTCCTGGCCGGTCCCTCTCAGTAGCTTTAGTCCCTCGGGATGACCCACATCCCAACTTTTTAACTGTTAACCTAATACTTTCTTTTTCATGTAACGCGACAGTGCAGTGAGCCGATTCTAGTGTTTTTTGCTTTTGTAGTGGTGGACGCCGCACTTTACCGAAATGAGTTCGGATCAAACCCCATGGAGGTGAGTTGTAGGTTTTAGTAAATAAAAAATATCCTAAAGGTAGGCGAGTTTTTTTAATCTAATAGTTTTTAAAAGTATTAACTTTTTAGCGTGTTTTTAATTGTTATATTAGTATTTTATATTACGCAAAACAGTACGATAAGAGTAAAAAACATCGGCAAAAATTTTGTCGGCAAACCAAGTTTTTTACTCTCAACCCGGAGGGACGTGATAAGGGATCAAATATAAACGGGGCTGTTTATTAAGGCGCACATCGAAAATCGTCTAAAACATGGTTTCCTACTTCAACAATTCGGTCCATAACAATGAACATATCGTAAAATTTGAAGTATCATTTGTTAGTTAAGGCCTGTTGTAGTGGATCATAATATCTATTTTTTTGTAAAACATTAAGCGTTTTATAGTTTTTGTACAGTTTAATTTGTGAAACTGAATATCATTATTGACTATTTTTAATTTAAAATAACGTAATATTAATTTATGGTCTACTATATTATACCTTTAATAATCATACAGTTTTCACTATAACTAATTAAAATAATAAACACGAACCGTACAGTTAAATTAGAAAAACATGTTTTGGCCCGCTGATGGTAAAATTGCACGGCTGCCACAGGACTCCAGACTTTCCAACGGTGACTGGGCAGTTTGGGAAACGGCCACCTTAACTAACGACTCCATTATATCTGAAGATGACAACAATAGTATTTTGTTCGTTGTCGTATGATTTATGAAGGTTCATGTGGCATGGTTTTAGCTCCCCAAGGCACTTACCATTTGGACATTCTACACCATTGCTTCAAGCGTTGTAGCCTACTCAAACAATGCTACCCTGTAACAATCATTCATAAAAATCACTGTACTTGCTGACCTTATAGCAACTAAACCACCCCTAATATTGTATATAGTGAATAAAACAAACAAAAAACAACTACAAAACCATTGCAAATGTTTTTTATTTCGAAGACAGCCAAAATTCTCATCACCTATAATAACTGCTGCTCAGCAATGTGTTTTATAATTTATTAATTTATTCTTAAGACGCCGATCGTCAAGATGTAGGCAAATATGGATTTCGAATGAGCGCGATGAGAGAATGTAATCATTGTTTAAACATGTGAATCAGTATATATAATTATAGACCTATATCTCTAATCACACATTTTTTGAAAATATTAATGTGTTTTAAGTATATTTGTCACATAACGTCTATAATATTCTTTAGAAAGTGTCATTAATTAAAAGCCCAATTATAAATGAACAGTCGGTGGTTATCAGCTGATCCCTTTCAAGAGTTTACTACGACTCTGATTGGGATCGAACTGTGCTACCAACCAATTATTGCTCACCATTCCTAACCATTACATGTTCCCTTCCACCTCTGGCTTCTAATGACAGTGAGATGATTTGGGTAGTAACTGTTTTTACCCTTTTCAAACTTTATTTAAAGCAACTTCTGCGTAGACTTCTGTGCACCAAAATTATATCCACTCTTACTTAAAACTGAAAAACATTGAAATTAAACATGTAACAACATGAAGACAGATTAAAAAATCAGTTGTATGAAATTCTCTTTTTTTCATCCAGCCATGGTCTTCCAAAAAAGACAGTGTTTAGAAAACATCCTTGATAAAGAGAGGAAGAACACTGTACTTTGTAAACATATATAGTCTGAATAAAAAATTAACGTTATTTTACTGAGCACTGTCTTCATTTAGAACGTAAATTAAAAACTATTCGAAAAAACCGAAGAAAAAAACACTTAAAAGTAATACTTTTTATATAACAGAGTTATCAGATTCCCGAAGTTGTTTATTTAGTAAATAATCTTCCTTTTACCACTGTTACAAAGATTTTTGAGAAACGACATTTATTTGTTTGATCAGTTTCCCTAAACTTCTTACAAATTGACACGTTTTTCTCAGTACTACACCATTGGATTTTTAAATTATTTTCTAAATGTTCTTATGGGACAGCGGTTCAACCAACCAAGGAAATTTTTGGAGGGCCTCTAGGGATTTGAACCCATGGCTCCGTGAATTGAAGGAGAGAATGCTGAATAGATCAGCAAGATGCCAAAATTACACAGAGGACTACATTTACGTAATATTCATGTTAAAAATATAAATCAGATAGGATAATAGAAAACATAGGCCTATCTAGGACTGAGTGCAAAATATTTAAAACGATACAAATATAAACATCAGTTGTGTGGTTTCTTTGGTTTGTTTTTGGCCATCGAGAGAGAAATGTTAGTTTTAAGTTTCACAAATTCATGATTTGTGGAATAATCAGATAATCACAAATAATAATCAGATTCAGGAAAGTACAAAAAAATGGATACTTTGTGTGTAAATAGAAAAAAGAAAAAAAAGCCTTGTGTCGTGGAAGTTTATTTTGTATACGTAACATTTTTTTGTTAGTTGACGTGTTTTACTAACAAATTTTACTAGAAAAAAATTAGAGATCATTTTTATGTGAAAAAAGTACGTATATGTATTTTTTATATTTGGTAAAAAATATCTATACATATAAATCATATCACTCTGAAATCAGTATTTATTTTACAGTACAAGTAAACGTCACACAACACAAATTTATCACAATATAAGCACAAAATGCACAAATATTATGGTACATAATAACCATAATAAACCATACATACATAAACCATAATATTTGTGCATTTTGTGCTTGTATTGTATTATATTTGTGCATTTTGTGCTTATATTGTGATAAATTTGTGTTGTGTGACGTTTACTTGTACTGTATATGTACCAACACGTATTATGCTAATTAAAAAAACTATTTATTTTACACAAAGAAAGTTTGCAATTGCAAAAGTTAATTTAAATCCTGAATATTTATTCTGTGTACATAAAAAGACGTAATGTGACAAATCTACTTTTAAAAAAATCCACATTAATATTTGCAACAAATGTGTGATTAGAGATATAAGTCTATAACTATGTATACTGATTCATTATAATGAAGAAACGTTGATTCATTCATAGCCTTAGAAGAACATTAAATTATTCATAGTAATTTTCAAATCAAAGAAGCTGTCATATGCAAGAATGAGTGAGGGGGATGTGTGTTTGCCTAAATGTCGCTGAGTAGGATTGTGTTTGACCTGCAATCATCCATCTTTATGTGCAATGTATTCATTTATGTTTTACTTGTTACAAATTGTAATAGTTCAAACGTATATTTGACTTTTGCTATAGCAATTCTATTGTTCAACAGCAATAAATATTCTTACTGCTTGTAGTCGGTCATGTGTAGGAAGAAGTGTCTTCGTGGGTGCGTAACACATTAAACTTCCTACACATACAAATATTGATTGATTGATTGACACCAGTTTAAATGAACGACACTCCTGGGTGAAATCTTTTAAAATTGCTAATAACTCAGAGTGTGTGCTGGCCAAGCCTTAATCCTGAAGCATATCAAATTTCCCATCACGCCCCTTCATTAGGTTTGCAAGTAACCAATTTATAATTGAGTGGAGAGCTGGCCCTGATGTTATCAGAGTTTTATTTGATTCCACAGTGTTTTGACGGGATATTTTTTGACATTTACTTTCACTTAAATCAAGTTTTATCGATAAAATCAAACTGAAAAAAAAAAAAATTAATAAATTTAATCTTAATGTTTTGAATTTGTTGTTTCGTGATTGAGTAGATATTATCAATTTCACGCTCTGACACATCATTGAAAGTAAAAATTAAGATTAATTCATTCAATTAAGATCGTAGTAAAATGGGTCTTTAAATATATAATTAAATTTCTATGTGACAGAATATTTAAGAAACTAACTGTAACAATCGTAGTTACAGAGAGTATCTTCTTGTCATCGGACAAATAATAAATAGTAAATATTTATGTCAGAAAAAATCCCTTGTAAATTAAAACTAAGATAAGAGGAGAGCACGGAGAATAAAGAAACAGAGGTCGCTTTCTTATGGCCGCAGCGTTCACCGCAGTTGTAAGTAGAATATAACTAATGTACATCTTTATACATGTGTAGTAATAATTACTGCATTTATCCTTGAGGATTTGTTGGGATTCAGTGAGGGACTGACAAGGTGCTGGTCCTATCATACCCACAGCAAATTAGTGAAATAACTACTCGACACACATTCAGCGCACTATTGGATGCGACCTCTATTTCTTTCTTCTCTTGTGGGATGGTAACCCAGCTACATGGGGACAAAGTGTTTGGGAGATTGTAGGCGATAGGTTGGATGCTCGGTCCTCTTAATACCGACATGGCGTCCGCTTAATGGTTGCTATCGGCGTACTAGAGAAGTCTGGAATGTCCATGTTGGGTGGTAATCATTGTGCGAATGTTGTGTGGGGGAGATAACTGAGTATCAGGCTTGTCAATTAGCTGAAAATCAGACCAGCACTACGTGGTTCGGATTCCACGTAAAGCTGTAGGTCCCTTAGTTGCCCTGGCTGTTGGGCTATTAATAAATTGCCCTTTCTGAGGAACAGTTGAACTCAGTTAGTAACCAGACTACACTCATCCACACATCCTACACTCATATAACCATCCATATTCGCCTTAAAAAAACAACGTTGTGTCGGCGTCTCATATGTAAGAATGTAAGAATGGTGCAAAATTGTATCACTTTTTAGTTTCTCTTATAATTTTACTTATATACAAGTAATATTCCGGTTTCCTCTCTTCTTCTTCTTCTTTTTCGTCTTCACCTTTTTTCCTTTCTCATTATTTTTTTTAAAGAAGGTTTTGAAGACATTTATGATTTACAACAAACATTTCAACTTCCTTAAAATATCTTAATGTGAACACATATACTACAATACAAGCACAAAATGCACAAATACAATTCAATACACGAACAAACTGCACAAATATTGTAAATATAAATACAAAATGCAGAAATATTATGATGATCGATTTCGGCAAACCACATTTACCTTCCTCAGACCAGAGGGATTCACAAAAGAATGGAAACAGGTGTTCAACAACTCAATTTTTAAGGCTACTGACAATATCTACTTTTTAGCTAAACGTCAAACAATACCTAGTTACATCAAATATAATGTTTTTTTATTACCATAGTTGTATTCAATATTTATGACATAACATCGATTTATGGTGATTACAAACAAACATTCGTATGCCAACTAAAATTCGTAGGAGATTGTTGAAAATCTTTTTAATTCATGTAATTTTTAACCATATAGGCCTATCACCTTGAAAACACTGACTCTGTTATTTACTCGTATATCACGATAAAAACTGTAAAAATTACGGAACAGTACTTACCGATGTTTATATAATCGTAGATGCACGACTGTCAGATGTTTACAGCCTATTTTTATAAAGTGCACAATTCACTTTTATAACGAACCTAGGAAAACGTGAACTTATATACAATTGAAAGCTCATTGAAGTGTGCCTAGAAATAAATATTGTACGGTCCACAGAGTCTGAAATAATATGGCGATTCCTCTTTGTGGCCATTAACTGTATTTTTATTCAGACCCACTAATGAACTAAATTACACACTACGAGATATTTACACATTTATATTACCAGTCAGACACTATTTTATCACTTGAAATTAAACTAGTGTTATTTAAAACAATTAATGTCACTTATCACACTAGAGTCTGTGTTCACACAATATCTGACACTACTTGATTGTTAAACATTTTCACTTGCTTGCCACTTTCGATTCTGCCTGAATGCCGAAGGCACACTTCCACTGAGGCTGACTGACTCGTCGGCTAAGGGGTGTCTTTATATAAGGTGCCGTTGCGGGTCTAGAAGGTTCCGGACCTGGCGAAATGGTTCTGAAAGGGGATCTAGGTCTTTCTAGGCACCATTTTGGAAAGGTTCTGGCTCCAAATACGAGCAAATTAAGTGCTATTCTAGCACCTTATTGGAGTAACTGGATTGGCATAGAAAACGGGACTGCGCTTTTACTCGCCCAGTGACGCGACGCAGTTGCCCTCAGTGGCACTCAGGTAATTGCCGTGATCCGTAAAATTGTCAATATCTATCCAGATATATCCCCATTTTTAGATATTTAGTAAAAAAAAACAACAAAATTTTTTCAGAAATAGGTGAGAAGTAATATGGTATAGGTAAATGCATTCAAAACATTGGACGTTAACGTAATCAATAAACATTGTAAAAAATCAAAAACAATAAAACTAAAAAAATATCAATACAATGCTACAAAATCATTCAATTACGAATACTTTAACGTTTTGATTTATTTTATTATTAGACATATTTATCCAAAACCATCCTAAATCAGATACTGTAATCACTGTCATTAGGTACAAGATGGCCTAAAATTTCAGAGGAGAAATTTTTATATCTATTACAATGTTGAGCATGACTTAAATCCATGACCTCAATCTTTACTCGTTGGCATACACACATTTCACATTTTTATGCATTTTATCAATATACTATCACCATCAATATACAATTTACTATTTTTGTACTTTATCATATTAATAATATAGTACCATATAGAGCTAGTAATAGTGTTATTATTTACTTATGATGATCCGACCTCGTAAAGTAACCTATAATACATTCAACACTGTTTTGATGCGTTGGCCTTTCGTTAAGGCCACACTAGTTCATTGTTGCCGAATGATGAGCTCTCTTTTTTCACTAAACCAGGTTGTCTCGGTTCTTTTTGCTATCACTCTGTGAAAAACTTTTTAGTAAATATTTTCTGCCTGAATTCGTTCCTGTCGAAACATCACCTCATCTCTCAACTAACTGTACGTAGATAGATCCTCGACTACACTATCAGTGCTAACGTAATCTTGTGGCCGAGAACATGGACTCTGAACCTCGCGGTTGTAATCTGATACGACCTCCCTCACCAAACAAGCCACCGCTTGTTTCATCAGTCAAGCTCACCCACTAGCTTTCACATCGCCCATTAGAACTTGCTTGAAACTTGTACTGATAAATGTGCAAATCCACATTTATGTTTTGTTGTTTACAGTCGAATATAATGTATCTTAATATTTATAATGCAAAAATAACATATTGATCATGAAATATTCGGAGCAGATAAGTTAGATTATTTATCATGTAGAGACCCGCTAATAAAGGATTTCTATAAATTCAATTCCTAAGGGATAGTTCCGCCCCTCAACGGTTTCTTTTTTCAATAAGAGTAAAACTTAACTTGAACTTCAGATGAAACAAAAAACAATAAAACATGACACAAAAAGCTTGTCTAATTTGGTTTTCATAGAGAAATGTTTAAGGTCATTTCTACTAACTCTGACATGATTGCACTACTTCGCATTCCCCTAAAGTAGTCTTATATTGCTTTGTAGATTATCAACCTTTGTTATCTAAGAGAACGGCAGAAAGCTGGCTTTTATATGTGATTGTTTCGACAGGACTACGGAGGGAGGAGTAAGCAAGCGTAGAGAACTACCCCGTAGTGAAGCAAGGGCTGTTGGCTTGTTATATATATAGTTAACTAAAGCATCTCACGTTTATAAAATGTGGTAAATAAACTACCACTTGGATTCTAGGACTTCTTTTTAGGAGTAAAAAGCAATATTTTGGGGTTGCCTAAATATTTATTCTTAATAATCTGAGTCTTAAAAAACCAATTTTAAAAGTTAATCAAAATCACCACCAAATTGAAAAACAAATCAATGAACAATCAACATTCATCTCTTTGAAGAGCCGGTAACCGAGCGGTTTAAGACGTCAGGACTTTTTAAAGTCTAAGACTCGAGAGAGATCACAAGCTCGAATCATGGCTCTAACTGAAAGCCATTTTATCAGTAATGTTCACGTTGTCTCCCCCTTACTCAGCCTGATAAGAGTCCCGCACAGATCAATAGTCTATGGGGAATGAGTATAGTAAGGTTAAAACGAAAATCATCCCCTCTTTTAAAAAATCGTCATAATTGGCTTGTGAACAAACACCTTAAGGGTGTTCGATCGAAAATTATTTTTGACATTTTTTAAATAAAATTGTTAGTATCGATGTAAGTAATAAATGTTTTACGGGCAACATTTCTAAAAAATTGTTTATGGAGATATGGTGCCCCAATTAAGCACCAAAGTGATTAATTTGGCATTTTTGGTGCTTACCACGTGTGATATATTTCATTATCATTTTGACAATATAGTGGACGTAAGGTACTAACCAACCTAGTATACAGGGTGATCAACTCAAGGTGGCCACAATTGGGATCTAAAAAAGTATTGATTTTACAACAAACTTTAAATGAGGGACTTACCCTAATTTTTTATGCTCATTAAATCACGTAGGTAAAATTTTAAAATCCGGTCGCCATTTTCCAATTAGCGGGCAACTTTGAAATGACTTACAGTAACCCATATTTTTTATGATGGATTTAGGTTTAACTAGTGATTCTAAGACTGTTTTATTTAATAATTCTAAGAATTTTATTCTTGGTATTATTTTGATATACTTAACGGATTCGCCGCTAGGAGCGCTGTTAAATTAAGAATTTCTATAACTTTCAAGCGCTCCTAGCGGAAAAACAGTTAAGTATATTAAAATAATACAAAATACGTATAAAAAAGTCTTAGAATCACTAGTTAAACCTAAATCCACAATAAAAAATATGGGTCACTAAAAGTCATTTAAAAGTTGCCCGCCAATTGGAAAATGACAACAGAGTTTTAAAATTTAAACTACGTGATTGTAATATTTTTATATAAAATATGTATTGAAGAGCTTTTCAACATTCAATAGAATAAAAATAATGCATTATAAGTTAAGCTGTATTTTGTAAATGGCAGAACACGCCTTTTTAAAAAATTGTTGAAATAAGAATTTCTTAAACTTTTAGCGCTCCTAGTGCGAATGGTTATATATAAAAAAATACCAAGAATAAAAATTCTTGAAATCACTATTAACACCTAAAACCATAATAAAAATAGGGGTTCCCATAAGAAACGTCAAAGTTGACCGCCATAATGGAAAATGGCAAACGAATTTTAAAATTTTACCTACGTGATTTTAATGAGCATAAAAATTTGAGGGTAAGTCCCTCATTTAAAGTTTGCTGTAAAATCAATACTTTTTTATACCCCAATTGTGACCACCTTGAATTGATCACCCTGTATAGTAAGAGTAAAAAAATATATATTTTATTTTACGTGTTTCAATAATTAGTCTATAAATAATATTTGTTCAAATTTTGAGTTGAAATTTGTATAATGATCTTTGGCTAAAACAAGTAGATTATTAAGGTAGGCCTATATAAAATTCATTACTAGAGTGTGACATAAATGAGGGAGTTATGCCCATCTGTCGAATTCGCGGGGCGGGGTAGGCGGGGGCTAAGAGGGGAGAGAGGGGAGTGAAATACATTGCTTGTTTGTTAGTGAGTCAGGATCTTTACTACTCTTAGCGGCAGTTGCAATAAAATCTACAACTAAATCATTAGAGTACTAAACTGGGCTTCTGGACGAACATCCTTAAAGGCTACCAGCGGAGCTGTTTTTGCTTGATTTATGAAAATTTAACATTAATTTTATGGAGAATAGATTCGTACTGGCTGGAGTTCAGACCTTAAAGCACCAACTCTCATATCACTCCAGACGAGCTTTAAAGCTTACATTTGATTATGTTCAATAAACTGTAAAAAATATAACGTTTTGAAACACAATGTTAGTTTTGCTGATTAACTATTTCTTAAGTGTTTATTCGAACTAATAACTATCTTAATAATTAATTTTATAAGAAGCAAATCGTCAACATAATATTGGATATGGACTGTGAATAGATGTGGTGAATGTAGGTGAATGAGAGTAGAAATTGTTACTTACTAAGGTCGACTGATACATAGAAAAGGTAATTTATCAATGGCCCAAAAGCTAGGTAAAAATGTGGTGTTCGAACCACGTAGTACCGTACTATTTGGCTAACTGACAAGCATGATAAACATTTCTCTCCTCTACAAAAAATTCGAACCTTGGAATCCCAATAGCAACCATTCAGAGGACGTCTTGTATGTATGAAAGGATTGAGGACACAGCATCGCCTACTATGCTTTAGGGTACCTCACTACGCCACAATACTCGTGTTGAACAACTCGATTTCTACAATTTCTAATTTGCGAACACTTGCTATTTAGAGAGTCCAACACGACAGCCATTTATCTAATAATCACATTTATTAAGTGTTGAGAATGGGCGAGAGGTAGGGGGTGGATGTGAAGTGGGGCAACGCCGTTGGCAGGGGCCCAGGGACCGAGGCCAGCACACCGAGGCCGCGTATAAATAGAGCGGGAACCTGCGTCCAACATTTACTAGTCTTGTTACAGCATTATATCAGCGTGGATTGTATCTGTTTGTACCTATGTCAGGGGCTGAAATAACCGTTTACCATTTTCAGCTAATTATTGTAGTTTATCAAATACTAGCATACAAATATTTTACCATGTTAGAGCATGCCATTTACTAGTAGAATTTTTAATAAATACTTTTGTATTTAATGCAAAATTCGTTACCTTATTTTAAAAGTAGTAATGGGCTGTCAACTTTACAGCAGTTCTTGGCAGTTTGGAAAATTTTGATGACTTTCATTGATGATTTTTGGTGCGAGCGTCAACGAATTCTTGACTCCCTCTTCGTCGTCAAAGAGACAGAGGTTGACGAGCTTAGAACTGAGTGACAATGTACATATACAACTGTAATATGTGTCATGGCCATGACACTGTCTCAGCTACAGTCTGGCTGGCGGATAGCTAGTTGGGCACTTGGCATAGATACCTTGTAGACACTAGTGGTGCAGTGCTGTAACCCAGCTACTTGGGGACATAGTGATGTGGAGATTGTAGGTGGTAGGTTCCATGCTCAGATAACATAACACTGACGAGCTTATAACTGAGTGACAGTGGACATATACAACTGTAATATGTGTCATGGCCGTGACCACTGTCTCAGCTACAGTCTGGCTGGCGGATAGCTAGTTGGCACTTGGCATAGATACATTGTAGGCACTAGTGTCACTGTGTCAGCTACTGTCTGGCTGGCGGATAGTTAGTTTGGCACTTGGCATAGATACATTGTAGACACTAGTGGTGCAGTGCTCTAACCTAGCTACTTGGGGACATAGTGATGTGAAGATTGTAGGTGGTATGTTCCATGCTCAGATAACCTAATACTGACGAGCTTAGAACTGAGTGACAATGGACATATACAACTGTAATATGTGTCATGGCCGTGACACTGTCTCAGCTACAGTCTGGCTGGCGGATAGCTAGTTGGCACTTGGCATAGATACATTGTAGGCACTAGTGGTGCAGTGCTGTAACCCAGCTACTTGGGGACATAGTGCTGTGGAGATTGTAGGTGGTAGGTTCCATGCTCAGATAACCTAACACTGACGAGCTTAGAACTGAGTGATAATGGACATATACAACTGTAATATATGTCATGGCCGTGACACTGTATCAGCTACAGTCTGGCTGGCGGATAGCTAGCTAGTTGGCATTTGGCATAGACACCTTGTAGGCACTACTGCGCAGTGCTGTAACCCACCTACTTGGGGACAAAGTGCTGTAGAGATTGTAGGTGATAGGTTCTGTTCTCAGTTTCCACAGCGTCCGCTCAGTGGTTTCCATAGACTTTTATAGGTGTCTGGAGTGTCCGTGTTGGGTGGTAGTCCGGATGTTGTGAAGGGAATTAGGTGAATATCAAAGTAATAGGCTTAATACGTGGTTCAAATTCCACGTAAATCTGTAAGTTCCTTAGTTGCCCTAGCTATTGGGCTATTAGTTTAGGGAGGGACCTTCAACCTCATTCAACCTCAGTCAGTAACATTGACTGCAGTCGTTCATGTAACTCATCACACTTATGTGGCCAAGCATATTCGCCTTAAAATACGCACAAAGTTGTGTCGGCGTTTCATATGTGAATAATATGAGTGTTAATAATCTGACGGTGTGTACAAAGTTATGTAAAGCCAATTACAATTTTTAAATGCCTATAAAAGAGGATATGAAAGGTGTTTGGTGACTTTAGGGGGGGACAGATAGTAGAGGGAGAGACTGACGATGGTGCTGCAGCTTCCTCCGCCGTGGTGAACTAGAGAACTGACTCTTTGATACACATCCAGCGTACTATCAGACACAACCTCTGTTTCTTCCTTTTCTGTGGAGCAGTAAAGTTCCGGTGTTTATTTAGTGAAAGCTAATAACAAAATGCTCATGGATTTCCTTGTTCTCCAGATATCTAAGTACAAAGGACAGTGCAAATACGAGACTTGTTTACTTACATAACATGTAACAGTTGAGTTACGTAACAGTGCTGAGGTCTGGTGTTGTGTTAAAGAACTGTTGACATCGAAAAAGAAGAAGGCAAATATTGAAACACTGTTTGTTAGTATTATGTCAAATTAGACTTCATTTTGAATAACAAGAAACTCAAACTTTGAAATTACTATTTAAAAATTAATTTTCCTTTAGAAATATTTTCGGCAATGTTTTTCAATCAAATATATAAAAATTGATGTTTTACGTCCTAAGCTAACATCTAGGTTTAGTGACTAACAACTGCCTGATAAATTACGTTTCTATAGGTCTGTTAGATTAGGTCATGTTTTGGTAGGTCTGATATGTTAGGTTAAGTTTAGTTAAGTTACATAGGTTAGGTTACTTCTGGTTTTGTTAGATAGGTTAGGTTACGTATCTTTAAGTTGGTCAAATTAGGTTACATTTCGTGAGCCCAGATATGTTAGGTTACGTCACAGACCAAATATACGTAACCTAACGTAATATTGATCTCTGGTTACGTTTTATATGGTTAGATAAAGATATGTTAGGTAACGTGTAGTTAGGTTATATATGTTAGGTTAAGTTTCTTTAGTTTATTATATTAGGTTGTATTTCGTTAGGTTAGGTTATGTTTCTTTAGGTTAGCTTACGTTTTGTTAGGTCAGATAGGTTAAGGTTATGTTACGTTAACTTAGATTACATTTAGTTAGAATATATGGTTAGGTTACGTTCAATTACATCTTACAAGGTTAGTTGGGTAAGTTTCGAAAATAACAAATGTTTATCGTATTTTACGCCTATAGAAAAATTCCAAGTCTGCTGATATAATATAATAAAAAACGTCCACGTAAAAATATAATGCCTCATTTAGCAGGTTCTTTCGTTTATTTGTCTCATTATTCATGCATTTGATGTACGCTAATGCAGGTCGTGATGTAATGTATTATATTACAATGATGTAATGCCATACATGGCCATACAATGACACAAAAATATGAATGAAGAAGAACGGTTGCCATCAGCAACTGTACGAGTGTGAGTAACGTGTAGTCAAGATAGACATGGATAAATGTAAACGAAGGGTTGTTACCGACTCTTTGTGTAGGGAAGGTGGGTGGATCCTGAAGAGTATTTAGAAGGCCTTAGGTTGAAATTGAGACTAGAACTATCATGTGAAAAAATGATTCCTGATCTCATTAAGTTCAGTTGACGATTGATACTTATTTTATACTCTAATCATGTCTTGGAAATTTGCCTCCAAAGGGGTGGAACATCTTTTAAAGTTCTTGTTGCTTGTCCAGACACAAGCGATGTTGTTGGCCTCTCGCCTAGCCAAACACCTATGATGCTGATGGCCTGCCCGCCCACACAAACATGTAAGATTTTAAAGACCATCTTCCCACCCAAACGTTTACTATACTGATGTCTCTCCCACTTACCCAATCACCTGGGACACTGATGGTCCTCCGATCCAGCCAAAACGGCTACAATAAGGTTTAAAATTACTGCATATGTTCAGCGCATCCATAACACAAAATGTGTCGAATGTAATCCATACATACAAGGGGAGGACCAGATACATAACTGAGTGATTGTTTCAGTTAAGAGTTGTTTTCAAGATGTAAAGAGAGACTTCATTAACTCGTATATTTACTTGAATAAGACAGTTTTCTTATTGTGTCTTGTCTTAATTGAGTAAAACTAATCAGTCCATTGCACAACACACAACCACTGAGTTCTAGTTACAACTGAAGATATTTCTATTCTTCTAAGTGAATTTAGAACTTAATGTATTACTAAGTAAAACTAAGATTCTTATATATGAGACGCCGGCACAACTTTTTGCGTATTATAAGGCGAATATGAATGATTATATGAGTGTGGATGACCTGTGTAGTCTAGTTACTGAGTTCGACTGCTCCTCAGGAAGGGCCATTTATTATTAGCACAATAGCCAGGGCAACTAAGAGACCTGTAGCTTTACGTGGTATCCGAACCACGTAGTATTGGTCTGATTATCAGCTAATTGAAAAGCATGATACTTAGTTCTCTCCCGTACAAAACATCCGGACCCTGACTACCACCCAACATGGGCACCCCAGACTTCTCTAGTACACGCCGATAGCAACCATTGAGCAAACATTCATGCACTATGCTCAATAGCACCTTTTAATAAGAAAAAAATCGGGACGGTACCATCGGTGCTTGAGTCGGTCATCTCTACCCCCTCCTCCAAGTAACACAAAACAAATAGTGAATAACTATATATTTCAATTAAGGCACTATTTTTCATGAGTAAAATTAAAATAAACAAGTTAGTTGAATTTGTTCTATCCATAAATTTATTACTTAAAAGGTTATGTCATATTTTTCCTAAGATAATCGGTCAAACATTAATTTACTTTAGAAATTAAAATATGGAGAAAATATGCGTCCCGACCAGGGCCCCATTGGGACGCGGGACAAAATTCAAAATAGTATACAATCGGGACAGTTGGCAACCCTACGACGCACTGAGAGTTATTCTTACGACTTGGAAACTAAGCAATATGATCGTTTGTGAGTTTGATCTCATTTTTTTTAAATTTAAATAAGTTGTCAATTTTTACTCTTAATTGCTGTAAAAAAATAAAAATGAGATAATATGGGAGTGTCCAGTGGGGATATTAGGCCTAAATTCATTTTTGATACTAAACACTGCCAGTTGTAGACGGTATTTCAGTTAGGTTGGTACTCTAGTAGCGTGCTGTAAGCCGGTGTTATCCCTCCCGCACCCAATATCCTTTCTGAACCCACCCGCCCGCCCATACACGTTCATGCAGTACGTGTACATCCAGTGGTATCAATTCCTCTGTACGTGTATGGATGGGCGGGTGTGTCAATACCACTGTACGTGTATGGGTGGGCGGGTGGATCAATACCACTGTACGTGTATGGGTGGGCGGGTGGGTCAATATCTCTGTACTCGTATGGGCGGGCGGGTGGGTCAATACCACTGTACGTGTATGGGTGGGCGAGTGGGTCAATTCCTCTGTACGTGTATGGGTCGTCTTGAAATTATAAACGTCAGTCTATTACTAGCACTGAATTATGAAGTAACTATGGAGTGTAAGAAATGCTAATAAGCCCTGTTGTTTTCATGTTTCAATGTTTCTGACTACAATAACTGTATTATTCATTCCTACATTATTCTTATCCATTCCTTTGATTTCAGGTAAGAACAAGATTAAACATGTATACAATTATTGTAAGTACTATATTTAATTTTGCCCGTAAAATAAGTTTTGAAACACCTTAAATGTGATTAAACCTTTGTAATCAAAACATTTCTTACACTAATTTAGTACAAAATAAATATTCAAATTTTCTAGTAACATCCACGAACATCCTTGAATTGTTAAAATTGTTGAACGAATTCATTACTTATATGGTTAAAATAGGACCATCTTAATATAAATAATCTGAAAAAGAAAGTTGTACTCGCACATCACGACATTTGTGGAACTATTGAATAGGTTTGGATGAAATTTGGAGGTAAGTAAGCTTTTCAATCTAAGTGGCCCACTAAGAACGGATTTCTCAAAATTCCATCCCTCAGAGTAGAAACAGCCATCAACGTTTCCTTTTTCCATAAGAGTAACATTGGCATTAGTTTAATAATTTATTTTAAACAGCTGTAAAAAAAAAAAAAAAAAAAACAAAAAAACAAACACGTCACAAAAGCTTAGCTAATTTGGTTTTCGCTTTGAAATGTTTTAAGTTATTTCTACTAACTCATTCTACGTACTACTTTGCATCCCCTAAAGTAGACTTATAGGGTCTTCTAGACTATAAAACGTTGTTATATAGGACAACGGCAGTAAGTTGAGTTTTGTATATTGATGTGATGGTTGAGGGAGAACCACGGAAGGAAGGGTAAGCAAACGTGAAGAACCAACCTGTAGCGAAGCAAGGGGTTCTGCCATTATTTTCTTACTACCACAAATAAAAACTGAGATACAAAACAGGTTAGATTAGGTGATAATTGTATATTTTTGTATATTAATCTAATCTAACCTAACCTAATTGTTTTGTTGAATATCTTAGTTACTATTCGACGTATTAATAATTTTTATGTTTAACGATTTTTATATATAATTATCAACAGTTCATTATATACGATAAACATTAATTGTTATTTAGAGGTTTGTCATACTGTCCAATTAACATCTCGTAACTTACGTTATGAAAATTTAACCTAAACCTAAAAGTCTCGTAACTTAAACTAACCTAATCCAAAATAAGACGTAACACAACTAAAACCTAATCTCACACTATCAAAACCCAACCTAAATTAGAACACCTCTTAACCTGACCAGAACATAATCTAACCAAACAAAACCTAACATTACCAACACTTTGCCTAACGAAAACCTTACCTAACCTAACCAAAGCCTTATCTTATCCTGCCAAACCTAATCTAACCTAACCATAACAGAACCTAATTTAACCAAATATAACCTAACTAAAACCATATTATCCAATTTACTTCTAGTAATATGTGTAATATTTGACAAATCAATTCTTGCACTCCTAATTTTATTTGACCATGTTATGCTGGTTAGGACTGGTCGTCTTAACACTAGCTTGAAGGGTAATCACTTTCACACCATGATCGACTTTACTATACTTGCTCGTTTACCACAACACCCTCTTTGTTCTTGTCCTACATTCAACCCGGTTCGAGTTATGACCTGCTCTAGGAAATGGCACGAATAAGTCGGCCAGTCGTGCGATATCATCTGATGTAGCTACAGTTCGAGATCAGCTGTTCCACGGCCTTCTTGAATTCGTGACTCCCGTAGCTGCCTTACTCCAGACAACTTGTCCGTAGTTTTTATTTTTATTTTGAGGAAATGGCTCATGGTGGTAGTTTTGTAGATACGGATATATTTATTTTATCCTGCTCGTTGTCAATCTAGTAAAAAGTATGGACAAGATCATAATAAGTCAAATGATTCTTAAGAACTATGAAATAGTAAAGACATTTTCAAAGAAATGCTAATTTTAAAAGAATATTTTACAAAAAAAACTCGGCCCTGCGGGCCTCGCCAGGGGGCAAGCCCCCTGGACCCCCGGATCTTTTTGCTTAGAGCCTACGGCTAAAATTCAAGAAACATGGAACATGCTCCTTTTTAATAATTTCTGCAAATGTATTTCTCCGAAAACAACGAATTTTAGATTTCATGTAAGGAATTACAAAAAATATAAACATATCTTAAAAATATAAATATATCTTTACTTTTTAAATTTTATTGTTTCGCGGCTCAGGTTCTTACTCACGCGATGACTCATTACCACCTTGAAAGGAAGTTAATTATCATCTTATATAATCCTATAGACACAAAATGGATTCTCTAATTAGGACTTAATTTTGTATATTTTTAACAAGAGTTGTCATGGAAACTAAAGATGTACTTTGATGAACGCTTGCAAATAAAATCATTATTGAAGTCAACACTGATATGTCATTGTGTTTTCATGGTTACGCGTCACCTTCCCGCGTCACCCTCCCGCGTAACGTTTTCAGGCAGTTAGGTCAAGACTAAAGCATGTTCCATGCTAATATCTGGTTAAAAACTGTGGTTTATTAAACAGTATCTAATTTTTCCTTATTGAAATCCCCTATTTAAAAATTAATGCCTGACATGGTCTAGTAAAAAAATATAAGCATGCATCTTGAACATCATAAGCAAGATTTGCAGGAAGACGTCCAGTTTTGCAGATTCTGTATATCGGCAAGGTCGCGCACCAAGAGTAGCTTTAAACCTAATCTTACCTTTACAAACTTAATGCAAACCAACCAAACCTTTCATAACAAAACAAATCATAACCTAACAAACCAAAATATCACCTAACCTTAAGCAAACAAAACATAACACAATCCAGCCTGAACTAACCCCAAGGAAAAAATAACCAACCACATATAACTTACCCAACCCAAACAAAACCTTAACTAAACAAACCAACTTATATTTGAAAAAAAGAATAGGTTATCTAGATTAAGCTTATAATTAACTAATACAATAATTAATTATAGTAAAAATAATATTACAATAGTATTACTGTATCAGTTATTGTATTAGTTACTTATAAGCATAATCTAGATAACATATTCTTTTTGTTTATAAAGATTCAATAAAATGATATTCTTTAATATTTGTTTTGTACCATAATTATTAATGTTTACAAAATCAATCACTCATTTATTTATCATTCGATTTTATCAAACAATGTATCGTTGGATTTTTCTTTGAATTCTACATGTTTTACCTTCTGATAAAATTTGTTGTATTCATAACTGTTTACATGAAATTTGACATTATAACTTTTTAATAGGCGCCATGTTGAAACGGCTGTATTTACAACAAAGAAATTTTAAATGTTAATTTTGCCTAGTACTGTACACATGAAGCCCAAATTTTAAGTTTGTAACTCAAATAGATCTTGAGTTATAAAAACATTTGTATAAAAGACGTACAGACCGACATACAGAAATCTAGACATTTTAGACATATGGTTGTATGTTGTTTTTTGTTTGTCTTAACCCAAGAAACATAGCTACAATTTATTTAAAGAGAGTTCACTAACACCCTGTATAGTAAATTATATAAAATAGAAAAACACGAATCTTGATTATAGTTTTGATATTTATGACAACGACCTGGCTAAACATGCGGTGGAAGGTAGAGAAGGTTATATTTAATCGTACTCTTTCTTCTTAGGTTATGTGAGTATCCTAACCTAACCTAACCGAAACGAGCCGAAACTAACCGAAGCTACACTCCGGGTGGCAGCCATCGATGTATACTACTCTAAATGGATCGCTCACGGAACGGACGAAACGTAGCGGAGAACGGTCTCAGGGGTAAGGGGAAGGTTCCCCCACCGCAGTCCTGGACACAGACACCACGCGGCACAGTATTGCATGGCATTCCTGACATAAACCCTTCCTTTTCGTCATAGTTTTATGAATACAATAAATTGATTGATAAATTATGAGCCCACGAAATAGTTAACGAATATGCCTTCATATTGTGTGGTTATGGTGGGATAAGGAACCATATTGATTAGTTAAACCAAAGCGTTCTTAAACCCATTTACAATACACCTCAGTCGATTTTATCGAGAGCATTGATAATTAATTATTTTAAAATAGAATCAACAGAAATATTAAGCGGTCTGCCGGGTTTATTTTTGTAGACACTGTTATAATAAATGTTCATTTGTTTTAAATGTTTTACTTAGTAGGTCTTAGGTCTATTTTATATGTAGATGTGAGAGTTTGCTTTTGTGTTGTTATTTTTTTATGGGGTTACGAAAAATAATCTCATATGACAAAACATTTTAAATTTAAATTTCACCGCGTTTCTTTTATATCTAGGCAACAATTTCACATGAACTGAACATTATACAATTATTTAAAGATGTTCATTACAGTATTGCTCTACCCTCACCACAGTAATGGTGTCCAGCGCTGCCCAACTGACTAGTCTTCAATGCAACGCTGGAAATATTTTAACATTACAGTTGAAAAGTTTTGCTAATTCCCAATATGACCAATTCAGTATTAAGTATATAGTTTAAGAAATGTCTCAGGAAAGTTTTATGATCCATCAACAATTAATTATAGAGGCCCAAAGAAGGAATTGCATACAAAACCTGCAGTATATATGTAACTGACTGTCACAACATAAAGCCTTCGTGTGATATATATTTAATCTGTACATTTAAATAAATTTTAAATACAATACCTGTACTGCAATTAATAGTAAACTATGATGGCTTAAATATCTTCTTTTTTTAGCATTTGTCCACAATAACTATTATAGTTCCGGATTTTGTGGAGTTCTGGAAAAACGGTCTATTTAATACAATTCTCAATAACACAGCGAAATGATTTCAATACATATTTTTTCACTGATTATTTACTATAATTTTAATCCTTCCTGATGAGCTATTAGAAAAAATATTACAAAAACAAATATTTGGATAAAGAATTTAGTATTTTTGGAATTGCTAGTAACTCTAGGCATTTCTGATAACTCACAAAAGAAAATATCATATTATTAACTAAATTATGAAAAGACGTGCTTTTCAATGTAACAATTGAAATAAAAATTTAATACAATTTAGCTGCATGTTAAGTTTATACACAACTACTTATTTCGTCGTGTTTTGCTATGAGATAAACATTTAAACATTAATATACAAATATCATTAATGTAAATGTAGTGAGCAGCTCGCATTCACAGAACGGAGTGCGCGATCCAGTTAGTGTAGCATACTTAACATGGGTGGTGGCAGCCCGCTATAAAACGGTCAGTTTTTAAGGGTGGAAGGTTAATCTTAAATACAATTTATGTAGGCCTACTATAGTAATTAATATTCAACTATTTTAAGTTTTAAATATATTTTAACACAGTATTCATTATCCATCGTTAAGACTCTGATCGTAGAGATATGGGCGAATATGAGGGGCGAACGTGTGTGATAGTGTAGGTAGATGAACGTCATTGTTACTAACTGTTCCTTGGAAAGAACTGTTTATTAATAGCTTAGTAATCAGGGTAATTTAGTGTAACTGCAGCTAACTAAAAACGGCTGATCACGTTTAAGATGACATTTTTCATCATGAAGGGAGTAGTTTCATCATTGGGGTGAAGGATACACGTGAGTGCCGAGTTACAACTGTTTTACTCTCGACTTTATGTCCTTTATTACGTCATCAACATTCACGTCCAGTTTACGACGTAACCTAGAGTCTAGGAAGAACAATGTTACCTTATCAAATGAACAGACACGTTCGGATGATGAAAGTAAATAGAGAAAGCTAGTAATTCTAGATGAAGCCATTTGTGTGGGATTGTTTCAAGGCCTGACTAGAACCCGTAGACAATGTTTATGGCACTTTCCCCTTCCTCATTGATAGCACTAACAAACCTTTCTCCCCTACTATGTGTAATTTGAACTTAGGAACAAATGACTATTTAGAAAGAGGTGAAATAATTTACAATTATTATTTAAGTTTTTGGATATCTTAACTTCCGCAACTAAGACATGTTATTGATTCTAAAATATCCAAAATTCAAATTTTTACAAATAATCTTTAACCCGGTTCCTGAATTCCAATTGCTGTTCAACGTACGAGAACCACTTAGGCCAACTTATAATTTAAATAAACCGAGTATATCATAGCTTATAGCAATATTGTCGTTATACATATGATAATTTATGTTTTTGTGAGACAAAAAAACCACAGGGGAGAAAGAAACAGAGGGGTGACATCCAAGTGCGCAGTATGTGTGTGGGAGGGCCAGCACCTTTATATCCCCAAATCCTCAAGGATTAATTATTACGTACTGTACTACAGATATAAAAATGTACATTAGTTGAAATCTATTAATAACAGCCACCTAAGTGTTCGCTGCTGCCACAAGAAAGCGACCTATGTTTTCTTTCTACTCTGCGAAACAGTCAAATCATGTTTGAAAAAGATTTTCTCACCTAATTCTGTAAAGGGAAAGAACGTGGTTACAAAACGTGAGTGTATTAGATTGTCTTCAGAGATAGCTTATTTGTCAATAACTTCAACTGTCAGGAATATCTATAGGTTTGAAGTTAAGTGGTATTAATTAACCCATCCTCCCGTCCCTACACGCACAGTGGTATTAGTAACATTTTCAAATAACATTGTTCTTATGGGATCAAAACCAACATGGTTGACAACCTCTGCAGACTCTTAAGGCTAGAATTAGTTGGTTAAGACACTACTGTATTACTGCATACATAAAACTACTAAGTGTCTAACTTAATAATCACATTGCCAATTCTATATATTTACATAGAAAAAAATAGACTGAATCAATTCTTAGGACGAACCATACAAACAAATAACTAGCCATACTGAGACAGAAAACAACGGAATCAAATTATGCAGGCCGATCCCATATCGGTCCCAGGTTTCTCCTCCAGTGACTCCGTTGTCCAAGAACAAAGAGCCGCCAGACAGACACAACTTGCGACAAAAACTGTCTGGAGTCCAGTTCCAGCATCGCATTCCTTACATGTTTCTACCGTACCGGATCGCACCAATGAATCGTAAAGCGATGAGTCAGAAGTAAGCCCAGCTGGGGCCTGCAGACGACCTTACACCTAGGGAGAGCCGGCGTGACTCATGTACGATGTTATCATGGTACACATGACAGATGTCATTCCTGGTTGGGTTTGTCTGACCTCTTGAAGTTTTTTTGAGAATTATAAGTACATGGATAAGTAAATGTTATATGTGGCTTTAGAATATTTATATGCACAATATGAAACAAAGAAAATGGGCATAACTTGTCTATTTTTTGAAACGCACCGTGACTCAGACGCAAATCCGTAACTTGAAAAGGTGGCACTCGAGGTGCGACATGGACTACCTGTGTTAATCCCAGCGACCCAAAGGGCCATATAACTGGCACTCGAGGTGCGACATACCACCTCAGGTATCCCGGCGAAGGGTTGCGGGGTTGTAGACGCGCTCTCTCTCTGTGTCCATATATATATATATATATATATATATATATATATATATATATATATATATATATATATTTGGAATATATATGTTTAGAACTAAGCAACATTTTCTGTGAGGCTTTGAAACAACAAAATTGTTCGACTGTTGATTGATTTATTACGTGTATATTTTCAACCTAACCTAACCCACCCGCCCACCCATACACGTACGGTGGTACTAACCCACCCGCCCACCTATACACGTACGGTGGTACTAACTCGCCATGTCGCACCTCGAGTGTTAGTTTTGGGTTCTCTTTCGCTGCATGTCGCACCTCGAGTGTCCAATTATGACCCTCAGGTAGTCCATGTCGCACCTCGGGTGCCCCCCTTGAAAACGTTGCAGGTATTGCATTCACAACGCAATGAAACGGTTTGCCTTTACAACATTGATATTTTAAACTGGAATAAGTAAAGGCAGGTTGTATAGATAGTTTTGTATTTATGTGAAAGACCTACTACCAAGTTGCCTTCGTTCGTCAACGCTTTAGATTATAATTTATTTTATGACAAACAAACAAAGAAACATACGAAATGCTAAACAGTTGAGTTAAAAACAGAGTCCTTGCCCCGTTCTGTCAAAAATAAAACAACGAACAAGTTTTAATTTGTTTGCGTTATGATGTTGAGAGCGTTATATAGGTAGGGTTGCCACACGTCCGTATTTTGTGTACGGACAGTTTGTATTATACATTTAATGTCAGTGTTTAAAAAAAATTAATTAAAAAGAGAAAATTCTTGTAAATGTTCGTGTTTTTCTTTCTTGTAATAATAAAAGTGTATATTATAAATATTTAATATTGTAAAAAATGTAAACATGTTACTTCGGGCAATCGTCAATCGACACTCGTATTTGTATCATGAGAGAGAGTATGTGAGGTCGTGTAATGTCTCACATACTATGCTCTATTATTATAATACCATAAACCTCTCTCCCCTTTAAAAAAGGAGTTTTCAACTCTTGAAATTGGTCGAAAATAAATGTAAACATTTTGAAATAATGTTGTAGTTTGCTCTTTCCCTACTCACTCCTTCAGCACCAGTTGAACGAGTTTTATTCTAATGAAAAATGTCTGATCATCCGATCGAATTAGTCAGTGAAGAAGGGCAAAGCTGTTCTGAGCAACAAAGTTAACAATGTTATGTCATGTGTTATTTTAAAAATTAATATCTTCAGAAAAAATTGACTGGTTTCAGCCTTCAGCCAGTATACTAGTACAACTAGTACAAGAGAATTGTCGTGCCTGAACAATTATGACAATTTATTGAATTCTGCCGAGTTAACTAAAACGTAATGAATGCATTTTTAAAAGAAAAAAATAATTGTCCATTAATATTGTATTATTCTGTAATATTAAATTAAAATATAGTTGTAACATTATTATTACGAGTATATATCAAAAAGTCGTTAATTATGTTCCCCAATTAACAACCTGAATCACATATAGGCCTAATAACATTCATAAAAGATAGTTTTCTAAATAGCCCCCCCCCTCCCACCAGACACCCAAGTACATCCGGTGTCCGTATTTTACTGTAAAAATGTATGGCAACCCTAGTTATAGGAGTTGTGCTTAGAACGGTTTAAATGATCATGGTAGTTTTGTATTTGTTTGATAGATAAGAACTCTGCCAGAAACCCTGCCAAAACTATCAGACTTAAATATACCCTTTGGAATGAAATAAAGTTACAATATTATCATATGTAGCTACTACAGTTAAATAAAATTAGTTGACTTGTAGTAGGGGAGTTGTAGAGATGTGTGACAAACCGGTCTGTGGGACAGTGAGGTAGTGTTTACACACTTACAACAGTGACTCACTGACGTCAATATCAGTCATTTCTCCGCAGTGATATTGTACTACCAGGCCTGTATTTGTAACTACATGTAGCTACTACATAGATGGATGACACATCTGTAGTAGGGGGGTTGTAACGATGTGTGACAAGCCATTGTGTGTGGGACAGTGAAGTATTGTTTACACACTTACAACAGTGACTCACTGACGTCAATGACAGTCATTTGTCCGCAGTGATATTGTACTACCAGGCCTGTATATGTAACTACAAACAGCTACTACATAGATGGATGACACATCTGTAGTAGGGGGGTTGTAGCGATATGTGACAGGCCATTGTGTGTGGGACAATGAAATAGTGTTTACACACTTACAACAGTGACTCACTGACGTCAATGACAGTCATTTGTCCGCAGTGATATTGTACTACCAGGCCTGTATATGTAACTACAAACAGCTACTACATAGATGGATGACACATCTGTAGTAGGGGGGTTGTAGCGATATGTGACAGGCCATTGTGTGTGGGACAATGAAATAGTGTTTACACACTTACAACAGTGACTCACTGACGTCAATGACAGTCATTTGTCCGCAGTGATATTGTACTACCAGATCTATACAAGCAACAAGGATTGACCTCGACCAGCTTGGACTGCATTGTCTTGTGATTTGTATGGAGCAAACAATTTACGAACTACAGTGAACATTCCAAGACTTTAGGAACAAGATTTAATATCATACCATAAAAAGTGAAACGCACAAGAATTCTAAAAAAAAATATAAACCTATTAAAACAGCCACTTTTCTAAAGTACGTTTTGAAAATATTTGTCATTTTAGTAATACAACAGTTTGACAAAGAATGTGTTTAATTAATTTATTTATTAATAATTCGATTTAATATTAGCATTGACTGTATAAAAACGCAAAAATAAATTTATCATCCAGTGCTAAATTATATTACTGTCATCATCTGTGGTATGGAGTTTTCCTCGCCACAATCGTTGTGTCGAGTTGGATTTCTCTTGATTATATTTACCTACTATAGTTATGTAATCTAATAGGAATATTTTTGCCTGTAATTTGGTTAATTAGTATGATCTGCTACTACAGCTGGTTTACACTGTATTACATGTAAATGGGACTACACTAGCGCTCCGCAATTGACTACAAAATAGTTGATAATTAGCTCAACGTTTAACATTGGATGAGAAATCTATCTGTGTGTGTATAGAATCAATAATATTACAGGGTTTTTTTAAGAAAAAAATTTAGCCATCTTCACATAGATTTTATTTATTTTAGATTATGTGTATATTTATATATTACTTTTTAATGTTTAACTGTATGCCTATATTAGCAGTTTTAAGGTCTAAAATGGCCCCATGTAAAATTAAGGTTTTTAAAAATAAACAACAGAGGTAGACTAGGTGAGTAAATTACTGACAAAAAATATTCATAATTAATGAGATATCTATTATGTATTTGTAGGCACTGCAATCAAGGATTTTAGTCAACAATTTTTGAAAGGCATTTATTTTAATTGACTTCCTAAATTAACAATAATGTGGACAATTCTTATTAGGTCTTTATTTCAAACTCGTAGATAAATTATGTAAACATTAACGCTACCTGGATTTATTAACGTTTCCGAATTGAAATTCTCCCAATTGTACAAACAACAATACTGTCAACAATGGAGGAGTTGTGCTAACTTTCCAACCGCTATCCTAGAAATCGAACTTAAGACCTAAAACTCCAGAGGTAAATGGTGTGCCAATCGGCCTATTTGAGTGTGTATTTATATACTAGAGGCAACAAAAAAGTTGCCCTCGCTGTTAATTTTAGGATTCTACTTATAATTTAGAGCAAAGGATACATTCTTTCTGATTGTCTTGTTGTGCTTTTTACATTAAAATTAATAACTCATGAAATATTTGGAACTTTGCACAGCTTTTTACATTACCACTACTAAAGTGCAGAAAATTAGACATTGAGTTAGCTTTTTTTCTTTTTTGAGTGGTAGTTATTTAAAATTGTTAATTTCAAACATCTTTTAATCTAAAAATCGTTTAAACATTTTAAATAGTCACTATCCTATTTTTAAATGCCTAAAGATAAATCAATGGCTATTTTTTCTTTATAATAATGTTTATGTAAAGAAGTGTATATAATAAATGTTTATTTAAGTCGGTCTGTAAAACCATTCTTAAATTATTAATGTTTTTGTAAAAAAGCAAAAAACACTGAAAAAAATTGTTATCCTTTATTCTTAAATATTTTTCAGAATCCGAAAACTAACAGCCTGAATATCTTTTTTTGTGACACTCTATAATCGAAATACTCTATCGAGAAATCATATGGAGTTGTTAAAATATGCCAAAAAGCACCGTTATATTTTTACTGTATAACTTATGGAAATTCTATGGTATTTCCAAGAGTGCCTTTATGACACTTGTATGTCGAAGTTGTCAATGTGGCCTCATTATCTCACGACCCACGCGTGCTATGTGGGTACATCATCGTTTGTAAATTATACTTGTAAATAGTTGGTTCAATTGTGTTACACAACGATTGGACCAATCAGACCGACGTATTGGTGTCAATTGTTATTTGCCAATACGTCGTTCCGGTACGATAAAATGTACAGTAATATGTCAACTTTTAATCTTGTTGTGAAACGTCACAATGTTATTTAGGATAACATTTTTTTTAATAGTTTTAAATTTATGTATTTACCATAGATTAACAAATAACTTACTTTGACTTTCGATGGTTAATTTTTAATAATGGCGTTACTAAAAAATACATACTTTTCGGCGCAGAAATTATGTGAACCAGAGTTTGAAGGCTGTTTACTAAAAAAACTAAGATACCTACGAAACGTCCAATCACACCCTAATTTTGCTCGTTTAGTTGTCCTTTATGACATATTCGCTTTTAAAATGTAATTTTAGTAATTTTTTATCCTAATAGGAACAAGAAAAGCACTGGAATTTTAACCAGTTTTCACCGTACATCAACTTTACACTTTTATTACTAAAACACCCATGTTTGTATCGTATTTATAGTTTAATACTTAGTTGACAGGAATGGTTTCTATTTGTTTTATAAATTTCAGAATTTCAACTTTTTAAGAACTTATTATCGATTTCCGAAACAATTTTCTTGGCTTCTTGAGGTTGTAAAAATTAATTACTTGGTCGTGTTGTAATTTTTATGAAATGTAGAGTTACGATACATTATGTTATACGCGTAAGTAAATGCAGTAATTTTAAATTGGTTTGAATCAATAAAAAGTCACTTTAAATTGATTAATTTAAAATCACCGAATTTACATACGCATATAAAAGTAATCTATCGTAACTCTACATTCATAAGGATGACAACGTGACCAAGTAATTAATTTTACGACCTCAAGAAGCAAAGAAAATTGTTTCAGGAAATTGATAAGAACTTCTTGAAAAGTCAAAATCATGAAATTTATAAAACTTATAGAAAACATTCCTGTCAACCACGTAGGCTATAAAAATATAAATACGATACAAAAACGAGTTTTTTTTAGTAATAAATGTGTAAAGTTGATGCACAGTATATATATCGTATGGTTTGTTTGTCAGCTACCATTGTGTTTTTTTTAAAGCTGTGATATATATTTGGAATAATATCCAAAAGTCATGCATTATAATATATAAAATAAAAGTGACCTCGTGTCACAAAGCTAAATCCAATCCATCGAGCCACTTACGACTTGCCTCACTTATTCTGTTTATATTAGCCAATCTCTCCGTGGAAGAACGCAGGGACACACTGTAATAATGTGATCCATTGTTTGAATTGACTCCTCGCAATCACATGACTGATCTAGTGTCAATCCCCATCTATACTTCCAGTCGTTATATCTACCCACGCCAGTTCGGAACCGATTCAACAATGTCCTCTCCCTACGAGGGAGTATCAGTCCACCTGCAGGCATTAACTTATCGTTAATAAGGAACTTATTTCGTCCATCAAAACGGTTCCACGCTATGGCTCAGCTAGTATTGGGCGAAAAATTTGAACTGCTCAACTGGGAAGCAGTACGTAGAGGTGGATTTCGAGATTTTAACGATGCACAGTGAAAACTATTTAAAATTCCGGTACTTTTCATACTCCGACATGAATAGTAACTATCAAACTTATAATACAGTTTTTAAACGCATATGTCGTAACGTATAAATAAAAGAGAAAAACGATTTTGTGATTGGGTTGTCGAAAGTCTCTTAGTTACTTAGTAAATAACCTTCAAACTCAAGTGCACATAATTTCTGCGCCGAAAGTAATTACTATTTTCTGTATCTTTACTGCAGGTTTTAAAGAAAAATACATAGTTTTTATAATTTTTGTACTATTTATTGTTCTAGTTTCATCATTTTAAACTGTAAAACATTATCTTGTTCGTAACTGGAGAAATTTCATTGGGACCGATTCCTTACAGATTTACACCACAGGTTGTTAGTAGTGTAGTTAATCAGACACCGATAGAGACGTTAATCAAAATAACGATCTCTCTTTGTAGTAGAGTTCGTTTTGTGGCCACTTTCTCTTCAGGATGTGTAGTAAAAAGAATGCCGATAAATCAGGCTGGCCTACAACAAGGGGGGTTATGTGTAGGGACCTCGCTCTGTCTGGAAATGAAACTTGTGTGCGAGTTTTATTTCATTTCTTGAAGTTTAATTCGATTGTACATTATTTACCGTTTATAATATGACGTTATAGTGACTATGTTTTTACTAAACAAACACGTTTATATGTTAAATTAAAAAATACTGTATATAAAATTCCACTAATGAATTAAAAAAGAAATTAACTAAATAAAATTAACTCATTTATATAATTTTCTTAGGATTTTAAAGTTAAAGCCAACACTTGATAAAGTTTTCAGTTTTGTAATCTATATTCGTACTAATAAGACAAGAAATGTAGAACATAACATAACAACACAAAAAGTAAAAAATAACAGTGATAAACTTAATCCAACCAACAAGCGTCCAGTAAGGACAACAAAACATTCCATACAACTCGATATATCACAGTAGTTATTAAAAAAACAATAAATCTTAGTCCTAAAAACACACTCTCAGTTATACTATGTATATGTAGAACTCATAAATTAGGTTTACTAAATATTTTTACACCCTTGTGTTTTTTTTTCTTATGCAGATGGACTTGTAACATTTGCCAGATAATCCTTCTGAAGTTGGCATTGTGTTTAAATGAATTATGTTAGCCATTAATAAGAAGAACACTGGCAAAACGTTATTTCCAGTGCTAAAATTATTCTTTATTACAATTAAGTACAAAAATTGCCATAGTAATAAAAGGTAGGGTTGGGTGGACACACTGGTAACTTGATAATTCCATTGATTCTATGTGCACACAGATAGATTTCTCATCCAGTGTTAAATGTTGTGTCTCAAAATATCAGCTGTTTTTGTGGTCCATTGTGTAGTCCCAAGTAAATGTAATGCAGTTTAAACCAGCTGTGGTTGCGGGCCTCACTAACACACGGGCACAAATATTCTTATTAGTTGAGATATCTATTGTAATTTATTTATATTCAAGCCTAATACTGAAGGAACTCTGTCGTTCTGTGTTTATTATTTTCTTACTATTTAATTAATCGGAGTTTTTGTTATAACATTTATGGTGGGAAAATGTTATATACATCCATATATTTGATAATGTGAAATAATGTAAAATATTTATCATTCCGTAGTAAAATTGTAAAATTTAAAATTAAAATTGTAAAATTTTAAATTAATTTATAGAAGGGTAATTCCATCCTCTTATGAACATGTCTCCGGATTCCCAACCCGCCCTCAATGCGAATACGACTCGTCGTGGTCTTTTTTCTACTAGGGACTTATCTAGTTCCATCCCTCATGCTTAACACTTTGGTGACTGCCCCCCCCCCCCCGTATTGTCAACTTCATTGGTCCTCACTTATTCTAAGAACTCCTAGTGTCTGGTCCATCCCTCGTAATAACACTTGCTGTGGTATACTCTTCCACAAAGGACTTATGGTGGTTCCATCCCTCAAACTATACTTTTAGCAGCCCCCACCCCTGTATTAGCAACCTTGGTAGTACACTCTTCTACTAAGGTCTCCTCGTGGTCCAGCCATCCCACCCCTTCCACTAACATCATCTGGTAGCCCACCTACTACTTCTACTAACAACTCTTGTTAGCTCACTCATTCCTACTAATAAAGACTCCCGGTAGCCCACCGGTCCTTTCTACTAACGATTCCTACTGACTATATACTCCCATCAACACGCCCTCTGCTGTGATAAAGATTTGTCAAATTACTCACCATACCTAACATATATCGGTAACACAACACCCGCAGTTCGGCGAAAGTGGTGATTTCATCGACAATTGGCCGGTGCTTAACGTCAGTTGGGAATGCTGTCCAGTTTCCAGAGGGTAGCTTTCATTGCCTGGAGCCAAGATTGATCGATTGTGACTCGGCGGCCGTTGACAGGGATAATGGATTTTTAATATGCACGTGCGGTTTAATATCTTAACTCATTTGAGGAACAAAGGTTTCTAAAGTCTTCCTTAGCTGGCTAATTAAGAAATAGTAAAATAATACGCAATTTTATGTCACAAGAACGATAACAAATACAAGTCGTTGTCTTAAGACAAGAATATGTTATTCTGTAAAACGCACAAGTCTAAATAAAAAGTAAACATTCGTATATTTTATATTTTAGCTGTAAGAAATCCCCCACTAAAGTAAATAAGAAAATTATTCATCATACGACGCTTTATTAATAAACAATTTACAAAAATATAATAGATTTATATACGATGTGACGTCATCACCAGGTCTTACATGACTTTATGTCTTGAATTGATAACGATACCATAAAGCTTAAAAAAATCGGTTTTCTCTTTTGTAAACTTCTGACTTATTAGAGTTGTATGACTTATTTAATTTGTTTAAGTTTTGTACAAGTGATAAAGAAACTTTTGTTCAACCATAAGACGAAGCAGTAATGTTTTGATATGTTTTTAATCATTGATTACTAAATTACGTCTAACCACAGAGAAGAAAGTATCAGAGGTTCCATCCAATAGTGAGCTGAATGTGTGTCGGGTAGGCCTACTTTTTCTCCAGTTTGCCATGCGATGGCAGGGCAGCACCTTGTCAGTCCCTCTCTTATCCGCCTCCAAATCTACAAGTAAAGGATAAACCTAGTAATTATTACTACAGATGTATAAATATATAAACTAAACTGGCTCTGAGCATTCGCTGTGGCCATAAGCAACTTCTGTACCTTTTTTCTCTGTGGTTTAGTTGAACTGAACTGTCTTATCACGTGAATAATTTTGTCACAATCAATCCTATTGACATGTTTTCAGGATACGCATGACCAGAGCCACATGAATTTGATTTTCATTTTGTTTTGGTTTATAAAAGAAATATAAATTTTTTAAAAATATTTATTTTTATTAAAAAAATCAGAGAATGAAATTAAAATCGTAATCATAATTGCTAGATATTTTTGTTCTCTTTAAAAATAAGTCAAATTTAAAATGGCACGTTCATGAAGCTGTAATTCGAATTTAACATAGGTCTATGAAGAATGAACCCCAAACCCAATATGGAGGCAGGTGTAATAGGCCCTATCACATAAGAGTACAAGAATATGTTCACGTAGAAAAATGATTATATTAATTGTGAAGAAATACTCAAGTATGTATGCAATCACTGCACCTTCTTAACGAGAATTTCGAGTTGAGATTCCAACACGTATTATAATTCCAATTATACTTGATAAAAATGACAATTTTGAAATAAACAAAGTTTACTGTCTCGTCAGAGAAGCAGTGAGATTTCCAATAGAACAGTTCAGTGACGTAAGAATAAATGCATTCGCCGAATTGTCGGGATAAGATTCGGTCGCTAAACAATTACTAGAATACAGTTAGCGAATAGTCGATGTTCCGGATGTCAACATTTGCTCTGATAACAGCTGTTGTTCCGTTTAACTGTTTGGGCTAGATTACAGCTCAGTGATTCCTGCTCAAGGAATTTGCATAAGACTGAATTCCGAGTGGTTAACGAAGGAGAAACCTCTTTAAATCAGCTGACAGACAGGATAAACAGGAATTAACAGGAGTTTGGTGTTTTTGCGTATTCTATCACAGCCCTTTATGAATTTTTGAAAGTTAACTGTTGGCGTTAGATTGTTCATGATTGTTAAGTTTTTGAAGATTTTAAACGCTTCTAGTGTTAAAAAAAAAAAAAAAAAAAAAAAAAAAAACAATAACTCAAATATTAGGATAGTAGTTCACTTATTTCTCAAAAGAAGCTTTTCACAACTAACAAAAATGTTTTTGTTATGATCACGTTTTTAAATACAAAAGAAAGGAGTAATGATCAATTAGAATACAAAGATTGGTTAAAGTATTGTATTCATCACGTAATATTTTTGTAGTATACAATATTATTATACAATTCAAGTAACAGTGCAGGCAGCTAGAAAATTCAAAAAAGAAATGTATTTAATCCTTAAGACGTCCATATTCAAGATATTGGCGAACATGAATTTCGAAAAGTATGTATGAGAAAATGAAGCCATTGTTACAAACTAAGGATGACTGTTCCTTAGAAAGTGTCATTAATTAGTGGGAGTTCATCAACCCGGCACCAAGCTTTATATGTTATAAAAAACACGTCAACCCGGCACTGGACCTTCCACTGGCCGCCATGACAGTATGTCAACCCGGCACCAGCCACCCCTCTTACCCATTCCACCTACACTACCCCCTCCCAACCCCTCCTTTCTCTTTCCCCTAGGTTAGGTTAGGTTAGGTTAGGTTAGGTTAGGTTAGGTTAGATAATCACTTAATACGTTAAAAAAACTATTATATCTAGATTATAGGAAATACATTTCTGCCAGTTATTTCCATTAAACTACGAGAAGAAGTGAGATTCGTAAACGTAAAGCAATACTGCTCTTGCGGGAAGATAACTCCTGGATCCACCGCTCATTATTATCGCAAAGCACAGCCAAAGGAGTTAGGGCGATGAGATGCCTAGGGTTCGAGGGAGGGAAAGAAGAGAATGAGGGGCGTATGTTTGGTGTTGTGGAGGAGGAACCCAACTCCCCTACCTTCAAACTGTCTCGGTGCCGGGTTAAGTTGTGACATTAGTATCGCCTGATTAACCTTAGAGCGGTGGTCAGATTTGGTGCTGGGTAGACGTGCCGCCTAATTAGTAGCCCAATGACAAATGAACAGCTGATCTTTATCTAAATTTGTGATGACTGATTGAGATTGAACTGATGACTTTAAAGCTGGGCACTGTTATTATTGTTAGAATACACGTAAAACACACATAAATTAACTAATTAGATATTTTTCTAAGGGGCCACTTTTATGACAGTATTATTTCAATCTCTTAAAAAAATGAAAATTCTAACTTGGAAATGAGTCAGGAGGTTAACATTTATATAATTTCCAAAGAAAATAGGTCATAGAAAATATATGGAAGTGTCAACTCAGAGGTTGCTCTTCCAAACGTTATCATATTTTCATGGGCCAAATCGGGACGCGCTTATTATTGGTTGGGTTTGAAACGAGTTATCTGCCGTCTTAGAGTTTTTGCACGAATTAGTCATATTAAGTTATTAGTAAAGACAATGTCTGTAGATACTAAGCTGGAATGAAATTTTACAGTGCTGCTTCCTACATTATTTGAATCCCAACGCTGTTTGTTCTTTAAACCGGAACAGAAGATTTGATTAACTTTTGATTCAAAATATTTGTGTACCAATATTTTTTTCTACTTTTATTACTAACTTCTGGAATTTTCTAACTTAATTCAAAGTGGCCTCAGTGTCACTTAGTCGGACTTATGAATCTTCTAAAAATGTCACTGGGAAGTGAAGAGAAAAGCGGAGATCGTAAGATGAATAAAAATGGTTTAAGCAATTATTAAACGAGCTTCATGACAGACGAACGCACACAGGAGAAACTACGGTTATCTCTAAGTTCCCATATATCACAGTACAGTACCTATTTAATGAGTTCCTTGATATTATGGTCAGTATATCTAACCACAAGCCAAGGTAAGCATCGACGGAGAAAGTCCTGTGTCAGGACTTCCGACAGTGGTCTCTGTCATCAATCCTTCGTTCTCTTTGGGCTTCTGCCCAGTCAGCGGGTGCTTCTTGGCGTAAGAATAACTTTCCCTACCGAAGGCACTTGATTACAAACTTCAATAGTAGTAAATTTGAATTTTGGTTTGTCTTAAAGGATCTGTCTGTCGTGTTCGGTGCATTTAACTCAACACAGAATTCCATATAAAATTGGGGCTAAACATCATCCTTGAGAGAGTCCATGCCATCCCTACCATCAACAGAAAATTTTAGGTTTTATAAGTACTTCCAAAAATCATTTTAGTTTTCCCGTTGTAAACGATTTTAGCTTTTTCAGATTTCCTAAATAAATACATAAAATGGATTCTAAAATATACATTCTCTACAGTTTGTCTACAGTTAACAATGGAGTTGTTGAACATGCGATTACAGGTTAGGAAACAACTCTAAAAATTTGTTAAAGATTATTAACTCTTTGTAATTATTATTATTTTCCTTCTCTTCCTTTTATATTATTTATTTAATTATTCATTTATTTACTTTCGTATTTGTATATACCAACTAAAATAGATACTATCAATTATTTGTAAAGATAAACTAACGTATAATGTTTAATAATAATGGTTTGGAAGGACATTCTAGTCAGTCATAACGTATCCATTCGTTCAAAAAATACAATAAAGGCATTTTTCATTTTATTTCGTTATCCTTGTGTGGAGCTAAATTGTATAATTTCTAAGAAAATTGTACTTTACAAATGTTAAAGGTTTCTTATGTTAGGCCTAACAATTATTTTTATTGCAGAATACAACATTCAGAAACAGCCAGTTCTTCATTAAATGGGTTTTTAGGAATTAGATTTTTATTTGTCACCAAAACATAGATTATGCTAACTCGGCAGAACTGAACACTTGTAGCAACGTTATTCTGTCAAGTCAAATCAAATCAAATCAAATCAAATCAAATCAAATCAAATCAAATCAAATCAAATCAAATCAAATCAAATCAAATCAAATCAAATCAAATCAAATCAAATCAAATCAAATCAAATCAAATCAAATCAAATATTTTATTGCCAGGAACATTATAATAAATGCATAGCAATTATCAAGACTATACTAACTATAATTTTTACCATATACACCACAGTAACACCTCAGTCATACATACATTGTATCCTCCATTTTCTCATGCCAATTCCCCCCCCCCCCCAGCATCGGTTGTAAGTCTTTAATTATGTGGTCTCCGAGTCATATGCCATAAACTCATCACAGGTATAGAACGCCTGTGACGCTAAACAACGTTTGAGACGAGTTTTTAACACCTTGGGCTTTGGGGCATTTCTAATTGAATCTGGCAACTTGTTAACAAATCGGACACCCGCATATAAGGGCAAGCGTTCGTGAACTACCGTCCTGTGTCTCCCAGTTCGGTAGTTGTCCCTGCCCCTCGTATTGTACGTATGTATGTCTCGTCCCCTTATCATGTTTCCCTTAGAGACATAAAATAAGGTTGTTTCCAGTATATAGAGGCAGGGCAGGGTCAACAGTTGCAGTTGTTTGAATGAATCATTGCAGGATTCTCTGTGAGTGTAGGATATATATTTTTCAGGTAGTTTAGGTAAGTTTCGCTGATAAAGGTGTAATTTTATAGTTTATAGTAAGTGTCTTGGTACTTACCATAAGGAAGTTGATGAGGTATGAAAATGTACAGGTCACGACATTTATGAAGAAATGTATATATTTGAAAATATGCACAAATGTACATGAATATAAATATTTCATTTTACTGCACAGCGAACATTTATTGAACAATGCACAGTACATTGTTTAAAATGTCGTTTAAAACATTTCAGAATGTGCTTTATTTAACTATTTTCAGGTTAAGAAAATCAAATTAGAAAAGAGAGAGAATTAGCATGTATGATTTCTCTCAGTGAAAACCCTAACAAATTTATGTTAGTGATTTTTAAACATAACTCTACTATGTTTTATGTTTACTTTCCTCATCTGAAGACAAAATCATATCAGTCGCAAAAATGTGATTATCATGAAATCAATCCTCTGTTGAAAACTTTGTAGACAAGAGCCTCATAGTTCATAAACAAAGTAATTACTAAAACAAAATGATTATATTGTTGGATAAATATTACTTCCTTCACAAAATTACTTCTAACCGTAATTTTATTTTGAAATGTAAATGAAGGTTATGATCAAATCATTACGTCATGGACTAACCAGCTGTTTCATCGTTCATTCTTTACGCATCATTAACTCGATGAAAACGAAGCAGTTAATATAACGCGAAGCAACGATTATAGTACCGTACTGGTAGAACTAAAGTAAATTAAAATGGTAATGTATGGTGGATGTCAAAAGTAGGGTAAATATTACATAATTCACAACATAAACTGAACTTTAGGATTTGAAGTGAGGTTATGTTTGAGTTATCTTCGAGGTACTCTATCAGCTGTTTTACCGTGCAGCTTTTCTGCATTATGTACTTCGATAAACGGAAAAAAACTGATAGCAGTTTTGTTTAAGGCGAAGAAACCATCATAGTACTGGTAGGATTATAGTAAATTAAAATTGTAATGCATGACGGAAGCCAAAAGTCGGTTAAATATTACTTCCTTCACAAAATTAATTTTAACCATCAAATTTTTCTGGACATTTTGAATTGAGCTTATGATTAAATCATTACGTCATTACTTGAACAGCTGTTTCACAATGCAGTATTTCTGTATTATACTCCCCACCCCTCCCCAAAATATTAAGCTGTTAATTTATACGCGAAGTAACATCGCAATACTGATAGTCAATTATAATGCATGATTGGATGATGGATGGGACGGGTTGTATGTTTAGTTAACCTCATACTGCAACGACCTTGACGACAGATTGTTGAAAACAGCTGACGCTATAACCACAGAAACGTGACCGTCCTCCAGCTGATAGAGGCCTCTTGCTCTACATTAGGTTCATTTACAATCTGCATAAGTAGTGTCGTGAATTCGCCCACGATGAAGTTGTATTCCTATTATGTTCTGATGGGGGGCAAACTTGCGCTTGTCCTTCTGCCTCGGTCACCTATTCCTCTCTAATAGCATTGACTGTAGAAATATGATACTGTCCGCTAATTTATTTGGGTCCCGTGAAACCGGTTATCCTTTTCAGTGATATTAGTTCGTGTTCGGTTTCCACAGGAGGTGCTAGTGGTCTCTCTCTCTCTCTCTCTCTCTCTCTCTCTCTCTCTCTCTCTCTCTCTCTCTCTCTCTCTCTCTCTCTCTCTCTCTCTCTCTCTCTCTCTCTCTCTCTCTCTCTCTCTCTCTCTCTCTCTCTCTCTCTCTCTCTCTCTCTCTCTCTCTCTCTCTCTCTCTCTCTCTCTCTCTCTCTCTCTCTCTCTCTCTCTCTCTCTCTCTCTCTCTCTCTCTCTCTCTCTCTCTCTCTCTCTCTCTCTCTCTCTCTCTCTCTCTCTCTCTCTCTCTCTCTCTCTCTCTCTCTCTCTCTCTCTCTCTCTCTCTCTCTCTCTCTCTCTCTCTCTCTCTCTCTCTCTCTCTCTCTCTCTCTCTCTCTCTCTCTCTCTCTCTCTCTCTCTCTCTCTCTCTCTCTCTCTCTCTCTCTCTCTCTCTCTCTCTCTCTCTCTCTCTCTCTCTCTCTCTCTCTCTCTCTCTCTCTCTCTCTCTCTCTCTCTCTCTCTCTCTCTCTCTCTCTCTCTCTCTCTCTCTCTCTCTCTCTCTCTCTCTCTCTCTCTCTCTCTCTCTCTCTCTCTCTCTCTCTCTCTCTCTCTCTCTCTCTCTCTCTCTCTCTCTCTCTCTCTCTCTCTCTCTCTCTCTCTCTCTCTCTCTGCACCTCTCTTCATCTGTCTCTTTCCAGCACACGCTTAAGTTATTGAACTAATAGTACGCCAAACAGTCGTCCAAACGCTTATTTGAAACCAATCACCGTTAGATAGCAGCCCAGCCCACGTCTACAGTACATGTATTACTCTCAGGATGTTTGTTTCTATATTCAATGCTAATACAGTGTTGAGAGCAAACTAAAAGGCGACTTTGCCTAACTTAGATCATGGACTGGATATCTTTCCCAATGACTACAAACTTTCTTTTTGTATGGAAGGTAAATTAAATTTGCTCTTTTAAAAATGTGCTCATTCAAATATGGGTGGCATTTCATTTATCCATCTATGTAAAGGAAATTTTACTTTGTTCTTTTATCTATTTTATTTAATCTCCATTTTCAACCCAGTCTATATTACTGAACTGCTTTCAAATATAATCCTTTTTGGACAATTTTGTGTGATTCTGTTAAAACAGACAAAATAAAATAATATTCAGAAAACATAAATTTCATTTTTATTCTCTTGATGTAAAATACACAATATAATATTAATAATCCTCCCACCCACCTATACACGTACAGTGGTGATGACCCTACCACACCCACCCCTATACGTACAGTTGTATTTGCTGACCCAACCTCCCATACACGTATAAAAAAAAAAAAAAATTTTAGGTAATGTTCTATTGGTAATTGACAAGATTTGTTTGCAATGGAAGAGGCCAGAGCTGAGCCAGTGACTGTACATTGTGCGTGTGGTATCACCGCCGCCTTGTTGACAATCTAGTTTTGAAAACTCCTGAATCTTTCTTCCTAGTTCAAGAAAATTCTATTTAATACGAGAGTAAGATTTAAGTGTCACTTAAATAACACAATTAATTTAGGTTTAAACAGATTTTGTCTAGCGTTTGTCATTACCGAGTTTGCAAAGGTTTACAAAAAAATTAATTTCTTACTAACCTGTTTGAATTATTAAATGAGACTTATACCAAAATAATCACAATGAATCAAACTGTCATCCATCCACAAGACATTATTTCATTATTATTATTCTCGCAACAGTAACAGGTTAAAGACGACTCACGCGCAATTTCACTCATAAAAACGTGATTTTAAATACAAATATCACTTTAAAAAGCAAATTAGCTCTAGAAAAATCTCCAGCATAATTTTTCCTTAAAGAATATAAAATGGTGTACACTATACAATTAGTTTGAAAATTATTGCTTACTTATTTTACATTTGACAGCAAATTAAAGCTCAGAGTTTTGTCATTTCAGACCAGTGGCGCGAGGCCGTTCCGCCAGTACCAAAGTTATTTTATTCGGACTATAAAGTGGTACTGGCCCACCCACTCTCTCATACACGTACAGTGGTATTGGCCCACCTACCCTCCCATACACGTACAGTGGTTCTGTTTAAGATAAAAGGGACTTTTATACTTTAAAAAGACTTTGTATACCTTTTATATTTTAGTAAGTACCACTAAATCAGTCCTCTGTTCGTTGCAGTACAATTATTTTCTTAACATTTTAAAAGTATAATTTTATTTGCTCTGTCCTGGGTGTACCCCCCCCCCCCCATAAGCTATTCAAGCCTGGAGAACTCGTTTTATGTTATTATACATTAATATTAAGTAACTTTGGGATTGGAATGTAGTTCAAGGTCGGGATAATTGAACGTTTTCGAAAAATTGATGGTTAGTTATAGTTTATATAGTTATAAATCTATTGTTTTTTTAGGACAGTCTCAAGTTATACATAAATTCGATTCTTGTTATTTTGTTTGTTTGCAATATCATTGCAAGAAACAAAAACGGGCTTGTCTAAGCAGGCTTGGGGAACTGTGTCTTAATTTTCGGCATCCCTCCCCACTAAAAGCCATACGAAATAATTTTTAATTGCAAGAACATTCATTACTAATGCCATTTGCTATTAAAACTGATGGTTATTATAAAAAGTTAACGCAATTTGTATCCTAATACATTAGTAAAAAGGATCTTAGATTTCAACATTAAACGTAATAATAATTCCGATAAATAATTTACGTAAACTTTTGCCATTTTATCTGTAAACCAAAATGTATCGTCTTGAGATAAATGTTTCTAAATCGAAAACAGTTCATCTAAAGTGGGTCCCTCGATTATCAAATGATTGACACAACTCAACTGTGACAGGATTAACTTTTGTCGATGATACAGTAACAAGAACTCATTCATTACATATCATATGTTTAATTTGTTAAGCAATAAACAGTTTAATTCTCGTTCAAAACAAAACAATATGAACAACGGACATTTATAAAGGTTTTTTAGAATTTTTGTCAGTAAGCCTTATGGGTGAATATAGGTTTTGAACGAGTGTTGTTAAAGGTAGGCCAATATGAGGAAACTTAGTCTTAGTTAACACCTAAGACAGAATATTCCGTAGAAAGTGTAAATGACAAATGAACAGTCGGTTGTTATCAGATAATACCTTTCAATATTAGTTTGACTCTGACTGGGATCGAACTAAGGACTCTTAGCTCATGAAGCTGGTCTTTAACCAACTAACCACCAGCTAATGTAATCTTACCCAATTCGCTCCTAAGATCTCCAACACCAACCTTTAGCTGTCATAGGATCAAAGAGTTCGTTTCATTCTTCAAGCTCTTTTCTTACTGGATTTATTTAATGTTATAGGTAAAACAAACACTCCAGTAAATAGTTTTTAATTTTGTTAGGCTTCCGGTAACAAAGTTAGTGTGTCTGAAGACGGTAACTTTGTTACCGAAAGGCATAAAAAAATTTAAAACTATTTACTGGAGTGTTTATTTTATCTATAACATTAAAGAGTTGTTTACTCGTGTTTCATTTTCATTAACTGTTTGGTAGTCTTTGAAATAAAAAATTAAGTTAAACTACAGAGAAGCAGGAAACAGAGGTCACATCCAATAGTGCGCTGAATGTCTGTTGAGTACAATAGTTATTTCTCCATTTTGCTATGCGGATGGTAGGACCAGAACCTTGTCAGTCCTTCATTTATTCCCCAAAATCCTCAAGGATAAACGTGATAATTATTATCACATATTTATAAAGATGTTCATTAGTAATCTATGTATAATTGTCACAGAGTCGTCCGATGTGGTCATTACAAAGCGACATCTGTTTATTTTTCTCTGTGGTTGAACTTAAGTGCATTTTAGAACTAGTTAATCTTGGGTCAACTAAACATTTAAATATTTGATTTATTAGCTGAATTGTCAATTACAAATATGTAAAACAACAATGTATCATCAACATTTGTCGTACCATAGTTACTACGACATATTCTAATACAACGCTTATGAAAATGTAGACACACAATTTCAATGGGAAATCCTTCCATGGATGGTGAAGCATAACCAAAACATTGTACTGCGTAAACAATTGCTTTGTTTGAATTTTTCGGGTTTTCCGCTCCTTCCCACCTTTCTTCCGGATTCTCAAAGACCGGCGACGGTCATCTCATCTACGTAACAGATGACTCACGTCATTCCTGGAATGACGTCGCGGCCACGGTGGGGGGAGGAGGTCGGTAGACAGCGGTGGCCCTGTCTCATACACATACTGCGCGTCCGACCTTCAGACTCGGTCCGTGCGTTTCCGTGCGGCCTCACGACCAAGGGACGCGACGTTGTTTTTTCCGTTTGTTAAGTTTTTGTGTAATTGTGCTCCAGTTGTAAGGGTAATTATCTGATACAGAATAAATGTTATTACATTGTTATTAATTTATTGGAAATGATATTTTAATTAGTTAAATACTAAACTATAGGCCATACACTTATTTTTAATATTTAAATACAATATCTTATATTTGTGAAGCCATGGAAGATAGTCTTTTTATTTATTGCTAAATATCATTTTAAATAATTTAGATATATTATTGACATAAAATAATTAATTTTATTTCTTCAATGGTCATAATTTTTACTAATAAGATCATAAAATAAAAGAAAACCAAGACTGTTTAGTAAATTACTTAATCCTTGTTTTTGAATAGTATGTTTAAATTTTTATCTTTTGCTTCAGTTTGAAAAAATATAAAATGTTAATAATATTAGTTACTGTTACTAGGTTTACTATTTTTCAAGTATTGTAACTGTCGTATTCCCAAACTTTTGTTTTATCGGAGATTTTTAAATTCTAATTTAACACATTTATTACTTGCAGAATGATTTAAAGTTTTTGCGTGAGAAACATGTATAGTTGTAACATTCAGCATTTTTATATTTGAATCATTTGTTTTGTGTCTCTTTGGATACTTATTTCTATGATACACATCTCTAAGCTAGTTTGAGATTGAGTCTGTATATATGCATCATTATCAGGGCTGAAACTGCATTTTTTTCAAAAAGTCATACATCTGACGAGCTATAGTTGACGGAAGATCAGAGATTGGATGTTGAATAAAGGCACATTAATGGAGGTCCTCGAAAGCCCATATGGCTGACTGACAATAACAATAACTCAACTCTATTTTACAATAAAGATTGAACATTTTTACACGAACGTTTCTGCAACACATTTTCTGCACAAACATGTAACATCTGAGGAGGTAAACATTCAGTGTGTTGCTAACGTGTTTGCAGATCTATCAACTGATAGTGTTATCAAAGTGAGGTTAGGTTCTCACTGCCATTTATGTGAACACTTGTGCTTGGCTCCTGTTTGCTAACAGTTGATATTGATTTTGGAGGTTGAAACTGACGCAGAAGAACAAAGGTTAATATTTTTTACAGATTTTGTGTTAGGCTTATATAATAATACGTGAAGCAGTGTGTTGCCAACGCAACTCCTCTCTTATTCCTTGACCAATTTAAACGGTTGATGTGTCAAACAAATTTCCTATGTTCCTAGTTGTGGAATTAGGTCTTAATTATGCTATATTTTCAACCTGAAGGGCATGAGAAGCCCTGAAAGTACGTTCTTCGGCCATAAGAATAACATGGAGAGAGAATTAAATGAATCGAAAAGTAACATCAGTTCAAATGTAAATATTGATGTTCATAATATTGAGAAGCGTATATACATTTAGTAAGTAATAACATTGGGTGTTTTCATTTAAACTGTAAATAGGTTGTGGCAATGCCAGTGCAATGAATGATGTACTAGGAATAAATTTATATACAGCATTATGATTTTACTTAATACAGTTGAACCACTAATTTTTGTTGTCAAAAGTCGCATGCCGAGGCCGGAGGCCGAGGTTTAACGATCGCAGTGAGTGACGTGGTTGTCACGTGAAGCGTGCAGGGGTGTTCCCTAGTATAAATAATTTACTGTGAAACAAAATCATATTTATGTTTATTTCATATTTTTATTAGTGATATTTTTGGTTGCATTCAAAAGTTGTTACGTAACAACTTCCAAACATATCAAGCTCAATACGTCTCAAGATATGAACACTTGACTCTCTGCATTGAAGCACAGAATATAGACAGAATATCTGTATATATTATGTGATTGAAGTCAGGAGTGCTAACCACTCGGCTACTAAAGGCATCCTCTGAAAGGATCCATTTTATTTTACAATGCATAATACTGTAGACACTTTCGTTTCTATCATTAATATTTAATTACTTTCTATAGAATAATATTGTGTCTTTACCATTAAAAGCTAGGATTCTAACCCCAGCAATGTAATAAATTCACAGATAGAGCACTTATTAAGCGAAAGCTATAAAAATTAAGAACGTTTTAGAAAATCTTTAGTTACAAAACGATAAAATAATACTAAAATAAGTAATAACAATAGAAAATAATATCGTTAAATAAAAGCATATTAGTTCAACCAATACTAAATATCAATTATTGTAGATCTACTAGTGAGTAGGTTAAACCCCACAGTTATCTCAAGGATTTAACGCCATCCTTGCTAAATGTACAAAAGGTTCTAGGGAATATACCCGATACGATCTCTGTCAGAACGTTGTGACGGACATACTGCCGTTCTAGTGAACTGCCAAGGGACAAGCTACTTTGTGGTCAGTAAATGTCTCAAACGGTTCTACGTCATCCTTGCTAAATGTACAGTAAGTACTAGTGAAGATAGTCGATACAATCCCTGTTAGGACCTTGTGACGGACTGGTTGCCGTTCTAGAGAACTGCCAAGAGACGAGCTACTTTGTGGTCGGTAAATGTCTCAGGCAGTTCTACGTCATCCTTGCTAAATGTACAGTACGTTCTAGGGATATACTCGATACGATCCTTGTCGGGACCTTATGACGGACTGGTTGCCGTTCTAGAAAACTGTCGAGCAACAAGCGACAAGGTACTTTGTGGTCAGTAAATGTCTCAGACAGTTCTACGTCATCCTTGCTAAATGTACAGTACGTTCTAGGGAAGATACTCGATACTATCCCTGTCGGGACCTTGTGACGGACTGGTTGCCGTTCTAGAAAACTGCCGAGCAACAAGCGACAAGCTACTTTGTGGTCAGTAAATATCTCAGACGTAACTTAATCCTCTCCGAAGTGGATCAGGTTTGTGTCGGATTTGGGGTTTCACGAGGATCATTAGTTTCCGTAATTTTACTTAGACAAATACTCATTTACATATAAATTACTTTCCCAGTTATGTATTAATAAACTTACCAATAGTGTATTCATTGCTACCTTTTACCCAAACAACATTTTTTATAAGTTTAAGTTTTATAAGTTTTTACGTCTGTCTTTAATTAAAATTGTCAAAATCAGTGATTTTTATAAACTTACTATAAAAATCAAAAGCATCAAACAGAGGTTCAGTTGGTAATCGTGCCAGCATAAAGTCAGTTATTTACCAACCGGCATAACCGAGGCCGAAGGCCGAGATACAACGAGCGTAGTGACACGCGAAGCGTCCCAACTCCCCTTAGTTTTCATATTAACATTGCCCACATTTTAATATCTCTTAAATATCTACAAATATTAATAGCGTGGAATTAATTCAACACAAATGTCAGTTGTTTACGCCTAAACTACAAAAGTCATTAATAGTTATGTGTTCTTGATTATATTTGGTAACCTAGTTTTTTTATCGCACAGAAAGAATTCTCCTAAAATGATTTTTTCATAAGAACTTCTAATGACGATACGAATTTTAATTCCACAGCTATTAAACTCGCGTAGCCCCAAAGTGCTCGTTAGAACAAGCACTTTCACAAATTTCTGCAGAGTCGAATAGTTTCACAAACACCTGTTCACGTTACATTGTCTGTCTAGTGACAGCGACCCGCCATTTCTCGCCAATTCATCATCAGCTGTTTGCGTGCAGTCAGCTGTTAGGTGAGAACCAAGGTCAACTTTCTCACGTCTTCAAGTCAAATGGCTTATTACATATGTCTACTTCCTTCCTGTCGATGAGTGCACCGTCCTTCCTAGAGAAGTGTTTGACCACTCTCACCTAAATGCGCTCGTTCACGTCACTTTCTCCATCCTTGAGACAAGTATTAAATTTACATCCTTATTATTTTTACCACGTAACATCACAACACTCTCCGGTTGGAATTAATGTGTGAGTTTTCTGGGGACTCTTTGTGTTCAAGCATTGTTTCACAAATGGGCGTTAAACATATCCATTATAAATTCTCTAATACTTGATAACATTACTATTAGAGCAACAAAAAGGCTATTATCTTTTCTTGCCTAATTGTTAGTAGTTGTTAAGACAACCCCCCCCCCCCCTATTAAAAAAGTGTTTTATTTCTGATTTACTCACTTTCCGATTAAAGTAAGTAATACGGTTCGTTTCCTTTCGGCTTTGTTTCTAAATGCTTTTCACTTGTAATTATTAGTTAATACATTGTGAAGTACAAATGATTTGTTCACAATAACAAAATTATGCTGTTCAATTATTCCGTTTACTACAGATAATATGATTTCGTCAAGTCTCCGGTAATATACTTTGGAAAACTAGTGTAGAATCAAAAATAATATACTATAAAGAACTAGTTTAAAGGTAATTTATTGGCTTTGCGAAGTATAACTAGTAATATTGTTTTGGAATGCTATAAGTATAATATCAAAATGTTAAATAGCCCCTGAAAAGGAGATGTTAAAAACTCCATTTAAAGCTCTTCCATGGTTTTACAAATAAGCATATCTTGGATACAGAATTTTTGTTTAGTTTTAAATTAATAATACAATTTCATTTATTTTTATACTACTGCACGATTATATTTTGGCTTATGAAGATATTCTCTTAAAAAAACTGATAAAACAATAACAAAAGTACAAATAAATAAATAAAGAGCTATATCTATTACTCTTACCACTGGAGCTACCCCTATTCCGCAGCCCTCCTCAGCAGTGCCTTCAAGATGTCTACAGGGGCGGTCAAAATGGACTTGAGCGACCCCCAGAAGAGGCGGCTTGTGTATAACATGTACCGAGGGATCCTGGGACAGTACAACGACAAGGCGAATTCCATGGTCAACAGCCTTCCCAAAAGTATGGTTCGCGAAGACCAGGGTATCACAAGGCAGATCGAGAGCATGATGTGAGTACAATATGAGTATAAGACATAATTAAGGGGGCATTGGAAGTTATTTTTATAACCCAAGAGGGCCTGAAATATTAAAATGGATTCCATTCGGTGACATCTGTTTCCTTTATTTTCACTCACTAAGTAAATAAATGACATAGTACAAGACATTTACTAATATATATTACTAGACACTATTTTAGCACTTGAAATGAACCCTCTCTTATTTACAATAGTTACTTTCACTTAACACGTACGATTTTATGTTCGTTCAATATCTGCCATCGTTAAGCACGTATCACTTTACTGTCACTTCTACTTCAGGCTGAAGACTGAACACTACTACTGATACTAACTGACTGGCCGGCCAAAGGGTGTCTTTTTTTATAAGGTCCCGTTGCAAACCAGAAGATTCTAGTAGTGTGGACTAGAACGGTCTCGACCATAATTTCTGGAAGTTTATAACAATGGCGAGAAACTATCGAAATGTGTGGGGCCTTCTAGATTGGCCGAGAAACCGCAAGTGATTTGCCGCACACCGCCGCGTAGAGAGAGGAGTAATGCTCTTGGTGTTTGATGTGATTCGCGACATTATCTTATGATGTCTTTTAATTATCAGCCTTATTTTATGAGAAATTAATTATTTTATAAAAGAAAAAACAGTGTATTAATGCGACCCGAACTAGGCTTAAAAATTGGATGATGGCACCATCCTGGTTTTAACATTTACGACTTTAGATGAGTAGTTATGTACATATTGCACAGATTGTTCATCCCAATTCAATACAGTATGTTGCTATTTTGTTAGTTTGTGGACCGTCCGCTTTACAGCGCGTCGATCGTTTGTGGACTAAGCAGTGCGGATGTCAGACCGTACCAGTTCACACAGTCCAGTCCAAAGGTTAATTGGCCAAAGGTTTAAAATTATTAGTAAGGAAAGCTCAGTTTTTGCGAACTTTCCAGACGCTATTATGATGTTATTTGAAAGGCTAGGAGTTAACATATATGTTGTTATATAGACATCTATGGGACAATTGCACCTTCACTCCCATAGGATGTATCAATACCACCTGCAAGACAACAACATTTGTTGGTTTTCACCCATCAACACCTCAGAAAATCCGAAAGGAAACTCATTCCGGTTCACTCCCTTCAATATAACAAGTGCGACACATGCTCGCTGTATTATCAAATGATATCAAGAATTAATATATGTTTCTTGAACAAATATATTCAATGATAAAATTAGACTTGTTAGGATTTGCTTACATACTATCTAAAGTAGTTATTCATTAATTGACGAATTCACGGAAGCGTGCCTAATTAGATTTACCTGAAGGTTGTTTGATTAAAAACCGACCAACTCTTTTGTTGTTGAAGACATCAACTTGATTTGATGTATCTCGTAGAGATAGAACACGACTGATGTTAAACGGTACTTACCGTCTATCTCACGAACACAAGACTCGTGATGTACTAAAGTTAATGAACATTAGGACGACACATAAAGCATTAAGAACTACTTCATATCACAGATAACTAACTAGACTCAGATTGCTCATGGTGTAGGGAATACTCCGTCGTTCACGGAGTCGTTCATGGAACATATCTGCAGGTCCATGCGTGCGGTGATGCCGTAATGAACAGGAGTGACAATCATTGATGTATAAACAAACAAACAAATTTGTGTATACATCGATAGTGACAACATACTAACTTTGACCAACACTCAGTCCACAAACGCTTGACGCGCTGCGAAACAGACAGTCCACAAACTACAGAAAATAGCGTGAATGTTTAGCATAGAGACGAGCAATCTGTATATAGTTAATTTATTTCTGATACATAATATATCATTATAGTAACCGATTTAGGGTACGTTTTTCATACTTGTAGGAAAGCAATAACCCCTGAAAAACTAGAACTAGCATATAAGGTGCTGAATTACCAAGGCATAATTTTAGTGCTCTCTTCCTTTTTAAGAATATATAAAACACTTAAATTTACAAAGAATATAAGACTAGCTTTCATGTGTATTTCAGAATATATTTACATTAACGTAAAGGTTGTCGTCTACTAGAGATAATTGGTATAAAAAATGAATTGGGATTACAAAAATATATCACAATGAGAAAGTAGGCTTTAGAACGATACGAGTAGGTTAGTATAGGCCGGGGGAGGGGGGAGTTGCTGGGGCGGAAGAAGGGGCTCATTTCACCCCCATGGAATTCGGAATGGACGCAGTTCTGCCTAGCTACGCCACCAGTTATAAGATCTGTCATAGTTGTTTCCCTTTGTTTGTATAAATGCAATTAAAAACAAAATTTAATTAGAAAAAAGCAAGGGCAATGCAAATGCTGAGTACAGCTACAACTGCAGAATGCAGGTGCAGTGTCCAGAACGCCAACGCTGCATCAGCCACGACTGCGTCTACTCACCCACGCACTCGTTAATTATTGGTCATATCTCATAAACTGGATTTCTTAGAACCAGAATGTAACACTACTGAGGCAGCAAGAACCGGTCTGTTTGTTTGTTGTGCAAATAAGCCGAATAAACAGTATATGTATTTTAATAGTGCTCCCACTTCCCCTACACCCCACTGATCCTCCCACTGGCTAATAATACCACCACCACCAGCTGAATTCTCAGTTGTCGAACAAAACTTGTTGAGATATGGAACAAAACTAGTTGAGACTTGAGAGTCAGTGTTTAGTCACTCAGTCAAGCTGCGTCCAGCATCCTTGTAACCTGCAATGTCAAGGTGCTGACCCTGCCATCAGCACGGTTAACTGGAGATACACATTCGGCGCACTATTGAATGCGACCTCTGTTTATTTCTTCTATGTGACTATATTCAACCTATACTTCCTAATCAATACCACCTAAATCATGTGGTATTGGGTAAACCCTTATTAGCGCATATATTACTGACCGGCTCTCATAAGGGTTGTGCGCATCCAGAACCATTTCCGTTGTCATTTTACCTCCATACGAAAAGCGTTATGGCATCTAGAATGGGGTTGAATTACTATAGAACAAAATATACAGTAGCTTGTACACAAATCGTTAGGTTAGGTTAGGCCAGGCCTACTAGCGTCATGAGAAATGTGATAATCAATTTAGAGTGATTACTGTAAATTATCTATCGGCATGTATCATTACACACCAACAAGAATTTCTAATAAATCACTGCTTCGTGTATCCTATTGTACCCTATTGTACATGGCCAGTGGATCGAGCTGCCAACTCCCCCCCCCCCCCGGGGCACCTACAAAGTGGTAAAGTTGTGTAAGTAGAGCGATTATTCAGACTCGACAGTAAGCCCTAAGCAGGGCACACCCTACCTTTTATTGTCAGTTAGTTCCACTGTCCAGTCACACCCACAACTCTTACACAACAATGGTCAGTCGGGCCTTGAGGAAGGCGGTAGGATGTACAGTGAAACGTAACGTCGTGTAAGGTATGTCACAGAATGTTATGGATATAAACGGATTGATATTCCTTATTAGGCGCTGTTTATGGAAATACAGATGTGTCTTTACCCTTAGTTATGGAAACAGAGGTCGCATCCAATAGTGCGCTGAATGTGTGGCCAGTAGTTATTTCTTCAGTTTACTGTGCTGATGGCAGGGCCAGCACCTTATCAGTCCCTTCTTTATCCCCAAATTCCTGAAGGATGAACATAGTGTTATTACTACCGATGAATAAAGATGTGCATTAGTTGTAATATGTTTATAATTGCCACCGATAGCGTGACCATAAGAAAGCGTCCTCTGTATCCCTTTTCTCTGTGTTTTTACTGAAATATAGTTTGTTTGATTTCTAATTGGTCGGTAGCGTAGTCGGTTAAAGCTCAGCTCCATAAGCGTAATGTTCTCAGTTCGATCATAATCAGAGTCAAAAAAATATTTGAAAGAGGTCAGCTGATAACCAACGGCTGTTAATTTGTCAACAATGTACATTCCATTCGCTCATTCATATTCATCACACTCGTTTGAAACCCATATTCACTCATATCATGACGATCGGCGTCTGAAGAATACATAGTCGTAAATGATCATCCTAAATGTCGACTCTGTAAAGTCATTTTTACATAGACATCAATATGGAGTAATCACAGAGTGAGCATTTCTAAACGATTGATTGTTTTTATTATAAAAAATAGTGAATTCTTCTCATTTATCCGAAGCAGTTTTCGATTTTTTATTGGGTCTGGTCTGCACAGAGTCCTCTCCACCATCAAGGAACTTTATTGGCAATCTGTGCCCCCCCTCCCAATCCTCTTAACATGCCCAAACCATCGTAGTCTATTTTTATCTCTTGAAGTGGTTCTTCTCCCACACTCTCTCTATCTCGTTTCGTATCCTTCCTCTTATTCTCACTCCCATAATGCCTCTCAAAAACCTCATTTCACAAGGCTGTACTTTACTTTTATTCTTCCTTTGCATTGCCCAAGTCTCCTGTCCATATGTTGCTATCGGTACAACATTTATTCTGTACTGTACCTTATTGCATCTTCTTATTGACACATACTGTACATGTACTTCTCACCAGTCCTACCGTTCTCCTAAAAGGATTCTCCCGCTTGCCTTCCTCTATAAATGAGAGAGGAAGAGAATTATTATATTTGTTAATTAATTATCATTAGAATAAACCTGGAAATGTATCGAAGCTCATGCCAAGTCTCCATTCTGCAACTTCCCTAGGAAAACTCTCCAATTTTACTCCTATTATAGTAATTATGAAACTATAGTATCCATGAAAATCTAGAATAAGCACATTTTAAAAGTCAAGGTCACCACCGTGACGTCATAGCAGTCCCTGGTGACAATGGCCTTTTCCGATAAGCCCATTAGACGAGTACTTGAAAGCCGTCTAGATAACACTATCACCTCACTAATGAAACCAACAAGCGGGTGTAGATGGGTCGTAGTTAAGTGATCGATAAGGAGGCGTCATGTCTAGTTTAGCAGGGACAAACATGACTCGGCAAGACCTCCGGGAATCCAGCTATTAGCTAACCCAGTAACGTCACAGGATATGGGGAGTCGCAGGAAACGACATTGACCACAGACCTCCAATGTGAAAGTTAACTACTCACAAAGAGTTCATATTACGATCAGCTGTTTACTCAAGGAACCACCCGTCCCTTGTTGTTTATTATTAAAATCCGTGATTAAGCGTTAGTGTTTTTAATTTTACTTAAGTTTCTCTAATTGATATATATATATATATATATATATATATATATATATATATATATATATATATATCAATATATATGTGTGTGTGTATGTATATATTTGATATAAAGGGGAATATACATATTTGTGATGAGTGAATGTAACCTTGTTACTAACCACGGTTTACATTAGGGTCAAATTCCTTTAGCTGCCCCTTCTATTCATATTACTTGGATGGAGAGAAAGACTTACATCAGTATCAGCAGTTACTTGTTCTCTCATCTGATTGCGGTAACGCCCATTCATAACCCAATGTCATACCTCGTTGCCTTCTCTATTATGCACGTGCTAATTGATGCTCAAGTTTAGGTTAGGTTACATTTTTGATTAATTTCCATTAATATATTTATATAGAAAATATATTGAGTTTGGGGAAGGGGAGCAGCTAAAGGAATTTGGCAGTAATTAGTGATAAATGAATGTAGCTTTGTTACTAACTATGTATCTCTAATAAGTGTTTAGAAAAAACTCTTTTGTTTTGTTTTGTACCACTTAATATCCATGAGAAACGTGACATTAAATATACAATCTAAATCAAGTGGATGTTTCTTTGACACGTTTTTTCTAGTCTGAAATCAAAACTCCCTACAAACGGAAGCTCCTATTCTCATCCGTAGGTATTTAGCGATTTATGATCTTCCTTCAAATTGATAATGAGTCTAGTTCATACAAGACGTGTAACTCTGTATATTTCCCTTACATGCGCACACTAGACTGGCACGGCACGTACCTGCACTGCACGGCACGGACCTTCAAAACTGCAAAGCATCGTACACATAAATGCACTCACCGGCAAAACTAATTTTTCCACGACAAAAAATAGTAAATCAAATAAAACTTTGAAATTAAGGTTATTATATTAAAATGAAGTTCTTTTCTCTCCTAGGGACAAATATTTAAAACCATTTCTCATACGAAAAATGATTACTAAGGCTAAAAAAGTATGACGAATGGATGTCATATTCCTGTTTAGGGAAGAAAACTACAGCAGATTAACGTACTATAAATATAAAACCATTTCTCCTAGGGACAAATATAAAACCATTTCTCATACGAAAAATGATTACTAAGGCTAAAAAAGTATGACGAATGGATGTCATATTCCTGTTTAGGGGAGAAAACTACAGCAGATTAACGTACTATAAATATTAGAAAGCTAAATATTTTTTTCAAATTTTTTATCAAAATTGGCATTTCAAAATTGGTTAAAAAATGCTATCGATTTGAGATCGTGTGATTTAATAAAAATCTTGGAAATCGGGTAGAACCAATAATAAAATAATTTTTTTAACTAACACACATCAATGTAAAAACAACACTTAAACAAGCATGTAGTTATTGAAATGGGTTGGCTGCTATAGTAGTTTTCAATGTAGGCTAAGGTAGTAAGTAAGTCACATTTGAAGACGAGAGAGGTTTTATACTTGTCGAAATGGTGCGTTTGTTTCTTAAAAACTCTAGAAGCATTGGAAATCTCTTTACAAATTTACCAATCATGAATTTGCCAACAAAAAAAACTTTCAAACAACAAAACATTTTCGTTTTCATAAGGTACATAAATAATGCACAATTAACAACATTTTTAAAAAACATAACATAAATTTTTCCCAACGTACAGTAGCAATTTTGTTTTGGGTCAGTTTATTAAAACTGAACATGCAAACATATCATGTGTCGCTTTAGGACTTGAACATGCATTATTGTTCAATGTTCATAGATGTTAAATAACTATGATACAAGTATTTTCAGTAAAAATCATAATTTATGTAATTTAACTATTCCGTTATTCTGTAATGTAACGGATCTACTGTTACAAGACGTCCGTTCTTTCCTAATTCAATTAATCATCTTATACAATTAAATTCTGTATTAACTTATTTGGTTAGCAGTCTAACGCCAAATAGTTTGGATTTTTGGGGGCAGTTAAAGGAAATTGACCAAATGTTTAAACTTTTAAAATTAAATAATATTCTTATAATTAAAAAAAAAAAAAAAAAAAAAAAAAAAACTAAACATATTTATTTATTTTCTTGTTTATTGTACACTTACAACAAGTCATTAGCAAATTTGATAAGATGGTACCGTAACAATTTTAATATTATCAATGTTTTCTACAAAAATAAATTTCATTTTTAAACTCTGCTAAAAAAAATAAGATGTGTATTTTGAGTATTTTATGGAGGAAATATAAAAATACTTTTTGTCCTATAGAATGTCTTTCTCCTATTGATCATGAGACAATTGACATTTTTGTTTGATCCCACAACTCAGGAAATGTTTGCACTAATAAAATTAACTGATCTTCATCCATTATAATGCAGACCTACAGACCACTACTTGGTTTTCATATGAAACAATTAAGAAGCAACCGAGCCGAATGTTTCCGAAAGCCAACGACAAGGCCCGAAAGGGTAGATTTTGACGGTACGTGCAGGTCGGTACCGGTGGGCCATCGCACACTACACCTGCACGGCACGTACCGTCACAAAACTTGCTGGTTAGGAAAACTTGCTGGTTAGGATTCTCCATCGACGATTATTTTCAAACTTGCAGGTCCATGATGGTCTGAGCAGTTGCCAGTCTAGTGTGCTGGGCTCCATATAAAACTATGGAAATAATCCTAACCAGCACTTTTTGATTTTTGCAGTGCCGTGCAGGTACGTGCCGTGCAGGTGTAGTGTGCGCGCTCCTTTACTGGTAGTTAATTCTATGCCATGGTGACCAACCTCGGGTCATTTACGGTGTTAAAATGCTTAATGTTTATGTTACATTATAAATCTTTACATACCACTGTGAACATTTAAATATGTTTATATAACATAATGCACGATATCGTTCATACGCCACCGATTCAAAATGTGAAGACCGCAGAACTCGTTATAAATTAATTGCGATTTAAAACAACAATTGGAGAAAGTCCGATTTAATCCCTTTTGTTAACAATTGAGAATCAAACATTACATCGTTAATTGACGCCTCTTCAAGTCAATTCCAGCAGTGATCAATCACATGCCAGACAGCTGTTATGCTGCATGCATTCATGCATGTCGACGACCTGGCTGCGCCCCTCTGGCAGGATACCAAAGCAAGAAATGTATCTGGCTACAGTCATACGTTATATAATAAACTACCGGAATTTATTCATATTTTTATAGGGTATATAAAAAAGATACAAGATTGTTAAGATAGATAACAGAGCAGTACAGATCCACCCATAGACGTACAGTGGTACTGATCCACCCACCCACCCATACCCGTACAGTGGTATTGACACCCCCCCCCCCCGTCTACACATACGCATACAATGGTATTGACTAAGTTAGGTACTAAATTTAGTAAAATTTACAAAAATGAACTTAAGGTCCACTGGAACAGTTCTCCTCCTATCAAATGATACATACATCTGTTTTGCTATACGATCATTTTTTCAAATCGAATTCTTTAATAGAACCTCTTTGGTGTGAAGAGCTTTCTCGTCCGCATTGTTTGTTCGTCCGCATTGTTTGTTCCAGTGCACGGTTCCCTTCCTTCAACTTAGCTTGGAATAAGTAAAATTAAACGTCTTTATATGTAAAGGCGACAATTTAAACATATTAAGGTCGTCGATGTACACTACGGTCAAAAGAACCTCTTGATTGCTCTTAAAAGTGTGTTAAAATTACTACCTTAACCCTCTAATGGTTCAATGTAACTAACACTCGTTGCGGTTACGCCTGTTTTGCTATTGTTGCAGTGTTTTTTTCCAAAAACCATAAAACTATAATCTATATCTATAAAATCCAATGTATGTTTGTCTGTCCTTTATGCGCTACCAAACCGTCCAGCCGATCGCCATGAAACTTAGGGAAGTTGTTCTATATACCCCAGGGAAGGTTTGTGTCCTATTCCCGTTTCTTTAATCCCTCAGGGCTCCATCCCTTGGACTTCTAAAGTTTCAATGTTAATCAAATAGCAGGATGCATGAAGGTATAATAAGTCAATATAAAAAGAATATCAGCTGTGGGTTTTAAATATGCACATGAAAACCCTACCAGACTTGCACATGAACGTCGGAAACCCGACGGGTAACCTACCAGACTTTCACATCAACGTCGGAAAAACGACGGGTAACCTACCAGACTTGCACATCAACGTCGGAAACCCGACGGGTAACCATTTGAGGGTTAGTGATCGGTTGGTGAGAAATAATTTTAGATCATAATAAATACATTGAAAAATTAACCTATCATAATAAGAACATTTCTTTTAACTAATGTAAAATTTCTTTTATTTCATGTTCCGGGTTTGATATAAAATCTTAACACCAAAAGCTGTTGAACTCACTCAAGAACACCACCCTGAAGCCAGACGTCCTCGGTGATCAAGTGTTGTAAATAAACGCCAGATCTGAGGATAGGAATAGCAAGGTAGATCGCCAGCGTATGGTGTACGTAGATCACGACTATCTTTAGCAGTGGTCTCTAAATATAGCCAAGATTTACGGTGTCTGTTGGTTCCTATAAAGTTGTTTGTTTAAGACTGGCCATGACAGAGTAGGCTTGGGTAGGTTATCGACTTGTCTACGTACACGTATTATTAACAAAGCCTGGATTTACGAAGAAAAGGACGATGACCTTTCATCTGGAGTCGAATAACCTCACGTTTTTTAAATTATGTTACATTTAAGACTCGTGATTCTAAAAAACTTTTACTACCGTCTACAAAAGTGCAACTAAAAACCAGTGCAGTCTTGGTGAAAAATAAAACGATTTTTTAAAAAAACTACGAAGTAGTACGCATGACAGATCGCGACCTGTATGGATTATAAAGTTTTTTTAGCAGTGTAGGGGAATCGTTCCACCGCTCCGCCGCTGTACATCACGGGCGTCACTAACTTCCACCTTCAACCTCCCGTCTATACTCAACTCCCGCAACAGTCTTTTATTGTGAAAAACATTTCTAATGAACTTTAACACATTCGCTGCGGCGGGTTACTCGGGCACCCCTGAGGTTGTTCTCGTACGAGCTGCGGGTGACGCGGGTAACATACTCCATTTGCCATTGCTCAGCCACTGGAGGTATTCCAACGAGGCTAGTGCCTTATCGTGCGCAATCTCTTTGCAAAGTGTTCTGTGAATTTCGTTTTTTATTATCAGCGTTTTATGAAAAGTTATGATGTTTATTATTTTGTAACGCATTTTCTTTGTATATTGTGATAGTGTGAAATTAGTTTTATAAGTACGATAATTATTTTATAAATATAGAAAAGTGGATATTGCTATTCCTCGGTTATCTAGAGGTTATTTTGACTCATGCTCAGTTTGGAATTTGCCTAATTTATAAAGTGACAGTTCGAAAATCGAAGTCATAACGGGGAATTAATATATGTCTGATCTTGAATGGAATGAACTGGAGGTTGAGTATGAAGGGGATTAAATATTGTAAATACCAAATATATGAACAATAAATATTGTATAAATTTTACATAAATCAATTTTACTAGTCAATACTGTATAATGAAATATGTAAGCGCGCGACATAGTGCTGAACCGCGCAAAGCCGCTCTGCTCCTCACCATGGGCACCGCAGTGAATGTGTTCAAATTTTGTTTTATTATTCATATTCATTGTTTACTCTGTTACACATTATTTTATTAATATTATTAACACGTTCGCTGCTGTTATTGTGGAACCGTATCATGAAGAAAATACCAAGCTATTTGTGCTTGTGCCGTATCTCCCGCAGCGCTTATGAAACAAATTTTAGCTCTTAGGAAAGGGTATCTATTTTAGGTTTAGAAATGAACGTGTTGATTGTTATTTGATTACGAAATATTTATTTAATTTATTCATCTGAGTTTGATTCATTATTGTTGATAAAACCAAGCAATAGCTATCTCAGGCACTACTGATGACGTAATGGGCGGGGCTTACTTCTGCTCAGCCATCACACGGCCTACCGTCTACAGAGTTCGTGAATATTAGTTCTCTCTCACTTACACCATTCAGTGGTTCTCTCTCGTACTAGTACTTTCCTACCTACGTACTAGTAGGTCGCATTCCAAGCTACTTATCTACAGTACTAAATTTTACTACAGACTCTACCTAAAGACTCACAGTGTCTAGAGTAGTCAGAGAAATTCTGGGGATTTCCAGCTTGCTTTCTGGACAGCACGATTTTTTCCCCATATGTAGGGAGGGTGCCATACGTCCGTATTTTGTACGGACGGTTTGTATTTTACATTCTGTGTCCGTATCATACAAAGGAAAAACCTGGTAGATGTCTGTATTTTTCGTTCTTTTAGTATTAAAAATATATTTTTATTTATATTTTTTAATAACTAAAACATGTATTAATTAATATTACTTTTTTGCAATCGACAATCCTGAACTTGGCCGAAAATAAGTGTGAACATTTTGAAAGATTGTTGGAGTTTGCTCTTTCTCTACCCGGTACTTCGGCACCAGTTGGACGAGTTTTTTCACGAATTAAAATGTCTGGACACCCGATCGGAACAGACTGTCAGTGGAGAAGGTCAAAGCTATTCTGAGCATCGAAGTTAACAGTGACGTGTCACGTACTGAATTTTTTGAAACCATTAAAAATAATGATTCTTTACTTAAAAAAAGTAATCTCTTCGGAAAAATATTACTGGTTTCAGCCTTCAGCCAGTATATAGTACTATATTTATTATTTATTATATTGTGTAGTTTGTATATGGTACAAGTGATGCCTAAACATTTCATAGTGATATATGACAATTTATTAAGTTCGGGCAACTTTACTTAAACTTTATGCACAACTTTTCTAAGGTATAAAAAAAATGATAAAAATGTTGTCAGTTTTTGAAATCATAAAATAACATATAGTTATAATATTAATATTAATTATCAAAATACCGTTAACATAATTTTCCCAATTTAACAACCCAAATCGCATATCATAAAATTCAAAGAAGACAGTTTAAAAAATCCCCCCTCCACAATACCACCAGACTCCCAAGTATATCTGGTGTCCGTATTTTACTACGAAAATGTATGGCAACCCTACCCATAAGCCCAAAATATCCCCGTACATGATATCAGCCAACACCTACATAGGCCTATATCATACTGTATATTACTTATCCCATAGATATACGAAATTGGTGGTTGAACCGCCATCCCCTAATATAGACAACATCGGGACTTTACCGTCCTATCCTACACACGACAGTGGTGGAGCGGCCAAATTAAAGTGTTTTAATTTATAATAAACATGTTTTGAAATGTTGATACCAAACTGTTAGTATAGTAATCAAAGCAACAAAACAAACATGTACGTTTTGTTGCTATTGATTTCAGTTTTGCTGGACAATTATATTCATTTACTGGAATCAAACTTGTTGTTTTGATTTTTGAAAATAGTTTACGGTAATTGTATTTCTTGAAAAGTCACTCACGTGGTGGGGCAACCTTACACGTGTAAGTCCACTTGACCCGCAAATATTGCATTTTGCCACGTTATGTAGCAAATGTATATGTATCTTGTATTTTTTAAACATGAATTTAAAGAAAGGCAAACTAATTAATGTTGTCATTAGACCGTTTAACGACTGTCATGTTACGGCTGCTTCAAGTCTTCTATTAAACAACTGACGTTGTGGATAGAGCGGTTATATAACCGATGAGCAATCACTTTCAAGGTCACGATGAAACCATACTGCTTAATGTAAAACTTCAAACGTTTCTTTTGTTTCATGGGAAATTTCTTCTTAGATTATGGGGTCTATGTTAGCATTTACGAAATGTTTGATTTTTGTTGGGAGCAATGTATTTGTTTTTGTTTTTTATCCGCACAGGCCATTGTTCTCACAACCTATTATGAGCTCCAAAAATCAATATTAAAAAAACTGTTTTCCCACATTTTGCATAAACATACATTTTATTATAAAACAATTTGAACTGTACAGTTGTTCCCACCCGTGGTCCGTAGCTAGGTCCCAAGAGGTCCAACAAGAGGTTCGAGATAAATTATTTTATTAAAACTTCATCGCAAAATAAGAAGACAGACTAGTTTTCACCGTATATTTATTTCAGTACAAAATTTCTTTGAGAAAGCCACTTTAAGTACAGTAGAATACCTCGTATGACTGACGAGGGCCTTCGTGCTAGTAAAACACTGTCAAAATATTAGCAGGCAGTTGCTCTCTATTGCTTATTATTTAGTATAATAAGAATAAGATCGGTAACATTTTTACAGCATCAAATGACTTCTTTGAAGCCAAACATTGAAACCTACAAGACCAAGACAGTCACTGAAAGACTAAGTGGTATACATAATTTCAGACTTATGAGCCTATTTTATGCCTTTCGCTCCAAGAACTTTTTTTAAAATTTTGTTATTTAATATTCCAAAAATCACAGGGTGATTTTAAAGTTTTGCTGAGTTTTATTATAAAAATTAGTTAGTTTTTAATTAGCATAATACGTGTTGGTACAAATACAGTACAAGCAAACGTCACACAACACAAATTTATTACAATATAAGCACAAAATGCACAAATATATTACAATACAAGTACAAAATGCACAAAATATTGTGCATCCCTCTGGTCTGAGGAAGGTGAGCGTGGTTCGCCGAAGTCGATCACCATAATATTTGTGCATTTTGTACTTTTATTGTAATATTTTTGTGCATTTTGTGCTTATATTGTAATAAATTTGTGTTGTGTGACGTTTACTTGTACTTTATAAAAATTATAAAATAATAATATATAGAAATTTACTGACAAAGTTAGTTTTGTTTTACTTCTAAAAAACTTCTATATCTACAAAAAATGATTATTATGGCAAATACCATGCTCATATTTTGAAATTTTACAATACTATGGATATATGCAACAAGTTTGGAAATTTTGTAGACTGCAGATAATTTTTAAATAAAAAAACTTAGTTAGATAAGGTTATAGGCCTACACAACTTAATTTAAAATTATATCCAGCCTGCTCCAAACATTTTAAATTTCAAATTACAATGACCAGTAATGAAAAGGTAATATGTTTTTATAAGAATATTTATAAGTGAATTTTAGAACAATTTTAACTTATTTTATATAGTTACAAAACGTATTCCCTTAATGATAATTAAAATTAAATAATATAATATAGTAGTCAATCTCATGTTTTAAGATGAAGAAGTTTAGACAACATTATTATTTTGAATACATTTTGTTTGGACGTCTGGAAAATCGAACGTTGGGCTTTTTGCGCCATATGGACGTCCGGTTTACCGGATTTGGGAATTTTTCAACATAATATGAATTTCCGATTTTCCGGACGTTGGGAATGAAAGGGTCTTAGTCATACACTACTTACTCACTGTATAATGTTTTTACACTGTTTTCTGTTTGCAATTTATTACAAATATCAATATAATTTTTTAGACCACATTTTTTAGTGTTTTAGTTAAATTTGTCTAAAATATCTTGTGATCCACCAATATTTATATAAAGTGTCCGGTGGTCTTTGGGGGTAAAAGGTTGGAGACCACTACTCTACAGTCTACATCAACTTTATTACAACATCGTGTTCATTAAACGTTCTTCTACAACGACTAAAAGTTCTATTCTAAAATTGCTGTACACAATTTTAGAATTGGACTCTCCAGACCAGCGTTACCCAGTGCAACTGCAAATGGCGAACGATACATGGCAACAGCAATTTTCTCTCTAACTCAGTATTGCCACAAGTACCTACTGGAATACTTCTACAGAAAAAAAATCACCTTAGAAAAAGCCATTTCCTAAATTACGGATTGGGAGAGGTAGCCTCACAGATGGTTCGAATCCTACTTCCTACCCGAGCAAGGCAAGGTGGACCTTCCAGTGCCTTATAGGGCGACAGTCGAGGTCGTGGCGTACCTTCCGCACTGAGGTGCCTTTGGCTCGGGTACCTTCGACCTGGGGACAAAAGGAGAGCCTTATGAGTAGTACACTAGGTTGTATACTAACATTTATCACTTGCATATGGCGAGGGGTGATATGTGAAGGCTAATTACATTATAATATATAGAAAAAATAAGTTAAAATTTATATAAAAATAGAAAAGTTACATAATTACATTGTCGTATGTTACATGAAAATTAAAAGTCGTATAGTATAATATTAATGATATTAAGGAAGGACATAATGGAAATATAGCATAAATCACACCTAATTTTTAAGGCACATTCATTTTTTCAATGACAACTGTACGAATTTTGAGTTAATATTTATAAAACGATTTTTGGATGAAAGCGTAGAGTTACAATTAAAATTAAAATGTTGCCAGTTTATTATGTATGAGCTTTTTAGTTTTGTGATGGCTACACAAAAAATGCCAAACAAAGGGGAGGGGAACAGGTTTTGTGTGTGTTAGTATTTTGTGTAGTCTCTCTGTTAACAGTGCCAAAACAATATTTATTGACTTTCACCTAAAACGACGCAAAAATAATGACAATAACGTAAATTCTCATATATTTATAGGTAATTCTAAAATAAAATCTTCTGAATTTACAAACTTTTTGGGTCTGTTGATTGACTACAACCTAAAGTATCACCATCACATTGATAAGGTATGTAGGAAAATAAGCAGTGGTATTTTTTTTCTTCGTAGACTCTCTTATTATGCTAACAGAGGTATACAATTAGTGGCTTACTATGGTTGTATTTATCCTCATATGGTATACAGCCTTCCAATATGGGGTGCTGAATCCACTGGTACTAAGCGGGCCTTTCGTTTGCAGAAGAGGGCCTTAAGGGTTATTCTGGGTTTTAAAAAATCCCAATTCTGCAGAGGTATGTTTACTTTAGCTGACCTAGTCTGTACATCCTAGAAGTGTTGTATTTTTTCAAACAAAACATCCAACTTCACGCGCATAAAACAGATTCTAATTATACATTGAGAAATTCAACAAAATACCAACTCCAAAACACCGTATTACATTTTTTGGGAAACAAATTTCTGCATCTGCAGTAAAAATATTTAATAACCTTCCATCACGTCTTAGGGCTCAGTCCTCACTAAAAATGTTTAGAAAAATGTTAAAGGACATTCTGTTAACTAAGGAGTATTACTCTATAAGTGCCTTCCTAGCTGATAAGAAATAATTGTAGATTATATGACTATTTGTAATTATTGAAACATTATATTATTTTTGACTGTTGTCATGCAATGTTACATTGGTAATCGACAGTAAATATTTTGATTTGATTTGAGTGAGGCAGGCACGTTGCTACCCTGGCGGAGGTTGTGGTTAAATCTAAAACTAATTTTTTTCAGTGCCGAATTGGTTAATGGCATACCTAACTAACTTAATAATACTTGCACAATTATTCCTATTAAAGCGTATAAATTAATTAGGTATTTTAAGTAATGTATAATGAAGGGTTAAACACGTGGTTTATTATTAATGTATTATTAATGTATGATACGCCAACACAGTTTGTGCGTATTTAAATGCGAATATGAATGACTACACGAGTGTAGTCTGGTCAGGGCTGGATTTCACATTTTGGCGCCCCTAGGCCCAATAATTTTTCTGCCCCCTAGTCTGGTTAACGTTACTTACCTAAAAACCTTTGTTAAAAAATTATATCAAGCCTATATGTTGATTGCTTAAATACCACTCCACGATGGAATTTTATCATTGCAAGTTTTTTAAGGAATTTACATGTTTCTTGGCTTAAAAAAAATACCGTTAATGTATACCGTTAAAAAAAAGCTCTGTAATACGTTATAAAATAGGTTTAATCTCAGAAGCACAGCTTACATGAAGTATTTTGATAACGTGACACAAAAACTGTGTTTTAAAATAAAACTAGATATTTTTATATACGAATAGTAAATTGTATTACTATAAAAAATGACATATTTCGTGCGATTAGAATACCAAACGTGAGAAAAGGGGTACAGTTCAAACTATTCCAACGGTCTAATATGTAAAAAACGTAAACCACGTATGTAAGCAAGCTCGACTTGAGCTGGAATACTTCGAAGTACAAAGGTTCTAGGTTCAGTAAAACCTAGCTGCGTATTCATCACTCCACAGAAAACCATTATTTGACAAAGATTTGTTTGGTTGTTTTTTTTAAAAAATGATTTTAAACTACATATTAGAATATTAAAGGGAAAGCCGGACAAACCTCATTTATATTGATATTTAATATTGAGGGATGAACGATATACGTTCCGTTTCACGGAGGAATTCGAGGTTATGTTAGCACAGAGAGAATTAATCGGAAGAATCGAACGAATTAGGACAGCCAGCGCTACGAGGAATCACAGAACAATCTGTAGTCATTTTATTTCACTTATTTGGCGTCACTATAAGACAGTGGCAATACGATGCGTACCGCTCGACGACATCCCTGAAACCAATTCTCCCGTGTTTGAGATAAATGTTGTAACGAAGTTGATGCACAGTATTGAAAAGTAGTTTAACTTTACCAACAATTGTTTGTTCTGACGAACTTCAAAATAAGAAGGCTTTATTAGCCAGATAAAAAAAAAAAAAATCAATTCAAAGAATATTTTAAGTTATGGGTATTTATTTTTATTTCTAGATAGTTTTTAATTTTGTTTCTCTACCCGTACGCCCCCTGGGAGCTTGCGTCCATAGGCCCGGGCAAATAAGGGATCTACAGCTTTACGTAGAATCCTAACCATGTAGGCTTGATTTTCAGCTACTCAGTTATTTTCCCTATACAACATCCGGACCCAGACTTCTTTAGTACTGTGTCCATGTCAATCGATGGCAACCATTGAGTGGATGCTGTCTCAGTAGGCCTACTGTATTAAGATAGTTGAGAATGCAGTGGTATTTATGAATGCAGCTTACGTTTTAAGCAGTATCAATATTTGCTAACTAATATAATATTAATTACTGTGACAGTTTTTTTATGATTGCAACAGTCAAGAAGGCCTTGCAGTCGTCACGTACGTGTGACCGGGGGAGGGGGGGAGGTTGCATGCGTGTGTATGTGTGTGTGTGCATCTTGGAGGCTATCGCGTCACTTCACAGACCAGTTCCCCGCCATGTAAGGAAGAAGCCCTGACCTTGACTGAAGCTGTGGAGTCAATTCCACTCTCGATCTTTCCAAATAAGAAGTCTTTCGAAACACCCAGTTTCAATAATTTGCTATATTCAGCGATTTCTTAATTTTTTCTCAAGTATATAATGACAATACTAGCGTCTTCAATCTTAAGGTAGTTAATTGGATGAAAATAAGAAGAATAAACCAGTAAATAAAGATATTTTAAGGCTTTATTAGCTATTAATCAATACAACACGTATTTTATATGCAGACTATGGTAATGCACATCACACAGAAAAAAAAAACAAATGTCGCTTCCTAATTGCAACAGCGAATGAATCAGTGGCCGTTTTAAATTCATTACAACTAATGTACACCTTTATACATGTTTATAATAATAACTATGTTTATACCTTAAGAGTCTCCAGAGGCTGTCGGTCATGTTGGTTTTAATTCCATAGTAACAATGTTATTTTCGAATCCATATTTTTTCGTTATTTATTGACAAAAGTTGTCTATAGTTGTCATTTTAAATGTTATCATATTGCGCGTTGGGTTTGCTTATCATATTTTGAATATATAAGCCTACTTTTGAAAAATAGGTTGAAATTAAAAGCTTTAAACTAAATTTTTGTTGTATTTTTTTCTATAAAACTATTAGTGATTCGCAAAGAAATTCCAACGTGCAATTTCATTCTTGATCAAATGCAATTTGTTAGGAAAAATCCGTTTGAAAATAACTGTTTAATTTGGATACGCGTGATCGTGTATCCGGATCGAAAATAACATTGTTCTTATGGGATTGAAACCTGTAATAGTCGACAGCCTCCAACATCCTCTACAGACTCTTAAAGATTTTGGGGAAATAAAGGGAGGGACTGACAAAGTGCTGGATCTGCCATCCGCACGGCGAACTGGAAAAGTAACTACAGTACTCGACACACATTCAGCGTACTGTTGTATGTGGACCTCTTGTTATTCTTCTCTGTGTGCATACTGAAGCCATTATGTGCTTATGTGCTGTCAATTGTGCGTTATCCTTGTCAATTTAACCGACTGTAACCCTCTCTAGATTTAACTCTCTAGATGTCTGCGCGTGCGCATATTATTGAAGCTATTAACTTTAGGAGTTATATGAATTTCTCACCACAGTCTGCACAGTTTACAAAGCTGTTGTGTAAAGTAATTAAAACTGTAAAAAGTCTCAAGTGGCACGTGTTGCATATCTGAGTGGTGAAATCACTCAAGAAGCTATTTCAGGCAGTGACAGCAACGGTAGTTGTAACTCTTTGGATCTGATATTCCTAATAATAGTGATATTAACCACATTTAGGAATACTGGTGATTTCAAAGTGGGACTAAACGTATATTTTACCAGTTATTATTTTCAACCCTCTAACAATTAGTCTTCAATTTGACGAAAATATGGATTTACATTATTTGGGATAGACAGAGAATAAATTATTTTACAAAAAAAGTATTTTTTTAGTTTATCAATGTTATAATCAAAACACGAATTTAATGAAAATGTCACACAAGAAGGGACTGGAGTGAAAATGTTGGTAACTTCAACCTGTTGTCCATCGAGCACAAAACAATTCTCAATAAGATCAATATTAAATTTTCTCAAATCAATTAAAAACGGAGCCATTGGGGTAGAACCTAGACAATTTTTTACATTCCCGATATTTTCCACCGTCCTTAACCCTTATGCTTTAAGATTAATTTAACATTATCTTCTTCCTAGCTTGAGAATTTCTTGGGGAAAGATTCGCTAACGAAATCTTAAATTATATAATCAAAAACGATCTACTCACTCATCAGAAGTCTCCGGAATCACCGAACAGATTTTGACGAACTTTAGAGGAAAGTTAGCTTTTGAATCAAAGTGACCCACTAAGATTTCTCAAAATTCCATCCCTAAGGGTAGAAACAGGCCCTGAACGTATCCTTTTATCCATAAGCGTAACATTGGTATTAATAATATATTTCAAACAACTGATAAAAAAACGTAAACATGACCCAAACCTTGACTAATATGGTTTTCATTGTGAAATGTTTTAATCTAACATGATTTCACTACTTTACATCCTCCTAGTGTAGACCTTTCTAAACTATAAATAGAGTTTTCAAAACTATAAAAATGTATTATCTAGGAGAACACAGCAGCAGGATGAGCTTTTATATTGATGGGATGGTTTAGAGAACCACGGAGGGAAGGGTAAGCAAGTGTAGAGAACCACCCTGTAGTGAAGTAAGGGCTATCGGTCAGTTAGCGTAGTAGGCTTAGTTATCAATATGAACCCAATAAACAACCAGTCTATCCCAAGTTTCACCCTAAGTCACTCCCCCCAGACGGCTACCCAGTATGGTCCAGACTCCAGCTGATGCTGGCCTTCCTCCATCCTTGATGGCTCACGGCGAGCCGACAGCGACTTCCAGTTCCACACTCTCCGCGCTCGTGCTGTCATCCCCGTCTGTGCGTGTGTAAGTGCCAAGTGCGTCATACAGAGCGTTAATGGTGGGATTTTGAAAAGAAGATTGAGGTATTAGTGATTTTATAATTTTAATTAAGATAGTAGTAATATAGGTCATTGTTTTATTGGGCTTTATAAATAGGAGTTGTGATTAGAAGAAAGAATTTTAACTTTAACGTCAAAAGGGTAAGAGGCAACACTATTAAAAACAAAGTTGGGGAGTAAAATCATTATTTAACTTGAACTTTAGATCAAAAAAGTGTTCGACATCCTCGTTGTATAAGTGTTCTATGGATCTTACATAGGGTGGCCTTTTCGCTTCCCCAAAAACGTCAAAAACATAACTTTTTATTCCAAGTATTCATTCCATAATAACGATCGTATCGTAATTTTTACTTTCTCCCACATGCGTTAGTATAGAGAAAGTATTGTGATCGTCAAAAAACATTTTTTTACAAGTCGGTCTAAAAATTCATTTTAGGGTTCCATGAACCCCAAAAGTGCGTTTTCGAAAAAAACGAAAAAAACACATACACACCTGTCCGTATGTGCGTATGTGTACTTCGCTGGAGACCAAACGGATGGATCGATTTGAACGAAATTTGGTATGTAGGTTTCTTTGGCCAATATATCCAGACCATTTTTTTCACTTTTTCGAAATGTTAGTTTTTTATGGACGAAAACATACAAAATTGGAATTTTCTCAAATACGGCTCTAACGATTTTGATAACATTTTCTGGAAGGATGTGAATTACAAATTAAGATATTTTAGTAAAACCTGCATGTCTCTAACTTGACTAGTTTTTTAGCTGTGGCAAAAGAATCTATTTGAGAATCAAACTGGTAATTTTCAAAGTTTTGATTTTTTAGTGTTTAATATGGGGGAAAGTTTGTGCCAATTCTTTGGAACCATCTATTAAGTGTTAATTTGTGAAGAACAGTTCTAATGGACCATAAGATTATTATTTTTTGTTTGTTTTAACTATACAGTTAAACTTATAAAAATTTAAATGACATTCTTGACAATTTTAAATTAAAAGCTCACAATATCCACTTGAAGTCCACTAGATTGGACCTTTAATAATACTATAGTGTTCACTATAACAATAAATACGAACCTTACAACTGATATAGAACATCCTGATGGTTTTTGCCCGTTGACGGTAAGGTTGTATGTCTGCTGAGTGGGTTAACGACTTTCCAACGGCGGCCTGACAGTTAGTTAAACGGCCGCCGTACGTTCAAGACAGTCCAGTTTACAGTGTGCGCAACAATCATCTCCTCTTACAAAATTAACGTGAGGTGGTAAAATTACAGCCCCACGTCTCCTCAGTTGTCAACTTACAGTCCAACGGCGGCCTGACAGTTAGTTAAACGGCCGCCATACGTTCAAGACAGTCCAGTTTACAGTGTGTGCAACAATCATCTCCTCTTACAAAATTAACGTGAGGTGGTAAATTTACAGCCCCACGTCCCCTCAGTTTTCAACTTACAGTCCAACGGCGGCCTGACAGTTAGTTAAACGGCCGCCATACGTTCAAGACAGTCCAGTTTACAGTGTGTGCAACAATCATCTCCTCTTACAAAATTAACGTGAGGTGGTAAATTTACAGCCCCACGTCCCCTCAGTTGTCAACTTACAGTCCAACGGCGGCCTGACAGTTAGTTAAACGGCCGCCATACGTTCAAGACAGTCCAGTTTACAGTGTGCGCAACAATCATCTCCTCTTACAAAATTAACGTGAGGTGGTAAATTTACAGCCCCACGTCCCCTCAGTTGTCAACTTACAGTCCAACGGCGGCCTGACAGTTAGTTAAACGGCCGCCATACGTTCAAGACAGTCCAGTTTACAGTGTGCGCAACAATCATCTCCTCTTACAAAATTAATGTGAGGTGGTAAATTTGCAGCCCCACGTCCCCTCAGTTTTCAACTGAGTCCAGCGGTATCCTCTCATATTTAAGCCACTCATCTCTTAATCCATGAAAAAGTTCTTTCAGCCTAGGGGGGTTGTAAGGAACACCATATTACGTCAACTCATTTTTATCAACTAAAAAGCTCATTTATATGCTCCAATACAGTCATCTTATCTCTATATTTATAAAAGCCCCACCCCGCTACTCACAATATTGTCAAACTATCTCTATATTGATAAAAACCCCACCCCGCTACTCACAATATTGTCAAACTGTCTCTATATTGGTAAAAACCCCACCCCGCTACTCACAATATTGTCAAACTATCTCTATATTTATAAAAGCCCCACCCCGCTACTCACAATATTGTCAAACTATCTCTATATTGGTAAAAACCCCACCCCGCTACTCACAATATTGTCAAACTATCTCTATATTGGTAAAAACCCCACCCCGCTACTCACAATATTGTCAAACTGTCTCTATATTGATAAAAACCCCACCCCGCTACTCACAATATTGTCAAACTGTCTCTATATTGATAAAAACCCCACCCCGCTACTCACAATATTGTCAAACTATCTCTATATTGATAAAAACCCCACCCTGCTACTCACAATATTGTCAAACTATTTCTATATTTATAAAAACCCCACCCTGCTACTCACAATATTGTCAAACTATCTCTATATTTATAAAAACCCCACCCCGCTACTCACAATATTGTCAAGCTATCTATATTTATAAAAACCCCACTCTGGTACTCACAATATTGTCAAACTATCTCTATATTTATAAAAACCCCACCCCGCTACTCACAATATTGTCAAACTATCTCTATATTTATAAAAACCCCACTCCGCTACTCACAATATTGTCAAACTATCTCTATATTTATAAAAACCCCACCCCGCTACTCAAAATATTGTCAAACTATCTATATTTATAAAAACCCCACTCTGGTACTCACAATATTGTCAAACTATCTCTATATATGTCAATATATCCACAGAAAGCCTATTTATAACATTATATCCATATATTCATCTACCCTCATCCACCCTCGTACTGACCTCATACATGAAATAAAATCAGAAGTAAATGGGTTTTGATTGTAGACACAGGAGTACAAAGTCATAAGACCTTTGAACATAAAAGTGGATTGTTTAAAGTATTTTTTATCGTGAGATTTATAGAGCATGATGGGATATTTATGCATACCATGGTGGGTTGACAGTACCCACTGCCAATCTTACGATTAAAACTATCTTCATTTAATCCAATATTATCTTCAAAAACATTATTTCTATGTACTTTATATTTTTACAATATATTACTTCCTTATTGTGACTTAATTTGATGATTTTTCATGACTTTTCTTCAATCCGTCACACTCTCACCATTGTAGCATCTCAGTTACAATATTAAGCAACATACATATATAAAATTATGTAAGAGTTATCTTAAGAAAAAAAAGAAAAACTCCACGGATGTTTATATAAAGATGTGGGATGAAAAGCTCGTTATTTGTGGAAATTTAGAAGGCGCGCGTTGTTCATGACAACTTACGACATCTTCGTCAGATCTAACATTTTATCATAACTTGAATAGGGCATGACATTTTTATAAATTGCCTTATGCTATTAAGCAAGACCTTCACGATATTTACTCAGCATTACAAACTCGATTGTACGTAAGATCTTGCCTATCAGTATATTGCAGGCGTTCGAGATACCGTATTCCATGGACCATGGCATTGATGTTCAGTAGAACTTCTGTGCGTGTAAGAAAAACAATGATAATTCGTAGTCAAACAATTTATTACTATCATTTACTTGTTGATAGAGTAATATGACAGAGTAAATAATAAATGATTCAGCACCTTTTATAGAATGCGAGTCGGCGACCATTTTGGATCCATCTCGATAAGAAATAATGTTAAACTGCCATTTTTGAACTGATGTTTCCGATAAAATGTGTTCGATATGTGATGAAGAACGCTTATGCTCAGTGTATTTTAATTTTAAGTTTCATGTTACTCACATTGTTCTAATTTAAAAAATGTAGTATTCAATATAAAGCGCTTATTTAAGAATTTATCAAAATTTGGTAAACGCACAAAGTTTTTAATTGACTATGTTTTAAAGGAGCAATGTTTTTTTCATGACATGTAGAAATTTAACATTGTTCTTATACAAAATAGATTCATGCTGGTCCGAAACAAGGCCGGAAATCAGGTGAATGTTTGATCACTTCAGCCCAAATGTATTACAAACGTACATCTGAATAGGGATGGCAACAATATATCGGAAATATATACGGCTCGATATATCGATACATTAGTATCGATATTTTCTTTCGATAGTATCGGACATACCGATATTTTGGTCCGATATATCGTATCACTAAATAGTGACATTATTATCTCTACCCAAAATCTTCATAATTCGAAAAAATATATTTAAATTGCAATTAAAAATGTATTGATTTATTAAAGTAACTTTATTTAATTTTTTACGGGAGGTAAACGCACTAAAATGTAGTTTATTGTAGACCAGTGTGTGGAACGGGTAAATTAAGTTGTGTGTGAGTTGGCAACGCTGACTTACTTAGTAGATGCCTAGCCAGTCGCCTTACAAATCTTTTTACATTATTCTTTTATAATTAACGTAATAATAAAAGTTATAATAATAATTAATTATTCTTATTTTAATTTTTTTACATTCAACCCCACAGACCACTACTTGTTTCATGTTGATAAATTGATTTAAGTTTTACTTTCAGTACGCTATGTTAAATAGTGTCAGCAAAACATGAGTGTATTTTTTGTCTTGACGTAAGAGTTAGTGCATAATTTTAAACAGATAAATAATTTACAATTCGATATATCGGTTACCCGATATATCGATATTTTTCTTTTGATATTATCGTTAGATCGATAATTGGTTTGGCGATATATCGAAATGTTGAAAATATTTGCCATCCCTACATCCGAGTGCAGCGAGGGACAATTAATTTATCTCTATTGAGGCGGTGAGGCGCCTTCAAGTGATGTTACACTGCACTGTCAGCATGGCTGTATGCTGGGTAAAATCAGCTACTGCTAAAAGAACAATCTAAAAAATATGATTGTCAAATATAGTAACTTTTCTGCAACTGCCCTGACCAAAATTAATTTAAAAATTCTAACTCCTTTAACTAATATCGCAGTTTTTCCCCGAAAACAACAAAGAAAAAAATTATGTAATTATTAATTTATAAATCTAGTGAAATTCAAATTAATATCAATACTTAATGAAACATGCTGATCAAAAAAATTTAATTTAATCAATCCTGATGTGATTAATTCCATTGCTATTAATTTAATTCCCAAAATACAAATAGGATGAATGAAAAATGTAATTACATTTATTATTGTGACGGGTCAAAATTAAGACTTAAATAGACTTTCCAAAAAATCTACATATTTTTTTTAATAAACTCGCTAGTTCACATGGGCCTAAAGGCTTGTGCGTAAACTATATTCAAAGTGAAGTAATGACCGTTACCTTAGTTGGGGATTTGAACCTTCGACCCATCAGTCTGAAGCCTCAGTCATTGATATATACTACCATTGATTATATACCAATCTCAGCCTAATGCCAGTCTTCTAGATAACAAAGTTTTAAAGTCTAGAAAACTTTATAAGTGTACTTTTGGGGTTGCAAAGTAGTGCAGTCATCTCAGAGTTAGTAGAAATGACATTCACAATGAAAACCAAATCAGCCAAGCTGTTGTTTCATTTTAATGTTTTTTTAATCAGCTGATTGAAATAATTTCATTAAATTTAATCTCATGTTATTGTTATGGGGAAAAAAGTAAAAAAGAGGCTGTTTCAGAATGGCCCCTTCAGAATGGAATTTAGAGAAATCCTTTATTTTGTTGGTCTTTATGATCGAAACGCTGATTTTCTTCCAAATTTCATCAAGACCTGTTTCAGTGGCTACAGAAACTTTGTGATGAGTGAGTACATCGTTTTTGGATTTTATACATTAAGATTTAATAAATTATGGGAAGTCATTAAAATTGGGTTTTTAACTACACTGTAATAATTAACGTAAGTATCCTCGTGTGAATTTAATGTTATATTATATTAATGATGACTCTACCAAACGTCGATAATGTGCATCCAATCCACGTTGAACCACGCATTAAAGTCTGTCTTAAGTGATGATTGGAAATCATTTTTAAACACTGACTATCATGTGTTTTACGAAGATTTTGTTATATGCTAAAAACACATGCCCCTAGAGAGGTAACCACGTTGTATAGGAGGAATTGCTTCATTTTGACTTGACCAATTATTTCTACTTAGCTTCATTAGTAATATCACAGATAATTGACTAGAGAAAAAATAAGACTGTCCACTTATATATGTCAGTTTCCTGTTTGATATAACTAGTTCATTTGCTATTTTCACAGATAATGCCATCTGCCTCCCTCACTTTACCTCTCTTCATCCATATCTCTGTCATACGCTGAAGTGACTAATAGGTGAAGTGTTAATTGAATTCTACTGCATGGTGAAGGCACTGCATATTTATACCAACTTATCTATATAGTCTGTGGTGAAAGCTTTATCCCACTTTCAAGTGATTAAACTAATTCTTAAACATCGGAGTTGCAACTATCCCGAACCGGAAAAACTGTAAGTATATCTACGGGTTGATAAAACTCCAGTGTAGCTGTAACTAGCTTTCCTGTCCCCCAATCTGCACTAAACCTATGTGTCTTAACAAATTTATGAAATTTTAAATGTAAGTATAAATTTTAAGATATTTACTAGTAAAACTTTTTGGGGGAAGACTTTAATTCATGTACATAAATAGTGTATATGAAATGAAGTTGTATAAGAAATTTTGATATAGGCTAACAAAATAAGTCTACATACATTAAAAAAATACAATTTCCAGTCTCCTGACCTCTCCCCCCCCAACCCCCGTGTGTCAAGAGCAGAGACCCTTTATGAGTGGTGTGCACATCACCACCTGTTGGACGTAACAAATTGTTTCTACAGCTTTTTTCAGGGAAGGAGGGAGACAATAGGAGATTATAAAATGTTTCATTTGTAGGTAGATTTTTTTTATTAGCCTATGTCAACATTTCCCGTACAACTTCCTTTCATATATTTTTCATACACTATATATGCACATTAAATAAATTTTGTTCCCTCAAAATAGAAATTATTTATATTTAGAAAATGTTTTAAAATCTATACTAGCATTTGAAATGTCTTAAGTTTATATTTTTATCATTTATTTGTTCATACTGTAATGTTTTTAATACTATTTATTTATATGTACTGATTCTAATGTGCAGTTTTATTAGCTCAGAATGACATTAATAAAAGTGGTTGATCAACATACATATTTAAATAAAGCAGTGGCTTATATAAAAATTTTTTTCGGGGGGGGGGCCGATCTTGGTTAAGCAAGTATTACCAAGACACATTACCGGGGGGTCCGGGGGTACCCCCCCGGGAAATTTTTCAAAAAGTAAACTCATGGAGATGTCATTTTACGCTATTCTAGCTCCTACAAAATTGGGATAATATTATGTTTTAAGTTAAAATGATATACGTTTATAATGTACACAATTACACCGATATCATTGTATATGTTTAGAAATATTAATACATTTAGACTAGCTTCCAGTTTGTAAAATAAATTAAGATCCAAGATGAGTGTATTGTTTTAGTTTTCAAACATATCAATCCCCGCCCATGATATGAGTTATAGGCCCTAACTATTTTTAAAGTTATATTTATATCTTTTTATTTTTATATTTATTTAGGGAAAAAGAAATCAGAATAAGACTAAAAAATAAATAAAAACAATAACACGTTAAAGAAATTTTACTTACATTTTGTAATATTAAATATTATGTCAGCTTTGAACAAAATCATAACATATTTACACTTTTGACTACTGTAAATCCTACAAAACAAAGTCAACATTTCTTTTTACGCTTGAAAATTTAGCAATAACATCTTCATCACTTATGTTAATGTCTCTATGGATGGAAAGTAGGGCTAGCCCATTAAGTCTGCTTTCTGAAGTGGTGTTGCGTAAGTCTTCAATCTTCTTAAGCTTGAAAAATGTTAGCACGATAGCAGCTGATATGCGCGATGAATAACAAATAAAAATGTGATGAACTTTTTTTTATTTATGGATAAACAAATATTTATTTTTGTATATTTCGGGGGGGGGGGGCCGAGGCCCCCTCGGCCCCCCCCATATATACACCACTGAAATAAAGGGTAACATGTACTTTAGTTTTTGTCTGTCATATTGATGTGGTTGCAGTCTAAAGAGACAGTAGGTGTGTTTGTCATAGCATCTTTGCCTTATTTATCTCTTGCACTGAGTTGGGAAATTGAATCCAGTTATCAAAATTTTCCAGAATACAATTCATCATAAAGTTATTGTTTTTTACACCCTTTCAAGCGATTTGCTTCGATGTCTTCTGCTACTCCACTCTGGAATCCTGAATCAGTAGTATATCGAAGGAAATTTTCTTTATGTTATCTTGGGAAGAGTGCTTTTCCCCAAATTTCATCATTAGGAGGCAGGAATTCTAATGTAAAAAATCTATATTTCAAAATCTGTTTCAAAATTCATAAGCTCTTTATACAAATTGAAAACCATTTTTTTGGGGAATTTTCTTCTCTTCCTTACATGTATAAACATTGCCATTGTGGAGTTGAATAGCAACGGACAAAAGTGGAGTGTGTCCATTCTGACTCCAAAATAACAAAGTATTAACTATAGGTAGTAGACCTCCATTTTATATCACATCCAAAGTGAAGTTATAGCTACTAAACAAAAAAAATTTAAGTTACAACTCTTGGGTTTGATGTAGCTAACTTATAACTCTTACTAGGTGGGGTTATAACTTTAATAAATGGTTCCAAAGAATTGGCACACACTTTCCCCCATATTAAATACTAAAAAAATCAAAACTTTGAAAAAAAATTATCAGTTTGATTCCCAAATAGGTTTTTTTCTATAACTCAAAAAATTTTCAAGTTAGAGACATGCGGTTTTTACAAAAATATTTTAAATTGCAATTTACATCTGTCCTGAAAATTTAATCAAAATCGTTAGAGCTGTTTTTGAGAAAATTCCATTTTTTAATGTTTTTTACCTATAAAAATAAAAAAAAACTAAAATTTCAAAAAAGTCAAAATAATGGTCTGGAGATATTGGCTAAGTACACCTACATACGAAATTTCATAAAAATTGATCCATCCGTTTGTTCTCCAGCGATCTGCACATACACAGACAGAAACACATACGGAGACATTTTTTTTGTTGAAAAAAACCACTTTTTTTGGTTTAGGAGACCCTAAATTAAATTTTTTGACCAACTTGTAAAAACATTTTTTTGGACGATCACAATACTTTCTCTATGCTAAAGCATATGGGAGAAAGTAAAAAACTGAAGTGGTAGCATCAACAAATTTTTAATCACTTTACTCATTAGCTGAGCTAGTAGTAGCCAAACAGTCGCCTGAACGCTTATTTGAAACAAATCACCGTTAGATAGCAGCACAGGCATCTGTCTACAGCAAACAAATTCTCTTGCACAGTCCGATTGTTTCTATGTATAGTCATGGTAATATGTTTTGTTTATTTTGTAATTGAAATAATGTTTGTTTTAATTCAATAATATTTGTTTCAGAAAGCAGTCAAGTCAGATATCCGGTGGGGGCAGTCCTGTACCTATCTCCCCTCAAGGTATATTATGCATTTATATTTTTTAAAAGTAATCTTGTCTGTATTGAGGCATTGCAGCACCAGAATTCTGCAATTTTTAATTTAAAAATAAAATAAAATAAAACGAGCTTTAACTTTGCCAAATTGTGCATTGTTGTATCATAAATATTTGAACAGTGGTGACTGAATAATAAGGCCAATAATTTATATTCGGGTCAAATTTTCAAATAGAAAACTTTTTAGAAATGTAGTGTTTGTTCAGAAGTATTGAAATAATGTTTTTTTCTAAGTCCTTCAGAAGTTTTTAAAAACAACTTTCAACTTTTGAAATAATTCTAATAGAGTTTTCAAGAGAGCCAAGTAGAAATTTAGTAGCTAATAATTTCACAATAGTCCTTTTTATATTCATTATTATATTCAGATAAATGGCTCTACTTGAATTATTCTTTCATCAATTATATTCAATGCCAGTATACGGTCATCATGGCCAGTGTATTCATTGGAAGTTAGACATTTGTTCTTCCACTTATCTTCTGGTTCTATTCTTTTGAAAGTGGGTTATACAATTATCAATGGCTGACTTACTGTTATCTATAACTGTTACTCTAGTGGAAATATATCTAATCATAATACATACAAGACATGCCTCCTTGATAGATTGAAAATGTATAATAAATGAATTATCTTTAACATTTAAAATCAGTACTTGTTATTGTTATTCCTAACAAACTGTTTTATTTGTTAAAAATAGTATATTTCATAACAAGAGTGGAAAGTGGGGTTTTGCATGTTCGAGACCATATGTTTGAAGTGCGAGACTTGTCGAGCACTTCAATTGGTCGAGAACATACAAAACACTTTCACTCGAGTTTTGAACGATACTTTTCACTACACTACAGAATAAAAACAGGTGTTGTTGACTGTGGAAAATTTTTGGTTGTAAACAATGTTACTTTCGGTAGTAAACAATAGACAGCTGTTGAAAATATGATGTTTCGCAGGTTGTAAACACATAACGAAAACAGCTAAACTCATAGTAGTGTAGTGAAAAATTATTTGCTAAGTAAGGTTAAATGTAATATAAAACACGTCGCTACGACCCAAACAATGTAGGTCGCATGTGTAAATAGTGTTTAGTGAAGGACTTCTTGAAGTTGGTGCATAATCCACCGAAATACATATAGGAGAAAGAAGGCAACACTCAGGATCTTAAGGCATCTAAGGTAAACAAGATTTTATAATCTAGAGCCTGATACAACTGGAATTAACAATGTAATGAATGTAAAAACCTTTAAAACAAAATATCATTCTAAATCACTAATTTAGCTGGCACTTTGAATATTTGTCAACACTGTAGAAGGCATGAGTCAAAAGGTAAGCTTTCTATTTTCTAGAAAACTTGCTCACACTTATTGAGTTTAGATCTTGAACACAAAATGAAAAGTGTTGGTCCTAAGATTGACCCTTGGCGCATCCCTGATTTTTTTAAAGTTGAAACAAAATTAAGTCAGTTTAATTAATGTTGTTTCAAATAATACAAATAATGATAACAATTATTCCAGATTACTCAGAATATTGAAAGCAGTATATAAGTGTTAGCTCTGTTACTAAACTCACATTTAGATAGTTAAACCCTTTTTTTTCTTGGGAGACCCATAACAATTCTGAGTGTTTGGGGCTCAAGGCTCTTTTGGACACTTAACAATTCAGGTGGCCAGTGGTCTTATTGGCCAGAGCGAGGATTAGTGAAGTGTAGGGTTAGTGGGAGCTCCTCTAAAAAATCTGACTTTTGCATATCAAATCAATAAAGGAAAGCCAATTAATACTAAATTATTTTGTAGGCTATGTATAGTCAGGAGGCACACTGATTACTTGTTGGTGCCTTGGTGTAAAACTCGCAGCATGTTTAAAGGTACAAAAAGGTTTTTGGAATAAAGTAAAGACAAATACATGCCCACAAAACCAAAATTGGATATTTTAACCCAAAATTAAAAAGACCTTTCATTTCTGCTGTTAACTTTCTTTTACTAAGACCTTTAAAAATAGGGGTGACATGATGGGCTTTGCATTTAAACATTTTATATTTTCCCAAACCATCAAATTGAAGTATTGTTGGCCCAATTTCCCTATATATAAAAAGTACATTTTTATGCCTTATAAACATGTATTGTGGTTGTTCTACTCCAACACAGTAACAATCAATCAGTGTTTACAGAATTTTCTCCAGCTCTGTACATCTTACATTTTGATAGCTCTAAAGCAATATAGTTTGGTTATTTAATTGTCATAGCTAATGTTTTTCACTTTCTCACTAAATTGAAGGCCACAAATGACAGTTTTGTTCTACATGTATTTCTTATTGTATATGAAAAAAGGCAAATAATTGTTTATCTTCATATATTTCAGCTGTCAATCAACTTATTCAGTCCACAAATCTTCGTGTAGCCTGTGGCTTTCTAGACTAAGAAACAATATGATAACAATTACTAGACTGTGTAATAGGAAACTGAGTTGAGAATCAACTTGCATTCCCCATCAATGTTGATATATATGACTATGTTGATATACTCCGCAATGTTGCTAATGCAACTTTCTTGTTTTGTCATATAGCTACCAGACTAAAGTTTCTATTTATACTCTTCTTGTACTTTTTAACTTAATTGAAGTAACCATATTATTGAATCACCACATTATGAATTTTCCTAAAGAATTTAAGTACATTTCTACTAGTAGTATCAATGACATCTAGAAACTCAATTTTATTGAATTTTTATTTTATTGAAACATCAGAACATTTAGAAATTTCGAAATAGTTCCTAGGAATACACCTATACAAAGGTTTGACTTAGGACGTTCACATTGACAGTGTCTGTGCTAGAGTTAACTCAGGTATTTTTGCTCTGTGTAACCTAGCACAAATCTGCTCCCTGGAAGTCTTAAAACAGGCATATTATGGCTTTATTCATACTCACGTAGCCTATGGTATAAGACTTTGGGGTAGCTGTTCTAAATACAAACTGGAAAGGGTATTTAGATTTTTAAAAAGAGCTGTCAGAACTATTTTAAAACTAATGTTGGAGAGTTGTGCCAAGAAACGGTTAGGAAGCTTAGATTATTATAGGTATGGCAAAATTCTACATGAATCATAAACACTAATATTATGATAGAATTTGTATTGTATATTAGTACAAAAACAAGTCAGATTGACTTTGGTTATTTAATAAGTATAAGATTCTTTTTATACACATAATGTAATTTTATTTGTTTTTATGCATTAAGTTTTATTCATCTGCTTTAGAGAAAATACAGTACTATGTAAAATTAATACCAATATACATTTTTTAGGGAAAAATCGGAAATATGACTTTAAAAAGATGAATGGTACTATTATCTATTAATAAGAAACATGCAAACAAACTGGAAAAATATGGACATAAATGAAAATTAAAATTCATGACGTTGGCGTTTGAACGAGGTTGAAAAAAAACCACTGCCAAGGATTTTCATTTTCATCCATGTCCATATTTTCCCATGGTTTGTAAGTTTCATTTGTTTGTTTCATTTTAGTAGTCAAGGTACTTGGCCATCTCATTTTTATTTCAAATCTTTTTTGGTTTATTTATCTATAACATTTTTAATGCTTTGCATTCTTTTTTTAATTTTTTTGAAGTTTTTTTGTGGTTTTATATTAATTGTATAAAAATTCTAGCTACATTATTTTCTTCTACACTTGGTAACCTTCGTATTACATTCGCTCATCTACACTCATCACACTCATTCTAAATCCATATTCGCCCATATCTTGACAATCAGCGTCTTACGAATGAATAAATAAATAAAAAATAAATATAAAAGAAAGGATCATATATCATTCTAGTGGTTGTCTCGCAATCTGCATGAATGAAATAACCTGATATTTTAAGACGTTCTGCAGATAACTTTGACCTTAATTAAACGTTTAAAAAACTAATTCGTAGTGTTTTTACACCATTACATCTATACTTCTGGCTGTGTAGTTTTTATCAAATACTGACTATCAGCATTGATTTTATTATGTAAAATCAATGCTATCAGTAAGTTATTGTAAGTTTATCAATATGTGAAGTATAGATTCTTTAAAAAATAATATCTTTTAAGTACGATTATTTCCAAATATAATCAATTTAAAATTAATAGGATTGAAGAAAATCAACAAACTTAGGCAATACAATAAGTCAGAAAAAAACAAAAAAGAAAAAGCAGCTATCCTATGATTGGAGAATCATTGAGTGAAATGTTGTCACTTTCTCTTGGTGGGATTTAGAAGACTTATTTTGTGATCTATGTCACATTAATATTAGTTTAGTATTGTAGTCAATCTTCTTCTCAAAATTTGCAGAACTTCAATCCTTTTGCTGAACCACTACTTGGGTTCCTTTCACTAGAAGAGGTTGTCTAGTTTGACATTTCAGTAATTTTATAATCAGCCTTAAATATTATAAATATAATATCATCATGGAACAATTTACCATGTACCATTAGTTTTACCATGATAACTGTGTTACAGGGGACGTTCCAGCTGCACCTCCGCCACCACCTCCCCCCTCATTTCCTCCTGCACCACCTCCCCCTCCGCCGCCAGGGCTTTCAGGGAACATACCAGCCGTCCGACTCTCCACTCAGGTAACAGTCTTTAAATGATTTTTCCCACAAATATAGTGAATCAGTTTTCAATCTAAAAGTGTAGTGTCAACTATGTAATATAGTTTTTACAGTTAATTTTTAATTTAGTTGCAAATGCCAAACATCTTATTATGAGTAATAATAAAGACAGATCCAGTAAGTGTCAAGCAAAGTTTTAGAAGGATCAGCTGGATCAGCTAGTCTCCCTTGACTGTTTAGTTGTCCTTGTCTTAAGACCATTGAGCTACTGCTTAATGGTCCTCTCCAGTGATTAGTTCTATTGCAGTTGAGCAACTTGTTGTAACGTGATTTATTAATAGACTGGTTGATGTCTGTATCTGAGCTGATCAACAGAGGCAGTTAACTTACTCCTCCCCACTTGGCCACTAGGCAGCACATTTATTGTTAGGTGATGACCGGGTTTTGCAGTTAAACATTAATTCACGTTGACAGTAAAATAAATTTTATTTAAAATTTGTTAATTTTTTTAACATGAGTTGGACTTAAATTAGGATTTTACCAACTGATTTTGATTTATATAAAAAAAAATTAATTTAGCCTTTCAAGGAGGAATTTGTAGCAAAACCGTAGTCGCTCGTCTACCACATTAGTTAGCTTAATGTATTCTTCTCCTACATCTCTACAATTGGCATATTATAACTAAAAAAAATTAAAGAAATTTATCTTTTTCTGAACTATCAATATTGAGCTAAGGAAATGAATCACATTAAAAGCAAATGAATTTTGAATATTTATCTTTTTATATATTTATATATATATCTTTTATTTACAATGGTACCTCCACTGTAGCATTAGCGATAACCCAGTTGCTTGGGAAATGATGCACTCACACAAATTCAGTGATAAGTCTTCAAGGAACTCTTGTAGATCTTCATACAGGGATTGAATGTATTGGTTGTTATTTAAAGTAGGAAGATATGAACTTATTACCTGATTAGAACAATCCAGAAATTTATAACAATTAGAACAATCCAGAAATTTACTTTAAAACTAGCCTGAATGCTTGATTCTTGATCAGTGTAGGTTTTCAATGGTATAATACTCTCCACTCTCTCTCTCTCTCTCGCTCTCTTTATCTCTCTCCTCTCTCTCTCTCCCTCTCTCTTATTTAGAGAGAGTTATCTAAGGGTTTTATAAATAAAAATAAGACTTAGCAAAACTTGAATACTCTATCTTCCGTGAATTAACACTTATTCGTCCACAAAATTATCTTTTGGAAATGACCACATTCATGCTTTTCAATCGATCGACAGCACTGAAATCTCCCAAGAAGCGTACCTGTTGAGACCCCTAAATGATGAAAGCAGTGTTTTTTTGTGTAAAAGTTTGGCCACAATTTTCTGAGTCAACCCAATTTGACTAAAACATTTTTTCTTTGCAATCTCTTTTCTGTTTTTGTCCTTTTACGCCAGTGGCATTTTTTAAACTTTGATTTTAATGTTGTTATGACACAATAGTCAAACTCTGTTAAATTGACTTGGACATCCTGCATTTGAACCTCTGCATTGAACTGAGGAATGACGTTGCATCCACATTTGTAGGATCTCCTTCGTTAAATTTCAACACAGATCCTTCCTCACCAATTTCAGGCACAAAGTTGCAATCCAAGCATTGACTAGAAGAACAACATGTTAGACCAAACATTTATGAAATCTGGAAAAAGCTCTAGCGTCAAACTTTTTCTTCTGTTAAGAGAAACCTTTAGCTGCCCGCCAAACCCAAACTTTTTTCTATTATGGAATATCCATAAAGGAGATACGAAAGATGTTGCAGGACACTCATTATACAATATGTCGTAAGTGCTTTCTCCACATAAACTCACAAAGATATTGTTTAGGTTAGGTTAGGTTACAGGCAAGTCCTTTCATTACATATGAAGCTAATAACAACATGTTCTTGTAAATATATAAGTAGTTTAGGTAGTTATTGGCATAGAAAAAAATGTAGGTTTGGCGGGTAGCTAAAGGAATTTAACCGATAACTAATAAAAATGGCTTTCAACAGCTTTACATGAACAGAACTCGTACAGAAAATGTAAGTCAGCACATGCTTGGATGAAAAAAGATTCCATCGTACAGTTCCACACAATATAATAAAATTTATTTACTAAAACTTTAATTGTGATTGAAATTAAAAATCTTAGCTTATGAAGCTGGGCTATAACCAACTACGTTATTGATCAATTTAAAAATGTATCACAAAAAACACCAATATTGAGCACAGTTTTTGCCATAGTTGCTCAAATTATTCAACTAAAGTATTTGTACAGCTGACCAACAGCAAGTTATAATAGTTGATTTTATAAAATACAAAGGTACAGCCAGCTGATAGTTTATCAAATCCAAAGTAACAATATTTATTTAGTAAACCCCTTTTTAATATTAATTTGGTATTGATTCTGTCTTCTCAACTAACAATATTATTAGTGTAGATATCACCTTGACACAAATGGTTGGAAAATATATATTATATTTTTAATACCGGCTGGTTAAGCCCTAGATCTATAATTCATCAATTATTATTCATTCGATACATTTAAAATTTTGTTTTTATAGTTGAAAAATAACAAGAGTATAAAAATATTATATGGATAAAAATATTTTTTCAGATTCCTGATAAAAGGCAATCTGGATACGAACCTCCCGCAGCAATCCAAAACGCAATGATGACAAAAGATAAGAAACCCTTCACATACACACCTGGAGGCCTGGATCTCTCCGAGATCCGATCACCAAGGATGGCAAGAAGGATAAGTCGAAATGCCAATGCTCCTGATTCAGCGTCAGTTCAAACCCGTCCTGCCCCTCCTCCCTCGAATCAGCCTCTTCCTCCCTCAGCAGTTGCTGCCATGCAGCCACAGATTGCAGTTGCAGTGTTGCCCCCAGGCGGGGGCATGCCCCATTTACAACATGTTACTCCCGGGGGTCACTCTGTTCACTCCGCCCCAGCTCCTCCTCCTCCTCCCCCACAGCTTAAGAGCCACCCCATTTCTCCTTTGGCACAAAACATGCCATCACCCCCTCCACAACCTAGTTCCCCTCAAAGAGTCATCAACCGTCAACCGTCCCCGCCACCGGTAGCTGCTCAGAAACTCCAGCCCCAACATAGACACACGAAGAGCGAACCGCAATCTACTCCTGGTAGCATATATGTTCCTCCAATTGAAACCCAACAGCCCAGGTCTCAACTCGGTTCTCTCTATATTCCACCGTTGGCGGCACAAGAACCCTCAAGAGCCACGCCCCCTGTTAGTCAACTGAACAAGGCTCCAACTCCTTGGATGACTCGACAGAGTCAGCAGGAAGTACCTTCATGGGTCCACAAGGAGAATGTGCAGAGTCCACCACCACAATACAGTCAGAGCAACCAGGGCAACCAGAGCAATCAGGGTTATCAGGGCAACCAGAGCAATCAGGGTTATCAGGGCAACCAGAGCAATCAGGGTTATCAGCAGCCTCAAACTAGAGTTATCCCTATTCAGGTAACATTTTAACTTGAAATTTGTAAATTACAAGAATTTTCTCTCACACTAATCTATTTATTAAATGTAGTACATAGTGTCTCATTGGCAAAATACAGAAAAAATGAATTATGCAAACAATAATGATTATGGTTAGTACAAATATTTTTATTAAGTCCTAAGATTGTTTTGTGTGAATAAAGTAGTTGAATTACTGGAACTGATTTATGGAACTGGAAGTTCTTTGGACATGTATCTGATTTGCATGTTTGAACTTGGATTTATTGTAAAGTTATTTTAAATCCATCAATACCTGCAAATCAAATCGAAATAAATATATTCAAGAATCTACAGTTAAATTGCTGTAGAACAAGCCATGAAATTTCTTAAAACTTATTAATATACTTATTGTATAAATCGGCTAAGTGCAACATCAGTTGTAGCATTTGCCATTTATTTGTTTCGCATTGAATATGCTTTTTTAATGGAAACCATTGAATATAAAAACAAGAAGACTGTCCACTCATATGGGTTCCGAGAAGCCAGTTTTCCTGTTTGATGAGGTAAGTTCATATTTAAGTTTCACAGTTAGCATCAGCGCCTTTCTATATCTCTTCATCCCTCCCTCTGACTCTCACCAGCACACACTGAGGTAACTAACAGCTGAGCTTATAAAACAACAAACAGTCATCCAAGCACTTATTTGAAACAAATACCGTTAGATAGCATCACCGGTACTCATCCAAAGTAAATACATTTCCTTTAACAATCTGCTTCTATAGTCAGTGTAGTAAATAGAAGCGTATTATTGTTTTACTTCTAACTGAAGTTGTTTTTTTTTTCATCTCTGAATATATTTATCCCAGTCACTAGTTAGTTTCGCATCTATTCTATTATTTACCTTATATTTATTCATTTTGTCATCTCAAATTTTACATTAAGATCTATTTCGTTAGGTGTAAGAGAGGACTATGCAGTCCTAACCTCGCCATTTGTATATACAATAAAGGCAATTTACATTTTATTTCATTTATTTCGTTGTAGGTACTGACTGAACAAATTCTATGTACTTTTATTGTATATAGTATATAAAAATAAATTTATGTTTCAGATTGAAGGTAAAGAGCCATCTCAACCAAACACTAGGATAATTCCAATTCAGTTAGAAGGTACACCTTCACCGCAAAAAACACCTCAGCAGCCCAACTTTAACCAGCAACAAAGCTATCAACAACAGCAGCCACAGTATCAACAACAACAATACCAACAGCAGCATTCGTACGAGCAGCAACAACAAAACCAAGGCCGCCAAACTCCAAGGTGGATGAACCAGCAGCCAGTTTACGTCCATAACAAATTCAACACAGGATCACAGTCCCCAGTACCAGCCGAACAGTGAGTTCTTATCATTTTTACTATGTTAAAAAAGAAACTTTTAGAATGTATTATTACTTCTTCTGACATGGTACTTTTTAGCTTTTTTTCTTGATCGACTAAGAGACTCCAATTTACAAGTGTACTTACCAAATGTGATTTAAAAAGATATGTGTTATAGTTTTCAAATCTATGAATACATTAAACCTCACTAACTCAACAGTCAACTGCTGGTGGGGTGCAAGTTTAGCTGTGTACTGTACTTCGAATTGAAGGAATACACAATGCTTTAGATTACAAGTCATATACATTGAAGGAACATTATGTTATTTGCAACAACAAGTGTCTGCAATGAATATTTTATTCTTCCTGTGACTAGGTGATGTAGCAGCCAGATGCAAAATTAAAAAATTAACATTTAAAAAACATTAATTGACATTAAAAAAAATTAATAACATTAAGCACAATTGAAAAGTCACATTAAGCAGTACTGTAATTGTTGGATATTCGAGATGTATTTGCAGATACAATAATTATAAACTATATACATGTAAGCAATACATTTATGATGTAACTCAAGTCTATCGTGATTTATTTACTAAACCTCATACAAAATTTGAATATTCTGGATAAATCGACAATCCCTAAACTCGACAACCTTCGGGTCCACAAAGTGTCAGTTAGTGAGATTTTACTGTACTATGACATTTTTTCGTTGGAAACCTGCTATTTTTGCTTTCTTCAGTTATTCAAAAGAAAAAAAATATATAGTTCATTTTAAGAATAAAAACATATTTGTATTGAAATAAAAATTTGTTTTGGCTCTTAGAAGACAAGAATTCTATTTCTATACCTGTGAAGTATGACTCCCAATAATTTAAACTAAGGAAGAATTATCAAGAGTATGAAGGAAATTGTCAGCATTCCTCTTCTCTACACATCCTTCCACAATTGGTCCTCCCACCTTCCACTTAGTCTTCTTCCTCTTTTCTCTTTCTCCAGGCCTATCCTCAGCAATCCATTATTTCCCATACTCTTCACAAGCCTCATCCACTGTATCCTTCTTACCATTTTCTCTTGTTGCGGTATCACTTTGAACATTTCTCTGGTTATTTCGTTCCTTAGTTTATCTCTTCTGCTAATCTTCTCTTTTCCTCTTAAAAATCTCATTTCTGATGCCAGTAATCTTCTTAAATTACCTGTCGTCCATGTCCAAGTTTCTGCTCCATTTAATAAGACTGATTGATAATGCATCTTGTGCATAAATATTTTTGTTTCCTTTCCAATTCCATAATATGTGCTGTACCAGATTGAAGAACTGTCTACTCTTTGGTATTCTATTCCCTACCTCTCCTCTTATTGTGATATTGTTTGTTATTTTCTACCTAGATATCAAAATTCACCTACTTTTTATAGATCCTGAGATAACAGATTTTACAATACAAAAAGTATTACGTAATATTTGTAGCCAATATTGTAACGTTGTAGGAACCACGGAGATAACCAGCCCAGCTGGAGACACTCCCAGACCAACGGGACCATGCAGTCTCCAGGTCCTGTGCAGTCCCAGTCCTTCAAGGTTCTCCAGAAAATAACTGGAACTGACAAGGGTATGTTTTTTACTTATAAGGCTTGTTTTATATTGGGCCTTAATTATAACAAACATTCTTGCATTGACTATGTCAATAACAGGTATATAGTACTGTACATGTGTTAGTCTATGTTTTTCATTACTTTGCCATTGAAGAGTCAAAGAACCTTTAACTGTTTTTTTGAACTTCAGTGGTTTTGAATCCAATTTCAACTTGTTTGGAAGAGAATTGAATAACTGTATTGCAATATAGAAAAGGTGGCTTTTGAAAAATGAAGTAGAATGTGATTAAATATTTTTAATCAAACTATTATGTAACAAATATTATTGAGTCCTAAGAAGAAAATATAACCTTTTCCATTATCCTAAACATTATAGTCTTATTTTAAAATGACGCTGTTTATTTATTTATTCTTTCAACGGCTGCACCAACTTTACAAAAGACAATTTATGCAGTTTTTTAAATCAAAATATGGTTGTGCAATCATTTAAATTATTGTATCCATTTCATATTATATTTTCAGTTCTTTGATCGTTACACATTAACAATTCGGAAGCTATTGTACCAAGTCTGTCAGTGTGTTACGCAGTGTGCTAAGTGAGGTCCACCATGAGGTTCACTGTATCTAGTAAATGCTTCATATTCATATCTGACTAAAGGATTATACTTTCGTAGGTGTTCATCTTATTGAATTACACCTTGTAAGCATTATTAGATATAAAAAAAAACTTTCATTATAATAATGGACGACCTTCAGCCCTTATTATTCCTTAATGTCTAGTATGTACTTGATCACTTAGCAGTATCATTGGACAGTTCTTCTTTCTCTGCACTCATTAGAACAGAAGGAAGGAAAAGGGTTGCTCTTATGCTACCCCTGGATAGGCCAGATTAGGACAGTCAAGGCAGGTGTAGGATGGCCTGGAGCAGTGTGCGGGCTCTCATTTGATAACAAGCAAAAGTACTTTATTATGGGAGTCGAGGTGGCATGGACCAGGGCTGGTTTGGTGGGGGTAGACTCACTGTTCTTTCCCAAACGTGGTTTATTGCAAAGTAATTCGTGTATAAGAGAACAACAATCCAAGATAGCCAAAAGTTTTTATATTTTATCTAGTTTTAGAAACTTATAATTTTTTATATGTTATTTGACAAAATGTGCTTATATAGTCATAAACTTAAGTAATGCTACAAAGCAATAATACATATCTATAAAAACACATTGTTCAATTATTTCTTATAAAATACAAATAAAAAATGTAAATTCAACTATTGTATTGCATTTTATTAGCCAGATAATTTCTAAAAAAAAAATTAATAAATAATAATTTATTTATATATTACATCCTATTAAAAATGGTTCACTGAAGAAGCGGGAAGAAGACCCTATTTAGATTGTCTGTCAATAATGTTCTGTCGCCAACTATACAAAACAATATTACAGTACTGTTTGATTCACTGTCTGTCAACAATTTTAGTGGTATATAGATAATTGTAACCAAGATTACTATTGAAAATTGTACTTACAGGGTTACAGTTAAAAGATTGTTAAAACTGAAACATAAATTACTAAGAAGAAATATCGATGATAATCTTAAGTTCCTACAACTGTCATAAAAGCTAATCTCTAATATGGTATTGCTTTTTATATTTCGCAATGACACGAAAATATGTATAACTTGTCTCAAAGTTGGCTGAGCAGTTCCTATATAATTCTGTAATCAATTATAAGGAATACAGTTGAGGATTGTTATAGAAAGGTATAAATTAGTTTGGAAATATAGCATTTTACATTTGCATTTGCGCAATTTAGATGGATATATGGAAGAATTTTTGATTTTGAAGAGAGAGACATTTTACAGATGGTGTGGACCAGAATGATGCTCCGTACAACAGCCAGGGTGTGCCGCTGAGCCAACTGCGCAAACTGCAACTGTCAGATGACGACCGCGCTCTTATGAATAAAGTCAAATCACAAGGTAGTAACAACTTTTGTATTTTTATACTATAATTTTAAACAGAAGAACATAAAATACTATGTGACAGTGTTTTCGGTTATGTACAAAGTATATGCATATAATAAATACTGTCTCTTAAAAATATTTAAATTCTGATTTGATCGTAGATCTATGGGTAAGTGTATGTGCAGAATTTATCATTGTTTATTATTTGACATTTTCCAATGCTTCTTCTACTTAAAAAAACAAGCATAACAGTTTGACAGGTATAACAACTTCTGTCGTCCACAGGTGTCACTTACTTAGGATGACAGAAGTTTTTATACTTGTTGAAACATTGTGTTTTTTTAAATTTAGAAACATTTGAAATCTCCAAAAAATTAAAAAGCAAACGCCAATAAATACTTTTTAAAAAAACTGTATGATTTACATTATTGAACATGAAATCAAGCAATTTAAAATTCATATTTAGCTGTGTACATGATTTTGATTAAGTTACAATTACAGTAACAGTTATAGTTAGAGAATATCTACAATATTTTATGTTTAACATCTACTATTATTTTGTAATTTTATAAAACATACATGATCAAAGCTCCCACAATACAAACTGTCTGAAATTGTGACTCTCAAATTGTAGTGAGCGATTGCATAATCCCTACATCAATATTGTTTAATTCTATTTTAGGATATATACATTTTTTATGGTAACATAATGTTTAGCAAATGTTTTCTTTTGCTAAACATATTTTTAGAATTTTTCTATTAATAAGGTGTTCATAATCAGTAGTGATTAGTATAGAAATATTTGCAGGTGCAGAATGTTATAAAAAAGATAACAACTCAAAATTAAAACCTTTGTCATTCTTCAAATCCTTAACTGATAATATTAATCTTTTCAATTACACCTGAATCGAAAAGGCAATTTGAATCTCAGTTTCAGACACAATTGTGCAAGATGATGAAGAAAACCCACGTTACAGAGGAGGTTATATTCCCTCGAAAGTCTTCAAAATGTTGGACGATAGTGGTAAATGAATTTTTGATCCTGCAGGTTCTAGGAATAAAAAGGTGGAAGAATATTTGCTTGATCTAAAGGTGGAAGGTGTCATGAAAAGCATGAATAATTTATTACATCACAAATTACGGTTTGGGGTGCACATTTAACTATCAAATTACTTTAAAAAACAAAACTATTTAATCAATAATAATGCTCTTAACATTGTTCTATTAGTTTATAGTAAGTGCCACATTAACAAATCACTAGTAGGGTTAGTTATATAGTAATTAGTTTTAGCACTATTTTAATTGCTTTCACTAGTGCTTTTACAAAGACAGCAATAACTTAAAATTGTAGAGAAGTAATGTCTGCATTGCTTCAGATCCTCGCATTCCAAGATATCTCAGAAAATTCTCAGGTATGAGACGCCAACACAACTATGTGCACCTTTTAAGGCGAATATGAATGATTATATGAGTTTAGATGATCTGTATTGTCTGATTACTAATTGAGTTCGACTTATGCTCAGAAAGGACCACTTATTAATAGCCCAATAGCCAGGGCAACTAAGTAACCAACAGTTTTATGTTGAATCTGAACCACATAGTATTAGTCTGATTTTCAGCCAATTGACAAGCTCATTACTCATTACACAACATCCGGACTCTGACTACCACCCAACATAGAAAGCATAGACTTCCCTATAGTTTCCATGCCGATAGCAACTATTGAGTGGAAGCCATGTCGGTATTAAGAGGAACGAGCATAGAACATATCACCTACAATCTAACATTTTGTCCCAATGTTAACTTGGTTGCAGCACTGTGCCACTTGTGTCGACAGTTTGCCTGCATAAACGACAGAGTGGAGGCCAAACTTTCTGAGTTAGCCATGTTCAGTGATAACTCCTACCCTAGCTATTTCTAATTCAAGGTTGTAGAACTCTTAACTAGAGTTTTATAGAGCTTTTGACCTTTGTGGTTCTACCACAGAATCTTATATCCTTCATTTGTCAGTTTTGTAATTGTGTTCATAGCCAGTGATTGGCTAATTCCACATTGATTCTGGGCCTAAAAAATGATTATTGGCGCCCTTTTCCAGACAATCTGCCTTCCCTTTGATTCCTTGGTAATCTGGAACCTTTCATAATGTAACATCATTGGGACTGTTTGAGGACCTGAATCCATTGCCAGACAAGCTCAGACAAACTTTCACTGAGTTTCTGAGACGCTTGGCTGTCAGAGAGGCTTACACAATACTTACAAAAACTTCCTGCCGGTAACAAGAAAAAATCTCTACCTGAAAATAGTATAAAAATGCCATACAGTATGAGGGGTCAGAAAGGAGATGTAAAGAGATTTAGCTAATAAAAAATTTAACTAAATTATTAATTAAATTATTTTTAATTCCCTAAACTTTTAAAGAACTCATTTCAATGCATAAATAATAAAACAAGTTAATCTAATGATTTTTTAATATTTTGATATTACTATAATTGATGGCTGAGTGGTACACTAATTGCCTTCTGAGCTTGTGGTCCTTGATTCGATTCCCTGGGAGGTGGATTGTGAAAATTACATCTCAGTTTTGATCCCATCATGAGGCAGTTGAGACTTCAGAAGTGAATCCTATTAATAATTACTGTAAATAACGTCTTTGGGATCCAATGTGCAAACAACACATTCCCGAGCATCAACACCATGCAGTTCTTGTAGGCCCATTACCTAATCGTTAATTTTATAGGTTGTAATTTATTGTTTTGACAATTATTATTTGGAAAGTACTGTGCCTCTAAAATTAAAATATATTCTCCACACTATAAATCACTTTTTATTTTTTTTATTTAAGTACAAATCTACTTTTTTATGATTGTTAAAATATTCCAAACAAACTTTTAAGTGTTAAGTGTTTTAAAATATCGGCTTGTAATGAATTTGTCAGAAATTTGCAAAGATCCTTGTATATTGACTAGTTGACGATGAAACTTATCTCCACAACGAGTCAGACCCGAGGTACAGAGGCTCGGCTATTCCCTCCAGAGCCTTCCGGATATTGCAGTCCATGACTGATGGCACCGGAGATGATTCGGATGGTACAGTCCTCTGAGAATCTTAGCACTCATAACACTCCAAGCTAACAAATTATGTTTTAACATGTTTTTGATGTAATTTAATTGTTTGATTTATTATCCTTGCTAACAAGAACTGTTTTAATGCTTTTTGAAGTGATAACAAATTGTATTTGTTTGTTAAGACATGTGAATTTAAAAATGTTTGGTTAAAAACACAGTTAAGAAAGAAAGCTACATTTTTATGTTGGAGGACTACTTTAATATACTTTAAAGAATAAAATTTGAATAAACAGTGAGTAAAATAACCTTTTACATATTTCTTCTACAAAGCAACATAAAGTACAGGTATAGTTTGTAAGTGAAGAAATGTTACTGTCGATTAAAAAAACAATGATAATTCCTAAAAACCATTGTGCGATAGCAATAAGAGACACTCATCATCATCAGTAAAGTAGCTAAGTATTGTTTTTGAACTTTTTTATCAGACCTCTGTCGAAGATTTTTGATTCGCTTTGCCAGGAGAGAGTTAACATTAGTATTCAGTTGTGTTCTGTTGATGGTTGTTAGTTAATTCAGTAGAAAGTGAGTTTGAATACAATATGGTTCTTGCCAAACTGAAAGAGTCATATAATCAAAAGGGCTGCGTGATTTAAGACATTATTCAAAAGTCTATATAATCACGAACAAACGTAGTAGAAAAAGTCTTATAATTGGAGTATCAAGCTATTGTAAGTTTTATACAATCTAAGAGGTCACATAAACCACAAATGAAGACCCACAATACAATCTATCCTTGGCTATATATAGCAACACATCTTATCTTTTGGAGAGAAGGAAAATATAAATTAAATAGTTATGGGGTAAAAGAAGTTTATCTAAAAGAGAGAGAAGTTGATTTTGGTTTTTGTGTAACAGTGCTGAACTCTCGGATATAATCAAATGATTATTGATATTTATAACTTCAGTCAACATTTGTTTAAGGTGTGTTAGTATGTGTATGCCAATATGTATTTCAAATTAACAATTTATTGTCTGATATCAGTACATAAAAGATTAAGATTACCCTAATTTATAGTCTTTAACAACATGTAAAATAACCTAATGTTTTGTAAATACTGTAGTAGTGGTTTTTATTGCCTGGTTGCATGTGAAATAAGATAACCTTTATGATAGTGAATTACAAGATTTTTGATGATACCGTTTTAATTTGCTAAAATAAAACACATAAAAGTTCAGTTTGTATGCATGGCATTTCTGAATGTATCATATGCAAAGGAAACAAAAAAAACATGTTTATGGCTCCTTCATGTTATGAGATGTTGATATGATATTTTTCTCAGAAAATAGTAATCTCTGCCAAAAACCTATTACCAGATAAAAGGTATTGCAATCACCAGATAAAGAAAATATGCCACACAGTTTCGAAGTCCAGAAATCAATTTTCTAATTTACAAAATGAACTGCAGTTTATACATTATGATAAAAAATGAAAGTTACAACAATCTATTAGACAACACTAGTAAATTTAATGTTTTTACACACTTATAATAGAAGTGACGTTTTGTGCCTGCTGTCCATAATTAATTGACAATAGCTCATAAGAAGCAAGGAATTTAACACCTTTTTTTTATTTCTTATAAGTCGCCGATCATCAAGATAATGGTAAATATGAGTGGCAATTGAGTGTACATTAACGATTGTAGTTATTGTTATTAACTAAGGTCAACTGATACTTAGAAAGCAATTTATTGTTGGTCCAATACACAAGGCAACTAAGGAACGTACAGCTTAGTGTGGAATCCGACCCATATACTTATAGATTGAATATAAACATTTGAGTATCAACGAATGAACATAAAACTTATGTGATATAATAATTTCACAACTCAATTTTTGAAATTTAACTAACATGCATTTTCATCTTTTTTAAAGGCATGTGCAATAAACAAAACTTGTTACACAGTTTCTTGTAAGTTTGGTTCTGAAAAGGGTTTGAATCATTTGAACAATGTATAAAAAGACATGAATAAAATTATGAATAAAACTTATTCTTGTGACAGAAGTTGTATTTACATTCTGAATGTGTTCTGTTTTCTCTATAATTTTTTTTCTCATTTGCAGTCCCTAGAGGGTACAGCCCTGCTCAAGCTGGACAGAATAGACTGGGGTCTAACCGAACCCCACAGCCTGGTGAGTGGAAAAATATAATAAAAAGTAAGAACTGGTTATAGGCTGGATTTAGCAGCGATATTTGGTAAGAATGATAGGAGCACTTGTTTGTTACTGTTTTGGGGTGGTTTTTAATAATGATCATTCTCTCTTTGTCAAATGTTCAAATAGTGGTTAAAAAGAGAAATTTAACTAATTATTTAATTATATGTATTTCAAAAAGAAATTTGAGAAACTAAAGATCAATATGCAACAAGACTCATATCAAAATTAGGCCAGCCGTACATTGAATCAAACGGAACTTCCTCTCGTTCGATGGTGGCCGCACACCCGATCTAACAAGTAAACATAAAACACTAGCCGTCAAGGAAGTTTGGTCTAGTTTCTCATTCTAGTATTTCAATCATAAAAATTTTCATACAGTTTAAATGGTTAATACAGTATTTTCTTCTTCGCTCCAGAAAATAAGACACTACAAAACTAAATGAAAGATTTTCATTTATATTCAATTAGTTCTGATTAAAATCATATTTTAACCTAACGTGACAAAAATAAGGTCTTCTCAGACAACTCGTCAGTGTAAACTAGAAAATTGAAAATCATGTTCTGAAACATTCCACCGTTGGCAGTGGAATGAAATGGTTTTCAAGCATTTTACGAATGCATTTTACGAATTTAATAACAGCATTTAGGTGTAAGGTGTAACATTAATAGAAGTATCATCTGTATTAATGAACTTTAAGATTCCAATAATTAAAATTTTATTTAATGAGGCCTTTTGTTGTCAAAGATGTTGTCTGATGGTCCAGTTCAGTCTGATGATGTCTTTGACAACAAAAGGCCTCATTAAATTAAATTTAAATTATTGGAATATTGAAGTTCATTTCTACAAGTTATATAATTTCCAATAAGAAGAGCTTTAAAAATGATTAGTAGAAGTGTTCATGGAAAAACTAGTAAGATGGTGTAATGTCAGATTAGAGACACCGACATAGCTTGTATGTATGTATGTAAGGGAATATGAATGTTCAGTAGATATAAGTGTAGGATGAGTGTGGATGACCTTTGTAGTCTGGTCAATAACTGAATTTATTTATGATCAGAAAGGGCTATTTATTAATAGCATAACAGCCAGGGGAACTCTGGGACCTACATGTTAATATGGAATTTGAACCATGTAGTATTGGGTCTGATTTTCAGCTGACCAACAAGCCTCCATTAACTTCCCTAATCTGAACCCTGACCACCATCCAACACGATACCTCAAACCTCTAGTAGTGTCCACACAGAGGGAAACCACTAAGTAGATACTGTGTCGCTGTTAACATGACTAAGGAAGGACAGAACCTGTCACCTATGATCTCCACAGCACTGTGTCCCCAAGTAGCTGGGCTAGAGCACTGCGCCATTAGTCATGTATAAATTGGTAATATAGTTGTCCATGGTCTTCAAAGATATCATTTTATTTTCATTGTAAGAGAAAATTACTTACTTATTCCGTCGTACAGCTCCTGTGTGAATAGTATAAAATTCAGAACATGTTTCACCGTAAGTACGGCATCCTCAGCTGGTCATCGAGTGAAGATCAATCCACCTAATAGGTTTAGTCACAAGATAAAATTACACAAACACAAAGTACATATACATAATTAATACACTTAAACTCGCACGGACGAACACTAACGACGGGCCAGTCATGACTGTATGGTACGCATCACTTTGTCTGCAGTACTGGACGAGACAAGTCGTTGTGCTAACCAGGCGTGTTCTTGTTGTTATCAGTTTGGCAGAGAACAGCTGATCTGTGGTGACTTGAGTTAAATCCATTAATGAGGCCATTGAAGATTACATTTGAATTAAATTGTAGCTTATCATTTATGATGAATTCGTTAATATTGTTATTTTTAAATGCTTTGTAAATCTCGAATTCTTCAAGCGTGTCCATCTTTCTTCCTTTACTGCATACATGTAAGATATCCAAACTATTGTCCATTGCCTCAAGCGAATGATTGTGATCAAATAAATGTTGTCCAAATGTCGATTTTTGTTTATCTAATTTAGGGTTGGGTAGGTGTTCCTTGAATCTGGTAATAAATCTTCGTCCGGTTTGGCCAATATAAATACTTGGACATTCAGCGCATTTCAACTTGTAAATTCCAGTTTTTTCATACTTATTTAATTGGTTTTTATTCCTGTTAAGAACGTTTTTTGTTCTATTTGAAGTTTTAAAGGCTATTTTAATATTGTGTTCCTTCAACTGTTTATGCAGGCTATTTTGTATGTTATGACTGTATTCAACAGTGATATATCTAACAGGATTAATGGCTGTGCTATTATTAGGTGATATAACATCATTAGATTTTTTATTCTTGTGTTTAGCAATTAATTTGTCCACGATGCTACTATTATAACCATTAACAATGGCAATATGTTTTATTATGGCAACCTCTTTATTGTAATGTTCGATGCTCAACGGAACATTCAACAATCTATGCACCAAGGAGTTGTATGCCCCCATTTTCTGAGAGTGAGGATGGTATGAGCTTGCGTGTATGGTTTGATCATTTGTGGTGGGCTTTCTATAAATACTGAATTGTAAGTTATTATTGTTTTTATGTATGGTCAGGTCTAAAAAGTTTAGTTTATTATTATTTTCAGTTTCGAGGGTAAATTTCAGCTTAGGTGCTAATTTGTTTAAATATTTATGAAGAAAGTTGAGCTGTCTAGTGTTCCCGTTGTATATTATGATAGTGTCATCCACATATCTACGGTAAAATATTATTTTATCTGCGTATTTATTTTGGTCTGACATGATGTAATTTGTTTCTATGTGGTTAAGATAAATATTAGACAAAAACCCGGACAATGGAGAACCCATCGCTAAGCCATCAGGTTGGTGGAAAATTTTGCTATCGAAAGTAAAGTAATTTTGTTTCAGCACTTCTTTCAATAGGGCTATTAATTCACTTATCGCTTCAGGTAAAAGATCTGATTTTTCTAAATGTTTCGACACAATAGTTATGGTCTCATCAACTGGTACATTGGTGTACAAATTCATTACGTCAAAAGATGCAATAGTGTGGTGTGCTTTTACTTCTATATGTTGCATATCCTTTATTAATTCATAAGAGTTCTTTAAACTGTAATTTTTATTCAGTTTAATGTGAGTCTTTAATAGGGTTTCGAGATGTTTTGCAATATTGTATGAAGGTGCCGAAATATAATTAACAAGTGGTCTGACCGGGACGCCTTCCTTATGGATCTTAGGCAGCCCACGTAACACGGGAGCTTGGGGGTTCATGACTTTGAGGCGCTTTATGAAGTCATCAGTTAACAGTGTTTTACTGTTGTTAATTAATTTCTTTATTCTCCGTTGATATAATGTCGTAGGATCTTTATTTATTTGAGATATATTGTTATTTTCAATAAAATGTAGAACTTTGTTTACATAATCAGTTTTGTACATCACGACTATTGTATTGCCTTTATCAGCTTTACATAACATGGCATTATTGGTGTCCAATTTTTGTTTTATTGTTACTAGAGCTGCAAAATGATTTCTCTGAATTTGTGATATATAAGGTTTATTAGTATTATTAGTGTGCTTATTGTTTATTTTCTTGATAAAATTATGACGGGCGAAATTTCTGGAATCTTCTTCAGGTATGGCTTTAATGGCAACTTCAGCATTAATAAACTCATTAAAACGTCCTTTTAAACCGGTTTTAGGTAGATTATAGTTAAGCCCCTTATCTAAAACGGACATTTCACTGTCATTGAACACAATGTTAGTGTAGTTAGTGGTCCTAGGATGAAACTTAAAATCAAATAATAAAATATCTTCTTTACTTTTTTGAAAGTTCATTAATTTATTCAACTTTTTCTTTTGGGTCGCCTTTTTATTTCTAATGATCTTTGTCACTGACATGTTTATATGGTCCAAAAGATCTTCTATTTGAGTGGGATGGATAGAATTAACTAATTCCAAATATTTTTTATATAGTAAAATATTAAGCATATTCTTTTTGTGATATAAGAACTTAATTTCATTTTGGATCCATAATTTTTCTGCCATTAATTGGGTCCGTTTAGCTGCTTGAGATTCATTTTTTATTTTTATATGAACATAATTAGGTTTAATGTTGTGTTTTAGGCAATCTTTGTTAAATTTGAGGTTATGTATTGTGTTATGTAATTTTAACTTCACATTTTTATACTGAATGGCTAATATTGCTTGACTAGCATGTAGAGATTTCATATACATTATTTAGCCCCTGAGCTGTTCAATCAAATTGTAAGAGAAAATTACTTACTTATTCCGTCGTACAGCTCCTGTGTGAATAGTATAAAATTCAGAACATGTTTCACCGTAAGTACGGCATCCTCAGCTGGTCATCGAGTGAAGATCAATCCACCTAATAGGTTTAGTCACAAGATAAAATTACACAAACACAAAGTACATATACATAATTAATACACTTAAACTCGCACGGACGAACACTAACGACGGGCCAGTCATGACTGTATGGTACGCATCACTTTGTCTGCAGTACTGGACGAGACAAGTCGTTGTGCTAACCAGGCGTGTTCTTGTTGTTATCAGTTTGGCAGAGAACAGCTGATCTGTGGTGACTTGAGTTAAATCCATTAATGAGGCCATTGAAGATTACATTTGAATTAAATTGTAGCTTATCATTTATGATGAATTCGTTAATATTGTTATTTTTAAATGCTTTGTAAATCTCGAATTCTTCAAGCGTGTCCATCTTTCTTCCTTTACTGCATACATGTAAGATATCCAAACTATTGTCCATTGCCTCAAGCGAATGATTGTGATCAAATAAATGTTGTCCAAATGTCGATTTTTGTTTATCTAATTTAGGGTTGGGTAGGTGTTCCTTGAATCTGGTAATAAATCTTCGTCCGGTTTGGCCAATATAAATACTTGGACATTCAGCGCATTTCAACTTGTAAATTCCAGTTTTTTCATACTTATTTAATTGGTTTTTATTCCTGTTAAGAACGTTTTTTGTTCTATTTGAAGTTTTAAAGGCTATTTTAATATTGTGTTCCTTCAACTGTTTATGCAGGCTATTTTGTATGTTATGACTGTATTCAACAGTGATATATCTAACAGGATTAATGGCTGTGCTATTATTAGGTGATATAACATCATTAGATTTTTTATTCTTGTGTTTAGCAATTAATTTGTCCACGATGCTACTATTATAACCATTAACAATGGCAATATGTTTTATTATGGCAACCTCTTTATTGTAATGTTCGATGCTCAACGGAACATTCAACAATCTATGCACCAAGGAGTTGTATGCCCCCATTTTCTGAGAGTGAGGATGGTATGAGCTTGCGTGTATGGTTTGATCATTTGTGGTGGGCTTTCTATAAATACTGAATTGTAAGTTATTATTGTTTTTATGTATGGTCAGGTCTAAAAAGTTTAGTTTATTATTATTTTCAGTTTCGAGGGTAAATTTCAGCTTAGGTGCTAATTTGTTTAAATATTTATGAAGAAAGTTGAGCTGTCTAGTGTTCCCGTTGTTTATTATTTTCATTGCCAAAGTTTTGTTTCCATTACATCATTTATTATTTTGTTGTACTCGTACTACTTTAAACCCAGAATTTTACAAGAAATTTATAAAATGATACATTACATTTCCTCATGTCTTATCAATTTATACTTATATGTCTTATGTCAGTTATTTATATATCGTATTACTAAGGGGCTATGTTGGTGGCTTACACGTTAAGCTGTTAATTTCCAGGTTAAATGTTAGAGAGGGCTTCTTAGCCCTAACTTCACCTAATGAAATAAGACGATCTTTAAATTTGTAAATATAAGGAATAAAAAAAGTGTTTATTCCTCCTCTACTATTTTAAAAAGTTGCAAAACAGATGTTGTTCCATACCACTATATTAGACGCACTGATCCCATCAACTTTCATTCCCCAAGCTAGATACTCTTAATTTAACGTGAGTCCTTGGCCACTATGCCACAGACCAATCCTCTACAAAATTGCATGGTAAAGTGCCAGCTGCAGCTGTATTCGAACTCACAATCTAAGCATAGTACATAGCCAGCATTGCTCCTGGCCACAGCACAACACCTTAGATCACTTGTATGCTTCATACCTATGGTAATTATACCATAGGTATGAAGCATAGGTATGAAAAAAAATCATTTGTTCATTATTGATACAGAACGTGCACCCCTCAATCTCTATTCGGGTTTTGTATCTAATGTGTTAGTATCAGCTGTTAGGGCAATATGTGATCAGATTTTCAATCGTACAAGTTCAACTATACTAAATTATAAAATTGATTACCCATGCACAGAATAATGTAATATAAATGATAGATTAGTCTTTATACACAGAACTTGACTAGTAATTTGTTATCAGATATGCCTCAGCAATATGTTCCACCTTCGGAACAGCAAGTGCAAGAGCCACGCAAGTACACTGGTGGTGCCATCCCGTCTCGTTCCTTTAGGATGCTCCAAGCCATGACAGCTGGCCCAGACTCAGCAGGTACTCCACCAATCATCTTGTAATATGTATATAATAAGATGTAAATATGTCATGCATCATTGCTATTTCATTAATGAATCATATTTAGTCCAAAAAACACTGGCTACATAACATGTGTTGAAAAACTGGGAAGTTAGGTGCAAATTAAGACTAATGAAGTGTCACCTTATCCATGAAGGAAAGTGACTGATTATTGTAAAGCTCAACATTAATTACTAAATATCCGATTATTTGCTTCAATTATATTTCTTTTATACTATCTAGAATTCCAGGATTGAAAAATATTAATTTCTATTAGTTCACATGTGAACAACTTAGCTTTCGTTGAATCACCAAGGATGGCCAATAAATCTTGGCCAGGTTTGTTAAATGAAATAAAGGTTATAGTAGTTTTTGTTGTTAAAATAAAATTTAACTAGAAATTATTGTTTACTTCACAGACCTGATGATTTAAAAACCCTTTTGGCACAGTTCCCAATGTACAATATACTTAACATTTTTAGAATTAAAAAGGAAATTGCATCCACCATGGTTTTCAAGAGGATATGGTATTAACCCCATTATGATATTGGCAATGCATGGTCTTTTCAATTGATATCATACCACACATTTCATTTGAACGTTAATTTATTTGTTTAACCAGCTAATGAAAAAGAAAAACATAGCAATATTCCTCTTTAAATGTATTACTGGTGCAGTTTTATTTATTTACACATGTTTGATCAACTGATTTGTTAATGAAATATACTTAAAATCAATTTTGGAATATTTAAATTGAAAGTGTGAATTGGGTGGATGATATATCTGGTGGTGTTATTTGTTGTAGCAGTAATGTCAGACGGACGGCAAACACCACAATTTTATAATGGAAGAGAGGCTATGTGGCATCCAAATGGTTATCCTTACCCCCCACCACCTCCAGACCCTAATCTGTACTACTCCCCACCACCTTACCCTCCCACCCCTGAGCAACAACAGCAGTTCTGGGATCATTACAATGCTATGTGTTCTTACATGGCTGAAATGAATCATAGCTACGGTTATCCTCCGTATGGCTATCCTCCCCATCTTCAAACACCCCCACTTCCACAGATGCAGTATGGAAGTGATTCAGACGAGTGTGGTTATTCATCTACAGAAGAGATGAACTATTATGCTGCTTACTTCAAAAAGTATCCCCCACCAATTCAGCCATACAGAGGATACTATCCCGACAACCGAGCTCAAACACCACAAATAATCATTACACCTAGTATGACAAATGGAAATACAAGTTACAGCAACGGTTCAGTATCTGATTCAGATAAAGAAGGCTGTTCACTGCAAACTTCAATAAATGGTTCATCTAGTGTAAGCGGAGACTCTGTTGGAACTACTGATGATGGATCCGATACAGAAGTTGAAGATGAGGAACAAAATAAACATCACGGTCTTCAAACCATCAAGTCTGTACCAGATATACGAGTTTATAAAGACAATAGTAACTCGGATATTCAATCGCAGAGCTCTGAAACTGAAGAACCAGATGAAGAAGAAACTAACGAGGAAGTTGATGAAGAAGATTATGACGATGATGAAAGCCTACCCCACCAGCTGAGTGTGATATATGAAGAAAGCGAACACTCAGAATCTGAAAGTATAAGAAAAGTAAGACTTAAAGAAATGGAAGACATGGAAACAATGAGTGAAGGGGAGAGTTCTACTGCAACACTTGACAGAGGAAATGAAACTGATGAAGATGCCATTGATAACACAGAATCCTCTACAGTTCATGTAAGACTACCTCTGAAATTTAAATTTAGCAAAACAGAAAATAATGAGGAAGTAACAACCGTTATAGTTGGAGACAGTGAAATTCAGCAAAGTTCAGATTTAGACCTTAAAGAGAATGAACTTATTATTCAAGAAATAAAGAAAGTTGAGGACCCTGATGTATCCGTTACATTCACAATTCCCAAAAAGAGAGAAAAACCACCATCAAATACTGATGATAGGAAAAGTGAAATATTTAGTTACGATCAAAATAATTTAAAATCTAAAGCAAGTGATAATGTAAATGAACGCACGGTGATAGATGAATGCATTATACCTAAGTACTCTAGTGAAGGTATCTGTGATAAAGAAGTATCTGTGGTTGTGAATTGTAGTGATAAAGATGATCATTTAATTGAAAGGTGCGTTTCAGAATCACCTATAGATTTTTGGAAAGAGTTAAGTAGTGATGATATTCCTTCAAAAGCTCAAGCACAGACTGCCGATATTAGCGTAAGTATTACATTACCGACAAAATCATTGTCCAAATCTGGATCAAGATCTCCTTACGATAATCTCACATCTGAAAGTGATGAAAGTAAGCCAGAAGAAAGTGATTGTCATTGGGAAGATGACTCAAGCAGTACAAGTGTACAAACTGTACGGATCGGTAAGTATTCAGGGACTGGTAGTGATAATTTTAGTGGAAGTGAATTAGAAACTGCTGGCACAGTAGATGAGGTTGAAGATACACACAAAGTGCCCTTTAATTTAGTGCATACGCATGAGTGTGATGAAAGTGAAAATGTCATTAGTATAACTGAGAAACAATCTAAAGAGGAAGAACAAATTCCAATAGAAGACCTACTTTATGATGATAGTTCTTCCAGTGATGATGACGATGAATCAAGTTCATCCAGTTCAAGTGACAGTTCTGAGGAGAGTTACAAAGAAACTAAGGAAATGGAGGTAACTTCTAGTACTGTCAACAGTACCTGCAAGTCTGAGCAAAAGATCGATGACGATGTTTTCCTAACTGAAGGCTCCAAAAATGAAACTAGTAACCACTTGACAGTTAAAAAGAAACAAAAGAAAACTAACAGTAAGTCCCAGGATGATAGTGAAGAAGATGATTCTGGTGTCACCTCAGATATGAGTCGACACATATCTGAGACAGACACAGATCCTGAATGCGGAAGTGAACTCAAAAAATTATCACCATATCAAAGAGCTGCTACTCACTCTAGGTTATTCAAACTTCTCCAAGATGAATGCAATTTAGAGGATGAACAAAGTGCTCTGGAAAACACTTCTACTGCAGATTCTGAGAGTATAAGTTTCCGTAAAGAAAGATTGTCACTTCCCTTGCAAACTTCTAATCTTAGTGATCCTGACAGTTTGTCTTCATCGTCTGGTATAAACTCTCCAGCATCACCTACAGTTAGTGATAAACTGGTGAAGGAACTTGTTCAGAGCTTATTAAATAAGAAGAAAAGCAAACATTTCAGAAAATTACCAATGGAAAAGTTGTATGCTGCAGCTTTGAGGATTCTTCAAGAAGACATGGACCCTTACGATACCTTAAGTTCAGATGAAAGCTTCCGACACTCACCAATAGGTGAAACAACTACCAGCCAAACCAACAATAACACTGCCACTAATCCTCTCTCACAATGCCAAGACTTGTACGGAGGAAATTACTACGATTACTGTGATTATTATAATACTTGGGGTAATCCCTATTACTATTCAGGAGTAGAAGACAGTTTAGGCTATGATATTTTACCTTCACGTGCATTTAAGCTTTTACAGGAGCGTGCCCAAACTCCTCACGGTTTCAATTCTGGGGTGATAGAAGGTCTGATGGCCAGATGCCCCAGAGTTTTAAGCTCAAAGGATGTTCCTAAAGACTTTGGTGAAGTTCCTACTTCTGATTCCTGTCCACAAGCCTCTTCCTCTCTTGAAACATGAACTACCAGAAGGGGAACTCTCATGGATTTTATCTGTTGACATTTTTGGAAAAAAAGTCTTCAATTTAAAAGTGCAGGTTGACTACACAAGGTAGCCCATATTTGCAAAATATTTAAATACTACATTTTTTATAATTTGCTGTGTATGTAGGTATAACAACTTGATGTTTTATTATTTCTCTTTATAAAACCTCTCTAGAATTGTCATTAACTTTTTTGTCCGTTTCTTTGGAGTAAACTCCACCTTTCATAATGGGAGAACAGCTCGTTTAAACGTGTTTAAGTCTTTATTTTATAACTTCGATATTGTGTAAGTAAAAATAGTTGTTTCACAACAATAATAATTAATTAAACTTGGTTAATTTTGTGAACAGTCTTAATCAGTTGAAACAAGATTAAATATTTCATATTTTTAAATCACTTTGTATAACTATTTCACAACATACCGTTTTAGATAATTTATCTTCAAAAAGTGTTCTGTTAAATAAAAAATCACTTAATACTACTAAAATAAAATACATAATCTAATTTTCAACTGACTCAGAGTGTCCACAAAACATTACATTGTGGCAACATATTTTACGGCTGTTAACATTAACAATTAATTAACAATATTAATCAAATGCATCTTGAAATTTCACATAAAATATTAACAAACTACCCCTGACGAGTGCTAAACGCCAGTTTAAAGAATAATCTCCTGTTACCAAACCCTCAGAGCTTCGTATTGAAAAGGTGCAGTTTTCTACAAAGAATTTGATGTTAACAGGCTTTATTTTTGCAGTTAGTCATCGCTAACCGCCTTGCTTGATAATGTGCGTGGTGTGTTCTTTTAGTAGTCAGTCGGTTTTCAGTTTAAACTGGCTCCACAAACACTATGCTGCCCTCTTTACTTCGTGCAGTTGTATAATGCATGATATTGTGTAGGTAAACTGCATTAATTGAAATAGATTACGTTTTTAGCAACACTATAGTTGGCCGGTTAAATTAAAATTCATGTTTTTGGCCCCTTCAATATTTATTGTACTAGTTATTAAGACTTTACAAACAAATGTACATTTATGTTCACGCTCACCACTACGTTAACACTTTTCAATGGCCTATGTATAAATTCATGCAGTAGATTTTGTACTAATTTAGGACTCCTTGATGTTCAATAACAAGATTGAACCTCATTCACAGAAACTGGTCAGCCTCAGTATTTATTTCCATATCTCTAATGATTCTGATTCATCGATAATTAGTATATATTGTGTACATAGCCAATTATCCCAGTTAAAACTAGAATACCACAAGCTTGAATGTAATATAAATTATCTTAAACATTAAGCTTTAATGTAATATAAATTACCTTAAACATTAAAAATAATACTCACTACAACAAAGACTGTATTGGCGGAAGGGTGATATAGATAATTCAGGATGCCATTTCAGGAAGGTTCTGGCTCCAGATACAGGCTAATTGACTGCCGTTCTAAAACTTAGAAGTAAACAAGTTGGTCTAGAGTTACGGAAGAAAAATTACCCATGCAGAGAGGGGGTACAATTACCTGAGCGGTGCTGCTTATAATTACTGTATTCCGTAACAGTACATACAACATCAAATTGAAATGTAGAGTTGCCCATATCTTTGCAATTTTCACAGAATGTAATAAAATTTAGTTGGCACTGTAATCCAGATAACAAGGGCTAAGGTTTTGGAGGTAATATGTGATAGGTTCTTTCCTCAGTCTTTATAATTTCAACACAGAGATTGCTGGAAGGTTATCATTAGTGCGGTCACTACTGTAGAAGACTGGGGTGTCCATATTGAGCGGTTGTGAGACATTGTCCAAAGGAGACAACTGAGTGTCAGGCTTATTAGTGATCCAAAAATCATACCAATGGTATGTGGTCTAGACTCCACAAATTGTGGGTCCCTTAGGTGCCTTGGTTATGGGCTACTAATAACATGGTCCTTTCTAAGAATCAGTTGACCAGAGTAACAAAGGCTTGAAAAAAATCATCTAAACTCAATCGCAACCCATATTTGCTCGTGTCTTAACAGTTGTCACCGAGGAACAAATAAATAAAAATATTTCTGTCATGTAGACTCACTTCTCTCTGACAATTCAAAATAAAGATTGAACTGTTCTGTTAAGGGTGAGAAAATTGCCTTGTAATGAAGCGATTTAGAAACATATTTGTAACAATACACAAATAGTGGTATCCACTCAATCGCTGGTTAATTTAAGACCCATCTATGTACGTACAATGGTATGCTTATCAAAAGTTGTAAGTTTTGAGCAAATTTACTTACTTTCACTATTAGTTTCTCGTAATCATAAACATTTTGATATGAAACTCAGAACCTAGGTATAAAGTAAATAAATAAAACTATAAGACTACAATTTTTTGATTGTATTTTCCAGTAGGGCCATAAAGAAACACCTTTTCTGGTGACTGTAGTTGCTGATGGAAATACCTGGAACCATAGGTAATATGGGGTTTTTTAAGAATTAGCCGACTGATATCCTTCTTAGCCTTACTTTGTTCATTCCTCACAGACTACTTATCTGTGCAGAGAACTTATTCAGAGAGCGTAAGGGGAAGAAGTAATATTCACCAGTACAATACAAGGTGAATATTACTGATAAAAATGTACAGTAAGACAAATATTCTAACCTTTGCTATCTCCAACTCAGACTCAAAGTCCTGACACCTTAGACCGCTTGGCCTCCAACTTGACCAAATTTTAGTAGCCACGAAATATCTTGAGCTGTTGAATCCATTACTGTCAAATACTTGGGGGTTAGCAGAGGGGAAAAGTACGGCCTACACATGCGTGGCTTTGTACTAGCCTGACATGCAGACATTGGCTATCGCTGCTATCAGCTGATTGGAGAGTGGAGCGTTGCTGCCTTTGTTTTTGTATCGAAGCGTTTGTTATTTGCAAATATTAGTGAGATTTTTGTTTGTATTATTAATTTTTATTTATTTAATTACAGCCACATATGTAATAGTTTGTATATTAATTTAATTAAAACATCAGTGTATCGTTTAGGAGATGTAATTGAAGTACATATTTCTTATTATAAAGTTAAATTGTAGACTGCATACAATCAAAACTTGTACAGTGCTTATTCACTGACGTAAATCTACTGAATTCTAATTTTCACGCTGAATCTAATTTCACTGAAGTGTTTCATTATTTGGTATTCCATATGAATCTTTTTTTTTTATAATTGGACAAAGATAATAATAACCTATAGTTATAACATTATAATGCATTACAATACCAAGTAATATGATTATAAATGTGAGGCGGAAAGCGAAAAGAGACTACTTGTTGGCAAAGTAAATGTTAAGTATTCACAAAATTACCGATTTTGGTCAAAATTCTCGATATTCAGTTTTTTATCGAATATCAAACTCTGGTTTATATAGAACAGGCCTGTATCGGTTAAAGAGTTGAGTCAAAGCTTTAAAACATCGAATAAAATTTATTTAGATGTCAGTGTTTTGCCTGAGGAAATGGGCCTCTTGTCGTTATGGCAAAATAACATAGGCCCCTCAAGAGGGAAATTAGTTCCTGTTCGTTATGACAAAATAACATAGGCCCCTCAAGAGTGAAATTAGTTCCTGTTCGGTTTTCATAGGTAGCGCCAGCAATATCCCTCCCCCTATCTCTGTTCATCCTTCTCTCTGTCTCTCTTCAGTAAATGTCAAAGTGACTACTAGCTGAGCTAATAGAACACCAAACAGTAAAGTTGTCCGAGCGCTTTTTTGAAACTATTCACTGTTAGATAGCAGCACAGGCGCCCGCCCGTCTTCAGCAAACATATTGACTTGGTCTGTTTGTTTCTTTACTCAATGGTTAAAACAATGCCTGTTACTTCTTAGAGCTTAGGAAATAATTCTTCTAAATGATTAACTTGCTTTGCATGATTTCATTAGTTTTATCATTAACCATTTATTGGTAAGGGATAAAGTAACATAGGCACCTCCACTTTACTTGAGGATAGATTGTTTAAGATATATATTATTTTTTATCAAGTTAAAATTAATTTAGAAATTGGTCTTACGAATTTGTGTATTACTGCAAAGTAGTGTAGCTTTACTCATACATAAGTACATAAGTATATAATGGTATACTTATAATTATTTTTTTATTGTAAAAAATTGCCCTGAATATAAAAGTTAATATTATATTCATGATATGCATGTGTTGATATTAATGTACATAAACAAATTTTATTAAATTCATGTGATACATGCTGCCAACATGCTTTAAATACTTTTAGTAATCATATTTTGGCTGGAAGTTGCATCTTATAAATCTACTAGCTAAACCCAGCCACAATTTGCTATGACTGATAGTAACTATTAAGGATGTTGGGTATTCTTTTACAGTTGTTTCCATAAATAATTCATGAATATTTTTTTAAATTTACATAATACACAATAAGAACATAAAACAAGACTAAAAAATGTCAATAAGGATAAAAAATATGACTGTAATGCATCATTTTTTTAAAGGAAATATTATTAAAAAAATATTTATCCTATTTTATTAGTTAACTTGTAATAAAGAAATATAAAAACGTTGTATCCTTAGTTGTTAAAGTCATTTGTATGATGAATTAGTTTAATCATATATTACATTTACAAATTATAATTTTAATTACATATATGGTTAGACTTTTTTCTATTTCGTGTCTGTAATGTTGACAATTTTCTATGAGGACAAAGATAATGACAAGCTTTAGGTTAGGTTACGTTTCTAGGTTAGGATGGAACACTTTTTGAGACTATCAGATTGAAGGAATAACCAACTGGCAGTTGTTAATCTATATTGTTATCTAATCAACTCTGAACAAAGATAAATTATTACTAACTGTTTCAGGAGTAACAACTGGTTTAAATTAACATTTCGTATAATTAAAAATTAAATGTCTTTAGTGTTAAAAGGGATTATTTTAATTTTTCTCATACTAAACGAAAAGATCCAAATAGTTTTACCCTTAAGGGGTTATGATTGTATTTAATATTTAGGATTTTGTATGTTGCCACAACTGTAAAATAACCTATTATTAAGAGCAATATTACCTTCCCGACTATTGTTTATATACTGATTTTACGTAACTGACTGTGTTTTTGGTTTCAGATCAACCAGGGGAATCAGAATACTAACCAGACCAAGGTGCTCTAGTTCAATTGTCGTGTGTCATTTGTTGCTATAATGGACTCTCTCATCACAGGTCACCTAGGAAGTATTTTGTTATCCAGCTATTGAATATAGCGATACATATTTTGTTTTAGTTACAAAATAATTTAGACTATCATTATTTTTTAATTTACATGACATTTTGTGAAAAGAAATTAATTTTATTATTCGATAAAATTTTTATGTTATTTTACTCATAGATTTTGATTTCTCATAAAAATCAACTAAATACTGCTGTTTTTAATGTCATTTATATATCTCTTTATACAAATTTGTTGTGATGTTTTGTGTGCTGCCTTTGATAAATTGTGTTAATATATTACTATTTGTATTTAGAGATCTTTTGTAATTTTTTACTCATTTTGTATTGCAATTTTTTAATGTGTGTTGGTTTTATAATACAATGCCTCAAAATATAACAATATTTTCTTTAAGATCTATTTGTGGTCAGTTGTATCTCTATTTTGTTGAATGTAAACTGTTTACATCGAAAGCTTTATGTTTCCTTGACAGTACAATATATTCAACTGTCTGTAGGATGAAAGAATAAACCGTAAACTAACTGTTTATAAATTGTTGGGGCAAACTTCTTGTGTTAGCTTAAACCATCTGTGTATTTATGTATGATTGATGGTGGAATATAGTGGTCATGTATTCCAAGAACTGTGTTTTTCTCTGCCTTGATCATGACGTGGAAGAAATACTCTACCATATTACCCCTGCAATATTTGTACAGTAAAGTTTAGTTTTGTTCGCCATTAAAGAAAGCAACATAATTAATTGTATACAATCTGTGTTGTATAGACCTGCTTGCACTGCTTCATGTACTGTAGTGGGGATGGAATGGAACTTAGTATTTTTGTTTTTATCTTAAAATTTTTACTTAGTGCTGATATCTTTGGTATCTGTTTTTCTTTGCTCTGCTTTTGTATTCTACTTAAGCCTCTAGAACACTTTTTAGCATCTACTACACATTTTAATACTTATATAACAATATTTGGCCAATTTCCCTTTCATACAATTTGAAGAAAATTTTCCATATCAGGCTATAAAAAAATATTCATCCATTTTTAATCCTATATATTTGTTGATTACATGTTTTTAAATGACACCTTTTCAAAATTGAAATTTTATATAAACCCTTTTTATAAGTGTAGTGACAAAGTTTTGTATAATTATTATGGATTTAGGAAGAAAAATGGATACTGTAATTATTTGCTGTTATAAATTGTAAGAGACCTATTTTTTTTTTTTATATGACACTTTAGAGGGCTTCCTATATATTTTAGCAATAATTTTACCAACAATGGCAAAATACGCTCTTAAGTGTTGAATGACTTACGAACATTTTATTTTCATAATAATGTTTTGTTATAATGATAAAAAGTTTATTTTCAATTAGAGGTCAGCACATAAAACACCATACAAATTTTATAAACTGATATAAAAGTGGTTAGTTTACGTTTTCATGACTTTTTGTGTTACTCAGTTGTACAATTTTATTTTATATAAATATCCTTACAATATAGCATAAATTTATGTATAATTATGTAAACAACTGTGTATATTTCTTGTTGCAATTACTTTCTTAGTTATTCTCCTTCATCATGGCTTTGCTTGTTATTATTTGATTTGTTTATTTTGTAAGGATGTGATGTAACACATAGTTATGTTCAATGTTTTGAATTACAGAGTTGTTATTTTGAAACAATAAATCCTTTTGTGTTTATAGTTGTTTATTATTTCATATTTAATTTATGATCATTTATTCTTAACAATTGATTCAACTATTACCTAAATTACATTAACCTACTCGTTTTACTAACAATGAATCATGGTATCTTCTTGGTATAAAGTTTGGAATATTGATAAAAGTATTTTTTTTATGGAACCTTAATTTAGAAAAAATGTCCTTACAAAAAAAAAAAAAAAAAAAAAAAGGAATGGATATACCTAAGAAACAACATTATATTTAAAATGAAACATGTCAAGATAGCCAACATATATTCTAAATTTTATCTAGTTTTAGAAAATATAAGGGTATTGTATGTTATTTCAGTAAAAAATAAGTTTGTAAAAATAACCTTTTATAGTACAACAATTAACACCATGGAAAACATTTTTACAACAATTTGCTAAAAATATTTGGTAAACACTATAGAACACAAACTAGTACTGAAATTTACACAAAACCATGCTACATAAAACAAATATATTTTTAAATTATTAACTTCTTGTCCATAGAGTTTTGCTCTAGGGGTTTATTAAAGATCGATAATATTTCTCGGCCATACACATAAAAATAAGACATTCTTCATAACATACAAATTATAGTTTTTCTTGACTACTGTCTAATTAATTTTTTATGGCTTGTAAAGGTATATGGTCTATCAGAAGTGACATAAAAAATCTGGCTCAATTTGCATTTGAAATAATGGGGAAAATTGTTTTGAAAAATACTGCGTATTGCTGAAAATTTTTGTTATATTAAATATTCTTCTTCCTATTGCTTTAGTTTTAGAATCAGAAGGGATGTTCTATGAAACGCAGTATCCATTCCCATTTTATAATAATTTTAATGCAATCAACTTAATTTTTTGCTAGTCTAATTTGTAAGATGTTTTTATTAGAGTCATTCAACTACTAATAATTACAAAACCACCAAACTTTAAGAAAGTCCACAAAAGACAGTAAAAAAAGCACTATTGTCTGCATAGACATTTTGTGTACCCAAGTTTGAAGGTTGTTTACTAAGAAAATAAGAGACCTATAAAAAATCTAATAACATCATTGTTTTCCTCGTTTAATTTTAGATTATGATATATGCATTTTAACCCTTTGCGAGCGTATGCCGATTATATATGTAAACATTTTTCTCCGAGCGAGAGGTGTGCGTATATATACACACTGTTTTTAGCTCAACAAGTGTTTGCCAGGAATACCCCTCATATGGAATTTGAGTTTGTTGAGTTTGTTTGATCCCCACCCTGCCTCCCAAGGTCACATGCAATTCGTTATTAGACATACTACATCTTTCACCCAATACTATTTCTAACTCCCCTTCCCATCCCTTCCTTACCCTCTCCGATCCTCCTCTCTCTCTAAATCTTGTATCGTTGTTAGTCCAGCGTCAGTGCTTCGTCTGCTGCATTCCGCACTGCACATTTTGTTTACTTAAACACGAGTCACTTCGGCTTATCAATTCGATTTGTTCTGTTTATTTTATTTATGTAGTTTAGTTCTGTTTACTTTTGCAAAACGTGCCAGGAAAAGCCTCACTTGCATCCAGAAATCTGCTTTGAGGCATATCATACTAAAGAGAAATATGCTTGAATACACTTGTAATATCATGTTTAGTCATTAGATTATACTAGCTGTACCCGCCTGCTTCGCCGGTCATAATATTGAGTTTGATTTAGAACCTAATAGCTGAAAGAATTCGAGCATTTTTGCTTCTTCTACCAATATTAGATTTTTTAGGAGGCATGTCATAAAAAGTAAACTGCAAAACAAATAATTATTTATTTTTTATTTTCACGTTTCACCACATGTTTTAATTACCGAGGAAAAAAGGTTAACACCAAATACAGATCACCTGATCAAGTAAAAGTAGTGTGTGCTACACTCTTAAGGTGAAATGTAGAACTACAATAAATCAAAACATATACAGTACTGTTGTTGTGAGAATTTCAATCTTCTTATGGCATGTGAAACTACATTAAACCACACAGTCATATGTTTTTTGTAAACAATTCAGATTCTCCATTTGAATAACATGGGATCTTTGGGAGCCCGTGGGGCGGAACCCTGTGGACGGATCTGCATCAAACTTCACAAAAATCATCTCGGGAGTATACAGGACAACATCCTAAAGTTTCATGGCGATCGGTTGGATGGTTTGGCAGCACATAAACTTCAAATATATATACAAACATCCTCTTTTATAAATATAGATAGACAATCAATTTAAATTAACAACTAATTAGTATTTTATTTCAAACTTTCCTAACAACTGATGTTAGTAGAACAAGCTAATGACAGGTAAAAACGTACAAAACAGTTTTCCTTAGAGTTAATGACGAGTATATACGCAAGTATTATTTTTGGAAAAAATGTAAAAAAATTATTTTGGCCAAATATTAGTTCATTTTGCATGCAATAGTTAATTTTGAAGCATAACATTATATATTGGTAAAACATTTAATAGTGACCCAACCAAGTTTCATATGTGCTTATGTTAAGAATATAAATTAGCTCACGAAGGTTTAAAATTGTATTATAATTTTTATCCAAGTCGGAACAAAAAAGTACTGGTATTTTAGGACCTTCTGTTAATTCACTACCACTACTTTGGTTATGATAGGTTCGGCTTTGTTAAGTTATGGTTATGTTAGTGAATTAATAGAAAAGATCTAAATTTTAACTAGTTATCACTGTTTTTTAACTAGTTATCAACTTTACACTTTTATTACCATACTAAAAAAATGTTAATGCATCTAATTTATATTTTATTATGTGGTTGATAGGAATGCTTTCTATAAGCTGTATACATTTCACAATTTTAACTTTTCAAAAAAAAAAGTTCTTATAAATTTCCTGAAACAACATATTCTTGGCTTCTAGAGGTCACAAAATTAATTACTTTGTCATGTTGTAATTCTTATTAAATGTATAGTTATAATGCATAAATGTGTAAGTAAATTCAGGGGTTTTAAATTGACTTAAATCAATTAAAAATCATATTAAATTGATCAATTTCAATTTTAGAGCCATTTAGCTGGACACGTAGCCTTGTACTGATGGATTATGGAGAGATGAGGTTCAGTGCCAAATCAAAGTCACTGAGCATTACAGATGAGTCAATTTGATTGGTGGCAAATAACAGCTGATTGATGATTTTAAATGCGAAGTGTTCTACCTTAGCGCTCTTACTTCACTCCTAGATCGATTATATTGGGATATCTATTTCAGGAGCGTTGATCCACCACGAAGACTAATTTTATAAGAAATAATCAGCCTACATGGAGGTATGAATAAATAACAGTAACTCTATGAATGTAGGGAAAACAGTATAATGTGTTTCCAAAAATTAATTTGTCTGTAAATAAAGTAATTCATAAGAAAAAAATTGGATTATTTTCATAATTTAATAATAGGAATACATTTTATAATACAAATAAATTTTGTGTAAATTATGGCAACACTATCTTTAGAAGTATCTATATACGTACAGTGGTAGTGACCCACCCGCCCGCCGATATACATTTAGTAGTAGTGACCCACTGCCCACCTATATACATACAGTGGTAGTGACCCACCCGCCCGCCCATACACGTACAGAGGTATTGGCCCACCCGCCCACCCATATACGTACAGTGGTAGTGACCCACCTATATACGTACAGTGGTAGTGACCCACCGCCCACCTATATACGTACAGTGGTAGTGACCCACCCACCCGCCCATACACGTACAGAGGTATTGGCCACCCATCCGTCCATACACGTACAGAGGTATTGGCCCACTCACCCTCCCATACACGTACAGCGGTAGTGACCCACCCATATACGTACAGTGGTAGTGACCCACCGCCCACCCATATACATACAGTGGTAGTGACCCACCCGCCCGCCCATACACGTACAGAGGTATTGGCCCATACACGTATGGGAGGCCCACCCTCCCACCTATACACACACAGTAGTATTGATAATTTGTGGGAATAATGGTGGGCATAGTGGAAATAATAATGAGGCTGGTCATGGAGGCAGTAACAGTGTACTGTTATTGGGGTAAAGTGTTGTTGTGATTGCAGGCGAGAGGTTCTATGCTCGGACCTCTTGATACTTACACGGCGTCCCCTCAATAGCTGCTATCAACGTAGACTCTACTAGAGAAGTCTGGAGTGTCCGTGTTAGTTGATAGTCTGGATGTTGTGCAAGGGATAGAACTGAGTATCAGGCTTGTCAATTAGCCGAAATTCATACCAATACTACGTGATTCGGATTCCACGTAGATCGCTTGATTGCCCTGGTTATTGGGCTAATTAATAAGTGGTCCTTTCTAAGCATTAGTCGAACTACTGCTCAACTAATGCTTAGAAAATTTTCCTAACCAGACTACACAGGACATCCACATTCATCCTACACTCATATAATCATTCATATTCTGCTTAAAATACACACAAAGTTGTGTTGGCGTCTCATATCTGAATCTGACTATATTCAGCTGTCAGGAATGTGTCAATTCCCTCTAGTTAATATGAAGTAACATTTTATCAATTTTATAAACAAAACTACAACTAGTACCATGTAGGCCGGGCTTAGTTTATGTGTGTGTTAGTTCGAAGGTATCTTAATCTTAGGGAGTGTTTTGCTTGACTGTTCAGATCCAGTGTAATCTGCCAAGTTGTTATTGTATTGTTCTAACAAGATATATGGTCTCTATAAATCCTTGTTCGCACAGTTACAATAGTGCCGTTACATCGATGCCATGGAATTCAGCAAGCATTGTGCTGAATAAGTGCTGACTTAGTCATTGTGATTTAAATGACACAACAATGTGACAATGACCACTTAGTAACTAGTTGTACAGTAATGATGCAAAATTAAATGTTAAAATTATATTTTATTGATGGAAATGTGTTGTTCTGTACCACAACACAAGAATTTTTAGTTACATTTTTAGGATAGGAAAGCAGACTTGCCTTTTTTTATATGTCCTTTTTAAGAGTGCTATACATTACACCATATTTTATTTGATGAATTTAAAATAAAATACACCTTTATTTATGAATGTGCGATTTAAACTTGACTTTTTTTTAAAGAGAATTGAATTGCTAGAGCTCCCCGAGATCAGATTTTAATTTTATGCCCTGATTAAAAAACTATCAATAAATAAAAAATATAAACAACTATTGTTCTAGTTTAATATTTTTTTAAATGAACCAAAACCACTTTAAAAAATTCTAATCTCATGGGGATATAGTCACACTTATCCAACATTTTAAATAAACATGCTAATTAATGTAAGCACGAAACGTTTTTAACTGAATTAATGTTCAACTGCAAAACACAGATGTCAAGTACTGTTCTGATAAAAACGCTGCCTAGTAGGCAAGTAGGGAAGGGAGCGTAAACTTCCACTATTCTTCAACTCAAACAATGGTTTGGGGATGGATGGATAGACAACAACTGGTCCTCTAATAGTCAATAAAGTTACGAGTAGTTCCAAAGACAACACCAGGTAGGGATTTGAAGGCAAAACTATTCACTGGGGAAGACTGTTAAACTAGAAGTGGTAAGACCTGCCTCTTAGAAAGCGAAATATTACAAATATTATGATTACAGAACAATTTCAATTTTAACATTATTCATAAAAAGACTGTTAAAAGTAAAAGGAAGAAAGTTATAGCTATTTTCATAGGTAAAAGTATAATGTTAGTTGGCATATTAATAAACACAGATATTTATGAAATGTTTACAATAACATTAATGTAATTAAACAAACAATTTATTCAATAACTAATATACAATTTGTACAAACAAATTTATTTTCCTAAAGGCTAAAATTCCATTATCGTAGTATTTCTTTAATCTAAATAATTCTGAATATTTATTTCAAAATTAATATTATTTGTGAAAAGACAAGACGTTTTTGTTTTTTTTGCAATTTTTAAAATGTTATCTTCTCACAATTAATAGTCATTATTCATAATTAAGATCGTAGGGATATGAGCCAATATTAGAAGCGAATGAGTGTAGTCATTGTTACTAAGGTTTTAAGGAGAATATGAATTATTTAGGATGAATATGAATTTTGGATGAGTGTGAATGACCTGTGTAGTCTGGTTACTAACTGAGTGCGACTGTACCTCAGAAAGAGCTATTTATCAATAGCCCAATAATAACCAGGGCAACTAAGGGACGGACAACTTTACATGGAATTCGAACAATGTTTTATGAAATTTTAAGCAACCAATAGCTAAAAATGTCAAACAATATTTTTAATTAAAATATTTTGAATGCTGTACAAGGGTTTAGTATGCGAGGTATATTACAATTTTTAACCCTAATCTTATAAAAATGATGTAAATATATATAATGATCATAATGGGCCATGATTGGAAATGCTTTCAGAGCTTCAAGATGTTCAATAATGTTATAAAACAATAACTACAAGCATAAAACATTAAACTTACAACTCATTCACATCTAGGTGATAGTAGAAAATGTCAAAAATACAATTATAAAAGTTGTAAGATTGAAAAAATTAAAACAAAAGTTGGTAACGATTTAGTGGCTCAATGCCTAAGGCTTTGGACTGCATAGTGCAATGTCCAAGGTTCGAATCCCCAACTGAGCAATTGGTCGGAACGTCACTCGTTGAATAAAGTCTACAATTGGTCGGTAGCATAGTTGGTTCAATCCCAGCTTCATGTGCTAAAGGTTGTCAGTTCGATCCCAATCAGAGTCAATACATTTTGAGAAGGATCAGCTGATAACCACCGGCTGTTCATTTGTCATTGGGCTATTAATTAATGACACTTTCTAAGGAATAGTCGGCCTTAGTTTGTAACAATGACTACATTCGCTCATCTACACTCATCACACTCAATCGAAATCCATATTCGCCCATATCTTGACGATCGGCGTCTTATGAATAAATAAATAAATACACACAGGACTGCAGGCCCATGTGAAATGGCAAGTGATATTTTTATTTGAAACAAATAATTACAAATTTATTATTTACAAAATTAATTTGCAATTTTGACAAAAAAATGTTAACATTTTTGTGTGATAAGAATAATAGCAAAGCCAATATGCTCACCATACCAAACCATAACACCTCACATTTAAAACCTAGAGCTGAGTGTTGTGTTCCATATAATTAAGGTGGCTGTCCCAAGTCACTGTTTGGAAGTCGACAGCCCCAGATAGCCCTACAGTAGACCGTCAGCGAGCCAAACATGTTCTATTTCAACTGTACGGTTCGTGTTTGTCATTATAATGATGTGAAAGAACACTGTATGAGTATTAAAGTTCCAACATAGTAAACCCTATGTTGATATTACGACTTTCTAAATAACAAATCTTAAAGATTGACATGTAACGTTTCATATTTAACTTTAGAAAAATTATTAAAATATTAAGTTTTTTTACAAAAACCAACCTAAGATCCACTAGAACCATGTTTTCTTCACCTGTCAAATGACACTTGTCAAATCACAGTGTTCCTATATGATCATTATTACAGATTGAATCATTGATATAGAAACCCATAATTTTATTTTTTTTTTCATGGAGCAAAATGACCCCCTTAGCAAAATAACTTAAAATGCATAATGAAGTGTTAAATGTGAGTATCTCAGATTTGATACAAATGTACCCTGAGCTGATCTCAGTAGATCTTATCAATGAAAATAAAATCCAGTAATTTATATCTGAATCAAAAATGTATTATCTATTCATTTATAAGTCATGTGGTCAAACTAAAACGATCTACATTTTTGAGGAAAAGTGGTTCATTTCATTATTTCCTTTTTGCTTCGTAGGATTTCTAGTTGATATTTTCAGAACACTGTTGAACACTTCTATGTTGAGTTCTGTGCAGTATTCTGTTTACAAATTCCACAGCCGATCCATCTTTTCTGCTGATTTAACCAATTAGCAACTGTTATAGATCCAACTGCCCTAATTTTTCTGCTGACTCCTTTGAGCTTGGCTTTTCTGTTTGTTTGGTGGCATTCACCAGTTGTAGTTCATTCGAACCACAAGCTCTTCATTTACAATGTTCTCTTTATTGTTGGTAAGTGTTTTTTTTCATCTTTTTTGTCATTGCTCACAACAAACTGAAAAGCATTAATCATATTCATATATAAGATGTTGTTTTGTTTTCTAACAAATTATATTTGTAACTCAAATTATTATGAAATAATTTGTTTGCACTGTGAATTTGATTGATATTTTAGCTTAAGTATGATCTCGCATCCCTAATGTTGCCCATTATTAACATATAAGTTGTAAAAATAAGGATATTTTGATTTGATTTATGGCCAGTTTATAAATGAGGAGGTTAGTATGTATTATTAAATAAGGAAACAATATGTAGCCTAAATTAAAAAGGGTCAAAGTGTAGAAAGGGTGCTTCAAATGGGACCAACGCTAGAATTGGTGCATACATTTTTTATTTTAATGTCTAGTTTTATTTTTATTAAATAAATCCTAAAAAATAATAAAGTTTTGCAAAGGAAAAAAGTTGTAGTCACCATGGAGAAACAGTTAAAAGCTACAATAAATATTTCTTTTAGAATTATAATTATTTACCTTTGTCTTTGGTGAAAAAAATCTGCAAATAAGTACCAAAGCATATACCAAATCACAGTACTCTATTCATGCAACAATTCTATTTTTTTCTAAAGAAAAATACACTTTTAAGTGGTTTTAATGTAAATGTTTGTCTTGTTCTTACAAATTACCAACTGCTGATTTTTTTAATTGTCTACTCTCTACCATGGTGGCAAAATACTGAAGTATATCATTAAGTCATCCAACAGCTTTATATTTGGGCGAGCCATCTAAGGCATCAGAGGACTTTGAGCCCGGGTTAAAGATGGTTCGAATCCGGCTTAAACTGGAAGTATTTATAAGTAATACTCAATTTCTACTATACTGGTTCACCCCTTTACACTGTCTGAATAAGTTCCCCCCATAGATTCATTATTATTATTATTCATTATTCATTGGTAAGACGCCGATCGTCAAGATCAGTACTCTATGGGGAATGGGTGGAGTAAGATTAAGATGGAGAATGGCCTTATTGTATATCTATATCTGTAGAGATTGTATATACACATGAATATTTTAACCATAAAATGATACAATTATTGCAGCAGTTTTTATTACAGCTTGAATTAAATTATTATTGGTAAATGACAGATTCTTAATTTTATGCCTGAAATAGAACAAGTGCGGAGAATCATTAAAATTTATTAAGTTAATCACACTAAGGTGATTTTTTAAAAGTATACAAATCAATTTTTTAACTCTGGTTTACTACAAAATAGTTGTAGAAAACTTGGGTATAATGACAGTCAGAGATTAAATTTACTACAGCGTGGATTATTTTATAGACTTCAAGAACTAGACAAAATAAGCATACAAAAATATCCCATAAATATTAAAAGTTACAACTAAATTTAAAATAACTGATTCAATATGATCAGCTACTGAGAATAAGGCAATAATTAAAAAAAACATTACATCTTGAAATGCAGATTAAAAAAATTACATGTAATTTGTTTATACCAGCTGGTAAATTACAAAAATATGGTGCAAATATATAAATTTTCGAAGTAAATGATTACCCAGCTTTCTGAAAAAAAAAAAAAAAAAAAAAAATATTAGTAAGGATATCATTAGATTATTTTTATGTTATTTTTACATCATACGTAAATTAAAAAAACATTCAAATATACAATTGAAATTTATTTTTCCTAAATTAATTAACAATCTATATTTTTACTATAGTAATTTCACTTTGATACATTCTTATACATTCAATTATTTTAATGTATATTTTTTATGTCAAGTTGTTTACATGTACATCAATGTAAAGTTTAAAAAGATAAAAAGTACACCAGTTTTAAAACAAGAAAATAGGGACTGCCTACTCTTACTATCAGTAAAAAAATGTGCAAAACAGGTGTTGGTTCTGTGCGAATATTAGAGAAACACTGATCCCCTCAACTTCCAAGCCTATATGTTAATTGCTTAAACACTACTCCACGATGGAATTTTATCATTGCAAGTTTTCTGAGGAATTTACTTGGTTCTGGGCTTAACAAAATATTTTAGATATTATTGTTATTGTAATACCGTTTAATGTATTAACAAAATATTGGTTAATAACTTTGGTTTTGTTCACTTTAGTCATGGGGGGAAATAAATAAAAAACTCTGTAATACATTATAAAATAGGTTTAATCTCAGAAACGCAGCTTACATGAAGTATTTTGACAACGTGACACAAATACTGTGTTTTAAAGTAGAGCTAGATATTTTGTATGCACAATAGTAAACTTTACTAGTATGACATTTTTCCATTCGACTAAGAGATTGCCTATCTAAAATAATAAAAACAAGTATGTAATGAATAATAGAAATAAAAATCGTACAACGACATAAATTGAAACTAAGGAAAATATGTAACCCCTATGAATACTAGTCGAATAACTTACATGAAGTGCCTAATACTAGTTTAGCCTAATACTAATACAAAGTTTAGCCTAATACTAGTGCAAATAGAAAAAGTAAATTGTTCCCATTATTTTAACCATATAAGCACTCCTTGAAAGTCTTTTCTATAGGGCCTTCCTTCTTCCTTTTTGCAGGGCGAATGTATCTATGATGTCATCATATTTAATCTCCTGAGCCTCCTCTCGATGTTCAGCAATGCCAGTGATGAAAGGTTATCGTGACCAGTTGTTGACCATAGGTAATTCTTTACACGACGGAGACTGGAGAAAGATACTTCTCCCATGCAGTTAGTAGCAGGAGCAAATACGACCATTCTCAGGGCAATTTCAATGTTAGAGTAGATATCTAAAGCATCAATACTTGTTTTGCTCTGTTCAGTGTTTTGCATAAAAAATGGTTTTAAATGTAAACATTCGTCTACTACGGCAGGTTCGAGATCTTCAGAGTACACACCCAATAATTCTCCCGCTTGTTTTGTGATTTATGAGGGTGCCAGTCCTTTTTAATACCTCTAAAAATCTGAACCTTTTATGGAAAATTGGAGGGAAAAATGTCATTTATATTGATATTTTTACTATTGAGGGATGAACGATAAATGTTCCGTTCCGCGGAGGAATTCGAGATTATGTTAGCACGGAGAGAATGAATCGGAAGAATCGAAAGAATGAGGACAGCCACGCCACGAGGAATCACGGAGCAATCTGTAGTAATATGGTATCATCAAAATGGTCACCCTCCTCTATAAGAGGAACATGGGAGTTATATAGTGCTGGCAGTTGCAATACGATGCGTATCTCGCTCAACGACATTCCTACAGCCAGTTTTCCGTGTTTGAGATCAATGTTGTAACGAAGTTGATGCATAACGTTGAAAAATAGTTTAACTTTATCAACAATTATTTGTTCCAATAAACTTCAAAATCATAATGATTTATTAGTCTGATTTTTTAAAATCAATTAAAAAATATGTTATGTTATAGCTATTTATTTTTATTTCTAGATATTTTTAAATCTATTTTTATCTTGGCCGTACGCTCCCTGGAAGCTTGCACCCATAGGCCCACCCATATTGGAAAATCCGGCCTTGTCTGTCCGTCCTCAAACCATTGTGTAATATGAACAGTCGTGGCAGTTGACCCTACCTTCCCTACTTCCACACCGGTCAGCCTAATTATCAGCAGCTGATGTCCACGTTTTGCAGTTGAACATTACTTTACTCGAAAAGGTTTCAAGCTTTTCTAAAATATATTTCAAATTTTATTTATGAAAGGAAATAATAATTATAAATTTTTTTTGATATTCTATATTTTTTAAAGAACATGTAGGAAGTTCCACTTCTTATATGGACGAATTGTCACTAAAAAAGTTATATGAGTCATGTCAAAAAATTTTTTTTAAAAAGAGAATTTTAAAATATGTGATGACAAAGCTTTGCTAAAAATAAAAGTAGAAATGCATGGCCCACTTACCAAACTACCCACTGTATTTTGTGATTTGACCAACCGCTCACCTTGCTTATTGACAGTCACACCCACCTAACAAACATTTGTGTATAAGTGAGGCTACAATCACATCATAGGTATAAGGCAGACATATACACAAGTCGATTCTAGTGGTACAGTGTAGTAACCCAACTACTTGGGGACAAAGTGTTGATGAGATTTTAGGCAATATGTTCTATGCTTGGTCCTCTTAATACTGACACAGCATCCACTCAACGGTTTCCATCAGCGTAGGAACTAGTAGAGAAGTTTGGTTTGTAAGTTTATTTGTAAGTTTGGGTGTATCAGGCTTGTGAGTAAGCTAAAAATCAGACCAAGAATAAATGGTTTGAATTCCACATACATCTGCAGGTCCCTTACTTACTCTGGATATTGGACTTTTAATAAATGGCTTTTTCTAAGGGACAGTCAGCTTTAGTTAGTAACAATTACTACACTTGTTCATCTTCACTTATCACTCTCATTCGCCTGTATCCCTAAAATCGTTGTCTTAATAATAAGTAAGGGATTAGAATTAGTCTTAAGGAGTTCATTATTTTACATTTTGTTTCAGGCAATAATCATCTCAGCGTCACTTTCTCGGAGTAGTGTAGCTGATCCTGGTCTCCAGAGTTCTCTTGGTTTCGACACCGATGTAGCTGAGTATCAACAAACCTATGCGTCTCCAAGTTACGGATCCGGATCACGCTATTATGGCTCACAGATGTATACTCCAGAGTACCCTTATTTTGGTAATCAACAAGGATTTCGCGCAAACCCTCAAGATGTTTACTTACCAGGCAGAGTGAATCCTTTCAGCTACCCCTACCGAAGGCCACGGTCAAGCTCTTACGTTCCTGGTTTTACCAATGTTAACTTTCCACAATTCTCACTTTATGAAAACTATGAAACTCCAATGAATCCTACCTCCACTTATAGTGGCCGAGACCAAGTATTTCCATATTATGACACCTATTCAGTTTACAATACACGTAAAAGTGCACCAACAAGCAACATTACTTTTATTCGGAGTCCAAAATCAGTAAACAATAACGGAACTTTTGATTTATCATCTTTAGGGAACACTAAAAGAATTTTGCCAGCGCTCTCAGTTAAGAGAGAGCGAGATCTTCAAATGACATATCTAGGGTTCTTGCCTTCTTTAGTTCTAAGAACGGATCCTCAGGAAGAAAACAAACGATCTTCAAATGGTTCAAATCAAAATGTAATTCAATTTTTCCCTCTGAGAGTAGGGGGAGATTCCAAAAGAAGTGTATCTCCTTCACCGATACTTGTCTCTCCCTACAGAATAGGAGATGATAAGTTAAGACAGAGCTTTAGTAAATATCAGCAATCAAGTTTTAACCCTATAACACCTTTGGTACCTACAGATTCGAGAAATCCAGCTATTGCTCACAATTCAATGATGGGTTTTGGTTCTAGACCTTATTCAAACAGCTATGTTCATCCCACATCAGAAACACACTTCTCAGCCTCTTCAACACAGTTTTCCAGTGGTGTTTCAGCACCCATTGTATCCCCGTTTCATTCAAGAACTCCTTTTAACATGTTAGGCTCTCCTCTAACACCCAGTCCCTCAAGATACTTAAGAACACCAGATGAAAGAACTCAAAATGGATATTATTTGTTTGATGTTCAACCTATAAAAGGATATAATTATGATGGTTATACCACATCCAAATCAGATCAACCATACTCCAGAGCGATGCAGTCGAATAAGTTAACATCAGCGGCAGGATATAATCAACAAGAATATAAGTCTGCTGAATATCCACAAGAGATGTATTATTCAGGACGTGCATCCTATCTTCCTCAAAGTCGAACGTTTTCAAACATAGACTTTGGTAGACTACTTCCAAATTATCAGGGTTGGCCTAATAGAATTCAAAATTCATATAATCCTGGGAGACAATTGATTGTGCGCCCACTTGGACCAACAGGTTTGTCAAGATAGTTTTCTTAAATTTTCACATCCTATTGTATATATATGCTACTGTTTTGTACTTTTTTAATAAAATCCTTTTTTAAAACTTCTCATGTTTTCTTTAACAAAATTCAATACGTAAGAAAGTTTTATTAAACATTTATTTCTTTACTAGCTAAACCCATCCACGCTTTGCTGTGGCTTAGTCTGATGTTAACTATTAGTTGATACTTTTGACTTTAGTTGTTAAATAAATAAAGGTTGATTGTTAACTTGATTGTATCTGAAATAAAGTATCTTACAGCTGTTTTCATAAATAAACAATCATCTGATCACAGTTATAAACTTATAAGATATTATTTAGGTATACAGGGTGTCTCATAAGTAACCAGCCAAACTTCTGGAGGTCATTCCTTGGGTTAAAACAAACAAAAAATTTCATATGTACAAACCGTCTAACTCGCTCCATTATCCGGCTATCTGTCTGTATATGTTTTTTACTAAAAACTTAAAATCTCTAAATTTATTTTAGATAAAACCATGAAAATTTGTATGAATGTTGATCTTCAAAGTGTTCATGTACTATTTAAATTTCTTTTTTTACAATAATCCTTTTCAAAATGGCGGCCATTTAAAATTTTTAAAGCCAAATATTTTAATAAACTTAAATTTTCTAAAAACCTGTTTGTTACAAAGAAAGTTTAAGAATTTATTTCTTCAAATAATTGTATAAAAAGTTTTAAGATTGAACAACTATTAAGTGAGAAATTACAATTTTTATCAAATAAAAATAAGCTTGATATTAATAAAATTGGAAACTTTAGTAAAGTGACATTTATTTACTAAAAACTAAATACAGTAGGAGTAGGTTAGAAATGATGTTTATTACAACACAAAAACAACAGTAAAGAAAAACAAAAGAAAAAAATACTAGTGATCCTACAACATGCGCTCAAAGTGCCCACCATCCATGTCTATGCTTCGTTCCAGTCATTTCTCATGGAACTTCTCATTCGTTTAAATACACCCGGTTTCTGTCTAATCGTATTACAGCCATCCACTATTTTTCCCTTAACATTTCAATACTTCCAACAGGTGTTTGTTATACCAAAGATTTAAGGTAACCCCACACAAAAAAGTCCAGGGGGTTTAAATCAGGAGACCTGGCAAAAACTACAAAAACTATCTCAAGAAACCTTTAACATCACTGTTTTTGTTTAGTAATGCACTCCAATCAATAACAAATAAAAATAGATGTTTTTTAACAACAAACTATCAATATTACAGTCAGCTGACAATCATTGACTATGTATTTTTAATTTCCAAAACAACTGTAAAAATCTATTTAGCACTAATCTAATTTTTAGTAAATAAATGTCACTTTACTACATGACACTTTGAGCACATGTTGTAGGATCACTATTATTTTTTTAGTTTTTCCTTTACTGTTGTTTTTGTGTTGTAATAAACATCATTTCTAACCTACTCCTTCTGTATTTAGTTTTTAGTAAATAAATGTCACTTTACTAAAGTTTCCAATTTTATTAATATCAAGCATATTTTGAAGTTATACTTCTTTGCGCCCGTTAGACATTTTGGGATGGGATGTTGGTCGAGAAACCGCGTCACGCTGAAAAGTAAGAACAAATTTTTAAGAACTATCGATTAATCGATTGTTAATCGAAGAAATTTAATTGAAGAAATTACTGATAATGATAATATAGGTGTATAATATAATAATGAAGTCACGTAAAATATATTGAAGATAAATATATTGAATAATATTGAAAAATGTCTTATATTTCATTTATATATCCTGTCTGTTTGTGTGCGTGAGTGGGTGTATGAGAATGGACAAAGAAGTATAACTTCCACCGTGTGGTCCGACGCACACCCAATTTTTTTATTTGATAAAAATTGTAATTTCTCACTTAATAGTTGTTCAATCTTAAAACATTTTATACAATTATTTTTAGAAATGAATTCTTAAACTTTTTTGTAGCTAACAGGTTTTTAGTAAAATTTAAAGTTATTAAGATATTTGGCTTCATAAATTTTAAATGGCCGCCATTTTGAAAAGGATTATTGTAAAAAAATGAAATTTAAATAGTATATGAACACTATGAAGATCAACATTCATACAAATTTTCATGGTTTTATCTTAAATAACTTTAGAGATATTAAGCTTTTAGTTAAAAAACACATACAGACAGATAGCCGGATAATGGAGCAACATAGACGATTTGTATATATGACATTTTTTGTTTGTTTTAATCTAAGGAATGACCTCCAGAAGTTTGGCTTGTTTCTTACGGGACACCCTGTATAATATGTACATACATGCTTGTTAGCTGGTACTTTTTCAGCACTGACATTTTATTTTCATTTGTGAAATGTTGGTAGGTCGAGAAATGCTTGGAATGCCCTATTCATATTTACAATTTTGGGAACTAAATATATAAAAACACTATTGTATATAAATCCAATGTTGTGTAAAAATTTGCAGAAGTTAACCAATTCACTACTTTTCGAGTTTTATGTAAAAAAAAATATGGAAGTTTGATTTATATATTATATAGATGTCTTGTAAAACAACCCTTGCATTATTAATTAATTTCTTATATCTTAAGCCGATCATCGTAAAAATAATTTAGGAACTAAAAGAATCTAAGATTTTCTGGTTCATACTCCTATGCCTGTTTTATAAAATAAAACTTTATAATAATCCTTCACTAAATCAGTTATTTTATAAGAAGCAATGTGCAACGAAATACAAACAGTTTACTTAGTATAATGATACTATAATTTAAAAAAATATGTACAGTAAATTATTTGAATTACTTCTCAGAAAAAATTACTTCTCTTGACAAGTACCAAACCTTAAGCATTTAACTTTTTTAGTCAATCACTTTTAATCTATTAAACATTATATAATTTAGGAATTATTTAGTTTGTTATTTTTAGGTAATAGAATGGTAAATATGAACAGCTTACCGAACTTTAGATATTCAATTTAGTTTTTGTGATATACATACTTAGAGATGACTTGTTTCTAAACATATTTTTAAACTTTCATTGTAGAGTGATAAAATCAATTAAAGGAATTAAAAACAGTGCCCATAGGATAATAAACTGAAGAATATAACTTGACAACTCAATTTTCCAATTCAATCAAACATTTCTGTTTTTAAATTGGTAATTTTTAAATATGGTTTTCTTAAATTAGCTTTACATTTGTTCGTTGTTATGGACATTTTTTATACTTAATGTAGCAAAAATATGCTTTTCTATTTTTCTTTGATTCTTTGTCCTTTTTAATGTTGTATTTGTGTAAATTGTAATGTACAGAGAAAAAAATAATGTTTTATTTTACTTGATGATGGTAAAATAATACTAAAACATGAAGTGAAGAAATAAAAAGAAACATACTATTTGAAATGGTGAAAGATTAGTATACTATTTTTGGTTATACATCGAACACCTATTCAATGATCTTAAGATAATGTACATGTAACATTTTAGTATTTTCAATAGTTAATTCACTGAATTCGTCCTCAATTCAAAGTGTATCAGCATGTACAGAAATAATTTATATTTAAATCATAATTAATTATTATCTTTTTAAAAAATGTTGGCTTTTGTCTTAGATCATGCATAGGTTTTGGGCTCTCTTAAGACATTGTCTGGTACATGGTGACTCAATAAAGTAGCACGGTGTGATCTCTCAACTAAGCAATACATGAATAGTTAATTGAAAAAAAAAAGATAAATTATAACATTTTTAAAACAAGAACTTAAATATAAATATGCTTTCTAATAATTATTAGTTGTATGGGTTTATTTTAACTGATTTTAACCAATGAATACAGATCTATAAGAAGTGAAAATTGATAGGGATATAGTCAGACATCCTTTAGCAGAAAAAAATGAGCTTAGTGCAGCTGCCGATACAGAGTGCTGGTTGAGAATTTTTGTCGTGAACCCCTCTCCCAACCCAATATCCTTGTCTGCCATTTCCTTTCTCTTTCATTCTCATGGCAATTTGTAACCTTCTCTCTCTCTCTCTCTCTCTCTCTCTCTCTCTCTCTCTCTCTCTCTCTCTCTCTCTCTCTCTCTCTCTCTCTCTCTCTCCTTCTCTCTCTCTCCGCGCAACAAACTCAAACTAGCAGGGGCCGCGCCAAGATAGCAATATTAGAAAAAAAGTAGTCTGATACATTGGCTTTTTGCTTCTTATAAATGTATATCCATTACATTAACATTTTTATCTTTTTCATTCATTTTTAAATATTGCCTTTGTTAGTGAAGGACCTTAATAGCACTAATTGTTTGAATCTTAATTCAACAATGTTCTCCAATGAGTAATTTTGTAGCACTCGAGCCTCCGACCCTCCACCAAGTATTGACTTTGGTACTAGTTACAACTCTGTCAACTATCAAAAGACCGGTCGTTGTCTGTCCGTCCATCCTCAAACCATTGTGCAATTTGAAACAGTCATGGCAGTTGACTCTCTTTTCCTGGTTGGCCACCAGGCAGCGCTAATTATCAGTAGCTGATGCCCATGTTTTGAAGTTGAACACTTATCAATGCATTAATTCACTTGAAAACGTTTCACGCTTACATTTTTTAACATACGTATTTCAAATTTTAACATGATTTATAGTATAAGTGTCCCTGAAACAGATTTTTCTAACAGCTTTGGTTTATTTCAAAAATATATATAAAATTAGAACAATAGTTTTTGGTATATAAAACAATAATCAAGGGATAAAACTAAAATGTGATCTCATGGGACTCTAGACAGTTGTGTTCTCTTTCAAAAAAGGTCAAGTTTAAAATTGTACATCCATACTTAAAGCTGCAGTCTTTATTTGAATTTAGCATTAGCATTATGGAAACTCAGATCCAATATGGCAGCATGTATAACAGAGCAGACTCTTAAGAGAAGGACACGTCAGTTTCCTAGGATATAATGTTTTTTTAAAGAGTAAAAAAGAAATATTTGAAAATTTTAAAGTAACTGAACGTTATTTACAGAAATGAGACAGCTAGTGGGGCGACTGTTGACTTTGAGAAGGGCATCACTGTTTTACCCAAGAGACAGAAAGTGATAGTTTCAGCAATGACTAACCCGATATCAATAGCAAAACCACAATATCCAAAATTGCCATCAGTTACCTATGTTTTATAAAGTTTATTGTAAATTAAAAAGCCATCTTTCAATTAAAATTCTTAATAATATCTACCAATAACTCATTTTCAATAAAAAGGTAACATGTTTTTCCTGATGTGTTTATATTGTTTTCAATAATCGAAGAGCAAAGTGATTTTTTATGGTCACAAAAAGACTTCTAAGTAGTTGGTTAAACTAAAGGTTCTCAGTTCGATGTCAATCAGAGTTATAACAAATTTTGAAAGGTATCAGCTGATAAGCGCCAGCTGTTCATTTGTCATTGGACTATTAATTAAAGACTCTTTCTAAGAAATAGTTGGACTTAGTTTGTAACAAAGCCTCATGCACACTCATCACACTTATTCATAGTCTATATTTTAATACATTAAAATAAATAAATAATTATTGACTTAACTGGCTCGCTCTAATTTATTCTGATGATAAATTGCTCTTTTGAGGTGTAGAAATATTTTATGTCAGCTGAGTGGTACGCCAATTGCCTCCAGAACTTGAGGTCCTGGGTTCGATTACCAGAGTGGTGATTAGAAAATATGCATCTCAAGTGTGCTGATGTTGACTCAGTGTCGCTTCAATAGTAACAAACGCTGGAACTATCGTCTTAGGGCTTGATATACTAATCCTACGTGCCAAAGCAAAAAAATGCCAACTAACATGTGTGCCTCTTGAAGAACTTTTACAGATGATTGTTATTATTTATTTACATTGTATTTTAATGTTTAAAAAAATAACAAAATGTATAATTTACTAAAAATTTATTTTAAAGTGGACATTTTGTTTTCAATAATGTTTTATGCAGATAACAAACAAATTAATATACAAAGGATACACCTCATTTGCATATAATTACCTACTTTGTAATATAATATACAGTATAGAATTTTTAAGGTAAAAGAAAATTAATTTCCAAGTTTTTTATAGAAGTAATTTAATACAAATATTGTTTATTATTTTATAAATCTACAAGTAAACTAAGCTATTATTTTCTGACTAAGCTTTCTTACACATAACATTTTGGTATCAGTTGTAAGACTGAGTCTCAAATCAGATCAAAGATGTCTATTTTGATCGACACTCTAAAATCAAAATTAAACTTATATAATAGTAAACGGAAGACAATTTATTTATTAAATCAATCAATGATACATTTTGATTACTTATAATATGAATAATTTATTAACTCACCAGCTTAACAAATTATAAACTATTTTCAACCAAGGTGTATAATACTTTAAAAAAAGATTCAAAAGAAATTTATAATATCTCACAAAGTATTGATTTTACAGCAAAATTTAAATGGGGAACTTTACATAATTTTTATGCTTATTACAATTACATAGGCCAAATTTTAAAATTCGGTCGCCATTTTCCAATATGGTGGTCAACTTTGAAATTTCTAATGGGAACCTCTATGTGTTATGATGGATTTAGGTTTAACTAGTGATTCTAAGACTTTTTTATTCTTGGTATTATTTTAATAAATATACTTTACCCTTTTTTTTTTGAAAGTTTTAAAAATTCTTAGTTTAACAATTATTGATTAAACAGTCATATTTTACCATTTACAAATAATAAAGATTAACCCAGAATACATTAGTTGTATTTGATTGAATGTTAAAAAGCTGTTGCAGTTTCACAAATATATTATTTTTTAAAATCTCTATTAAAAAAAAAAGAAACAGTCTAATGAAACAACTATATAGACTAAGAATTTCTTAAACTTTCAGTGTTCCTAGTGGAAAAACGGTGAAGTATATTAAAATAATTCCAAGATTAAAAAAGTTTTAGAATCACTAGTTAAACCTAAATCCATCATAACACATAGAGGTTCCCATTAGAAATTCCAAAGTTGACCACCATATTGGAAAATGGCAACCGAATTTCAAAATTTGAACTATGTGATTATAATATTTTTGTATAAAATACGTATTGAAAAGCTTTTCAACATACCAATCGAATAAAAATAATGCATTATAAGTTAAGTTTTATTTTTGTAAATGGCAGAACACGCCTCTTTAATAAACTGTTGAAATAAGGATTTCTGAAACTTTCAGCGCTCCTAGCGGTGAAACGGTTAAAAATATCAAATTAATAACCCAGAGTTAAACATTCTTAGAATCACTAGTAAAACCTAAATCCATCATCAAAGTAGGGGTTCCCATTAAAAATTTCAAAGTTGACCGCTATTTTGGAAAATGGCGATTGAATTTTAAAATTTGACCTACATAATTGTAATGAGCATAAATGAGGTAAAGTTTCACTTGTAAAGTTTGCTGTAAAATCAATACTTTTTGAAATCCCAATTATGGCCACCTTGAGTTGATCGCCCTAATTTAATTGTTTATAACTCATTATATAAACAAGTGAAAACATGAATATTTAAATAAATGATAGGGTTATTTTTGTAACTATACTTAACACTAAGGCCCTTAGGCCTTAAGCATTGGGTCTTACAATTAGATGTACACAAACAGTGGTATTGACAGGATGGAAGGTTTGTAATATAACATTTACAAATACTTATTTATTCAGTTGGAAAAGGTAAGTACAGTGAAATATTTTCACACAATCAACATTCTGGAATTAATAATAAGAATCTACTGACCAAAATATATCAGACCATAACTTCTATGAAATCTATTTTATTTTCAATTCAGTTTAATTCAATAACTCTTTATTTTGGATCTACTTCTTAGCCTTACTTCACCATTACCCATAGACTACTAATCTACACGGGGATCTTAATCAGACAGATTAAGGGGGAGAACTGTTACAGTAAAGGTGAACATGACTGATAAATATTTCCATTCCAGGCCAGGATTCATACTGGCCTGCTCGGCTACCGGCTCTCCCGATTAAATTTACTTGCCACTTAATGTGATGGAACAAAGTTCCACTTGGTAATAAAAAATATATTCATTTACTGTAGACAGCAAATTTATTATTTGTTTTATTAGACTTATGATTCTTTGCAATAAACTTTTTGTATCAACGACTTTGTTCATTTAAGTATCTACTCATAGTTTTCTGCCTTGTTTTGTCTTGAGTGATGAAGTTGATCAAAGTTGATGTAGTATGGTTGGGAAGGGTTCTTCATACTTGTGAAGTTTTCTTATCATTGGTAAATCTTTAAACTTAAGCCATGACCTAAGTGGCTGTAATATGTAAATACGTTAAACTGAATGAAAAGTGCTACAATAATAGGGATCTATTTTTTATGAAGATTCTTGTATGTGGATGGGAGTCTTATAACGTTATAATATTTTCATTTAAAAAAGTATTTAGGTTTTTACGATTCAATACATATACAGTAGTACTCCTCCACCCACACACATTGACACCCACCCACCAATACACGTATAGCGGTATTGACCAACCCATCCACCAACAAATATGAAGTGGTACTTACCTAGCCACCTGCTCACATATACACATACTGTAGTACTAACCATTCATAACAAATCAAGGACCCACCTACCCACCCACACCTATACACATATAAAGGTACAGACTCACCCACCCTCCTATACAGGTATAGTCGCGATGCTTTCAAAGGCAGTTATTAACAATCTATTGTAACCATGTAACTTCTGCATACAAAAGGTAATGGAACCAAAATTTGTGTGCATAGTACAACCCCATTGTTCTGTTTATGCAGTCAATTGGTTTAAAAATAATCTTTGGCTTATTTTGTATTTATTGTTATTTAGGTTTTAAAAAAGTTTTTTCTTTAGAAATTATTTGGATTAAACTTTTGGAATTCAATAGAAATATATATAATTAGGCCTGATAATTGCGTATGGACTGGCTAATTTATTTTATATATTCACTCAGCCAAATATGACATATTTTCCACATTTATTATTCAAGAAAAGAGGAATATAAAATTCAGTTTATTATTTGAACTATATTCACAAGACAGTACAACAATTCAAAAGTATACACTTTTACTATACCTAAACAAACATTAATTTGGATGCGTCTAATAAATTGAATTGAATCAGTTGTAACTATTGGTTTCAATATGGTAGGTCCTTAATAAATAAAATATTATTAATGCTAAAAGAATCCATACAGAGGTCTTAAGGACCGGTATATTGGTCTAAAGAAATATCTGTTGAGGTATCTTTCTGGATTTTCAAAAATCGGTTTGATTCCATCGCCGACAGAACCTACAATATTGCTAGGCACCTCACCCACTTGGCCTACGAGGGAGCTGAGATTGTCTATTCCTTCCCCTATCCCAGGACTTCCACCATCATTATCGTAGTTACTCCCTCCACCAGTAAACTGACTCAGGCAGTTGCTGCCACCTCCTCCACTACTCTCATCATGGTAACCTTCATCCCCTGAACCGTGCTGATTGTACTGCAGGTTTATGTAATTTAGGAATAAAGTCCTAGGATCTTCATTACGATGTTGATTGTTCCTCTGCAAGCTCAGAAGACAGTGAAGTAGCTTTTTCTTCTTCCTCTTTTTAATAGCATGAGCATGGAAAATTCTGCTTTCTTCATGATGCTGGAGAGATCGGCTGTGACCCTCGACTCTTTGATCATCTTCAAACTTCACTGGCCAACCAGATACTGACATTGCCAAAAGTACTAACAGTACTGGCAATAACATCTGTAAAAATTAAATTAAATATATTAAATGAAGAAAATAACATTACCTACAGATCTCCCAATCATGTCACAAACAGCTACGGTACTGACATTATTTTAAACCATCCTACACCATAGTTGATAGATTAGAGACACCCCAAACTGTATATTAGGAGGATGGTTTATCAAGGTGAATGAAATGAAAAATGCTAAAGCACACATTAAGTGAGGATAAATCTTGTGAGGCAAAATTAGGACCAGGTGTATCAAAGAGGAGTGAATAATGATCTAGATCCAGAGAGTGAGCATCTTAAAAATTGTTAGTAGAAGAAAATTATGAGCCCTCAAGTTTCTATTCTTACATTCTTACATATGAGACGCCGACACAACGTTGTTGGTATTTTAAGGCGAATATGAATGGTTGTACGAGTGTGGATGAGTGTAGTCTGGTTACTAACTGAGTTCAACGGTTTTTCAGAAAGGGCAATTTATTAATAGCCTAACAGCCAGGGCAACTAAGGGACCTACAGCTTTACGTGAAATCCGAACCACGTAGTGCTGGTCTGATTTTCAGCTAATTGACAAGCCTGATACTCAGTTATCTCCCCCACACAACATCCGCACAACGATTACCACCCAACATGGACACCCTAGACTTCTCTAGTAGTGTCCACGCCGATAGCAACCATCAAGCGGACGCCATGCCGGTATTAAGAGGACCGAGCATCCTACCTATCGCCTACAATCTCCCAAACACTTTGTCCCCATGAAGCTGGGTTACAGCACTGCGCCACCAGTGCCGACGCATTATTGATAAGTTAAATCACAGAAAAGAAAGAAACAGAGGTTGCATCCAATACTGTGCCAAATGTTTGTTGAGTTAGTGTCGAGTAGTTATTCCTCCATTTTGCCATGCATTGGCAGGGCCATCATCTTGTTAGTCCCTTCCTTTATACCCCCAGATTATCAAGAATAAACATAGTAATTATTATTACAGGTGTATAAAGAAATACATTTACAACTGCCACTTAGGCATTCACTGCCGCTATAAAAAGCAACCTCTGTTTCTTTCTATTCTGTGGTTACATTTTAGTAAGCCTTTGAACATGAAATTATATACAGGGTGGAAAAAAATATGGAAACGCTTTCATAACTTTTTTATGACTTCACTGGTAAAAGTGAAATCTTATACATCATCATGGTTACAAAGAACACACTTTTTGACACCATTACTGGCATTTCATCTTTTCAGGGGGACGGCCCATGTGGAGTAGAATGAAAATCTTTAATGTAAGCCTAAGTCGAGTATGGTATCAAAATAAAGGTCTATTAAATAGAAATTAATTGCCATGAACCAGACTTCAAAAGGTATATCCTTTCCAGAGTAGCCGTCATTTGAATTTCAAAGTAACTAATTTGAACAATATTATTTCTCCGCTATTTAACGATTTTAAGTAAATCATTCTGATAATAAACTTTATGGAACACAATAACTCAAAAAAATTAAATTATCAAATTATCTATGGAAAAAATAAAGTTGTTGTGAAAGCGTAGAAAATATAGAAACGCTTTCTCACCAATTTCATTTTTTCCCATAGATAATTTGATTTTTTCAAGATATTGTGTTCCATAAAGTATAATTCTTTATCAGAATAATTTACTTAAAATCGTTAAATAGGGGAGAAATAATATTGTTCAAATTAGTTACTTTGAAATTCAAATTACTGCTACTCTGGAAAGAATAGGCCTTTTGAAGTTCGGTTCATCGCAATTAATTTCTATTGAATAGACCTTTAGTTTGATACCAAACTCGACCTAGGCTTACATTAAAGATTTTCGTTCAACTCCACATGGGCTGCCCCCCTGAAAAGATGAAATGTTGTTAATGGTGTCAAAAAGTCTGTTCTTTGTAACCATGATGATGTACAAGATTTCACTTACCAGTGAAGTCATAGAAACGTTATGAAAGCGTTTCCATATTTTTTTCTACCCTATATGTGCTTAATGGGTGGAAGGACCTCAAGTTATGTATGCAGAGAGAATAGTAGTAAAGCATTACACAGTAGATAGATTGTCTAGATCATGACCAACAGATAGTTAGTCTTTTATCAAAATAGTTGGCTGTTTAAAAAATCTATGTACAGTTTTGTGCAGCTAGGGTGAGTTGCATTTTACCTTCAAGAGTGTCCGAGTTAAGTTTTTAAAATTAATAATGGACTCAATTTCTACAATTTGTTTTTTTCTTCTAATCAGAAGACCAATAAGGGTAATCATCCTTGTTATTATTTTTTTCATATCTCCCCTCTATTCATCATTAAATTAAAAATTATGTACAAATATGTTATAGTAACATCAAAATATGATACAAATAGTAATAGTTTAGTAGGAAAAAGTGGGCCTCTACATATTTTGTGTTATTTAAGGTGTCTTTTTCACACATCTGAACAAATATAAAGTTCTCATTACCAAAAATATTATTGTATCCTTGATGATTTGTTACTTACAATGGACTTGACAATAAGGAGATAAGGGCAAATGTGTCGACCATATATTGCATTTCACTAATCTATTTTGAATCATATTTCTCCAGGTTCTTTATAGTGACATTACCAAGTACTGTTCTTCAAATATTGTATAAATACTGTCTTTCTGTTAACTAAAATATGATTTATTTATGAAACTGCTAAAATCGGCAGTTTCAGTATGTATTGTAAACTAATTTTATTATATGGAGTGGAAAAGTGGTCATGGACAAAAAGATGATTTAAGCAGATTACGGACTGCAGAAATGAGATTTTCAAGAGCAATAAAATCAGAATCAGAATCAAATCACTTTATTTTGACAGTACAAGCACTGTATAATAGCGCCATTAATCTAAACAGAACATTCTTACAAAATACAACTAAATAGTATCTATTTGATCTGTTAAGAAGTCCTTAACCCTATAATAACATTTACTTAACAGAAGACCTTTCACCCCCTTCTCAAAGTCAACAACATCATCAACATTCTCCTTAACTGAGGCAGGTAGAGCATTAAACAACTTTACAGACCTGTTAATAGAAAAGATTAACAGAAGAGATAGAATGAGGAACAAAATAACCTGAGAAAGGTTTAAATGATACCACAACAATAGACATGGAAAGAAGAAGTATATGGTGGATGAAGCATGAGAAGAGAATGGGAAATAATAGATTGCCGAGGATAGCCCTGGAGAAAGAGGAAAGAGGAAGAAGACCAAGAGGTAGACTGAGATGGAGGTGGGAGATCCAAGTGTGGAAGGATAGACTCAAAAGGATTGCAGATAAGACAAGTGGAGGAAAGGGAAATCTGGAGGGTTAGAAAAAAAAATGGAAAAGTGGAAACGTCAATGGATGATGATTATATCTGCACTGAAAATAGCAAAATTAGCCGGACCGTAATTTTGTTGAGGCAGTAAGTTAGTTGAAACAGTAATGTAATAGATACAATTTAATGTTCTGTCACCACAGCCTAAACTAATGAGTGTGAACCATCAATTCCTTAAGGGTAGATTGATCACACATTCTTGTGACTTCTCGGCGCAGTTTCTAGCCACGACGAATTTATTCTCCATAAGACCAACGTTAAATGTCCTCAAATCACAAAAAAAGTCACTCCATTGGTAGTTCGTGATCGATCTAACGATTTAAAATTTGACAAATTCTTGAATAAATGCATAATGTTAACTGCTTATCATTTTTATGCTTAGCGGGTCAGTTCAATTCAAATAAATTTTGAATATCTGTATTACAAACATTAAAATAGAAAATTTAAACGGCTATGGAATCAAAATTCTCAAACAACATAAAAAAATTACAATTATAATTTTTTTATTAGAAAAGTGTATAAACTCTTATTTATTTAACAATGGTCTTATGATTAAAAGATTCTTGAATCAAAGATGGCTGATAGTTGTATACTTCAATACTGAACATGAACCAAGGAGAAGAAATGTTTCTAGATCACAACAATTACTTTAGACCTTTGAAAACAGACTGAAGTTATGAATATCCTAGCCAATTTATCACACGTTTTGATAAAACCTAAACGTTTTTGAAAGAAGAACACTACGTAAAAGTACTAAGCAATACTCCCAGAATGTTCTGATATGTATTAATATTCATTCCACCAAATGTTACAGCACCGCTGGGATAGTTTTTGTATTTCTGTGATTTCTATGATTCTCTATGATTTGATTGTGGCTTTCGCCATTTGTAAATTATTTTTAATATGTGACTTTGTATGTAATGGATTTACTTTGCGAGTATGTTACAACTGCCGCCATATTAGATTTGTTCCATAAGGTCAATGTTAAAATCAAATAAAGATTACAGTTTTATTTATGAATGAATAATTTTAAATTTGACTTTTTTTTAAAGAGAACATAATTGTCTAGTGCCCCCTGACACAGATTTTGCCAAACTGTTTTGAGTAATCTTTTATATACCAATAACTGTTGTTCTAATTTAGTTTTTTTTTTTTTTTTTTATAATCAAAACAGTTAAAAAAATCTATCTCAGAATGCACTAGTCACTTGTCCTATAAAGCAAAGTTAAAAAATGTAACAACAAAACAAAACAAACATGGACGTCAGCTACTGATAACTAGCACTGGTGGGTAACCAAGCAGGGAAAAAGAGTCAACTGCCATGATTCTTCTAATCACACAATGGTTTGGGGATGAACAGACGACAACCAGTCTTCTGATAGTCGTGTTGCAAGTAGTTCCAAATTGAACACCAGGTAGAGGGTCGGAGGCTCGAGTATGACAAAAATTATTGACTAGAGAAGACTGATGAAAAATATACTTAATCATTTTCTATTTTCACTATACATAGGTATCTAAGTTGTGTACCTACCTACTTAAAAAAAGGGTATTTATGACATTTTGAGTGCAACATTGTGTATGCTTTAATTTAAAACCTGATTCCTGTGAACTCTTAAAGTGTACCATACAAAGAGTGAACTTTTTTTTTTGTGATGGGGAATTTTTTGAATATCTCTGGTCTGAGGAAGGTAAAGGTGGTTTGCCGAAATCTATCACCACAGTATTTGTGCATTTTGTATGTAAAAAAATTGTATAATATTTGTGGATTTTGTGCTTATACTGTAATATATTTGTGTTGTGTGAGTTCACTTACACTGTATTTGTACCAACAAGTATTATGCTGATAAAAAAACTATTTGTTTTAAATGTCTGATTTAATTTAGAAATCTATTTCAAACAAAATCCTAACACAAACTAAAAAGCCCATTATGAAAAAAAGTATATTATGAAAAAATAGGAACTTTGAAGAACTATTTGTTTCAAATAAATTCCTTCTTGTTGGTAAATTTATATCTTTAATCAGCTTAATAGGACATTATGTGACATTCATCATCAAAGTTTTGACTTATATTTTTGTATTTTTTATGTCTTTTTACAACGGTTGCATTTTTAAATTTGTTTTTTAAAACATTGTTACTGAACAAAATTCTAAACCTATCAAGCTACATTTAGTTTTATTTAATTTCAATGACTTTGTTAAATATACAAAAATCTATGCATGTTTCTCCTGCTTCCAAGTCCTATAAATTTTTAACATTTGTGGCTATCAATCTTTCATAGAACGAAATATATATATATAGCTATTGGTTCAAAATTAAAACAAAAATAATGATAATATTACATAAAACTATGAAAAAATAATACAACCTTAAATATTAATTATGATAAATAGATATAAAATTAAATGTTTTAATATAATTATTGATTTATTTGTAATAGAGAGATTAAAAAATAAAATTTGTAGTTTTTTAGAATATTTTGTTTGAAAGCTAAAATTAATTGTGACAGAGATCTTATGTAATTTTTATACAAAAGAAAGAACACTATTTATTTTACACACACTAAACTTTATTAAAAACTTTCGGATATTTTTCAGATGTTTTATTTATTTAAAAAACATTTTTAATTATTTAGTATTTCCTTACCATGACTAAATAAACACTTATATGAACGGAGAAAAAACTATTAATGGCAAAGAGTAAATCATATAAATTAAACAATCTGCTTACATATACGTTAGACTTCCTCATTGCACAGGTCAGGCACCCAGGAACGGTCGGTCTAGGAGGCATAGGCATACTACGACCAGATCAAGTCCCCTATGTGAAAGTTATGTAAGAAATACTTTCGACCCAACGAACATACGTCGCCCACGCGGAAACAGGGCCTACTTCTCGAGAAACAGCTGATGCTGATTGTTGAAGCCGCCCAAAGATTTACGATTGTTTCACGCAAATTATAAACTTATCATTCACGTATTGTCTTGTGAAATTGCTTAATGATTGTAGTTGACATTTGAGAAAGATTTGCTCATGTATTGTTCGTTAAATAAAATGATACGTTTGGATTCCCACTAAGATTTTCATAATGGACCTAATGCTGAATGAAAAGTGCTCAGGTGCATCACACCATAGACAAAGAAATAGACACATAGTTTCTTTTTTAGAAATAATCTCTTTTTATTCTGTGGTCACTTTGGTTAGTTGGTTAGTTGATTAGGCCGGTAGATTGGTTAGTTGATAACCTTTGTACCTTCAAATGGGTTACCAAACTTGAACGTCATAATATTTGTACATCTTTTACTTAAATTATAATACGTTTGTATTGTGTGACGATCACATGTTTTATATTTCTATCAACACGTGATGTGCTGATTAAGACACTATTTATTATGGAGTGTACTTGGTCAATGGTACAGTGGTAACAAGGAAACTCACAGTTATGCGTTGGTTTCCAGAATTTCCTTTCCTAAGTTTAGTGAGTTATGCCTACATCCCGACCAAGGCAGACATCAGGACTGAAGGTCGTTAGACATCCTGGACTCTGATGTCCTGATGAAGTACAGTTCATCTTCTCAAATCTCACCTGCTAACCAAATACATACTTACAGCAAATGGAGAATTATGTATCTTGAAATTGTGAAAACTACATTTCGCCAAAGGACTTCAGTTCCTTGTTCTAGAAAATCACCCACGATTCAACATTCAAATTCATATCTTTATCTTTCGTGATAACATTACATTAATTGCATTTCAATCGTCAAGACTTCATTTTACTCACATGAAATAATAATTATAATAATAAATAGATAAAACAACAATAATAGATAAAATAATAAATAAAATGAAACATTAATAAATTATATATTATGTTAAGTGCGTAACACTTGTGGTTTAGATATTGGCAGCGTAGTTAATTTATGATTTTTCTTAAATTACTTCCCAGCGACACACCATGAACTGATCAACCAAGTACAATGCCCTTAACACCAGGGAGTGTCTTAGTTAATTTTTAAATTAGTTGGGGTAATTTATCTGTTTAAAGGCTTCAGGAGAATTAATTAACTTGACGCCAACTTGTGATTGCAGGTACTATAGCTCTGTGTGATTCTATCAGGCATTGTTGTACATGTCTTGATTCATATTGTTTCTATTTGTTCCTATGCAACTGGTACAAACAATATACAGTATATACAATTAGAGGATTTTGTAGCTTTTTGAAATCCTCTATTCACGTTGGCACCAATATTAGGAGTTGATATATTTTTGGCATATCTACTACGAAATCACACCTAAAAGAGTTTTCGGAACTGATAGACATCTACGGAAACGGCATAAATAACATAAACTCATTGACGACTACTATTTGAATCAATAAACGATTCACAACAATTAATTGAAAGTAGTTTCAGTAATAGACCTCATAATTAATTAGGCATATATGATTTGCGTAAAAAACCAACATGTTTTAAGCAAGTGGATAACTGTTTTCGATATGTATATAAAGTAAAATAGTGGTTACACCACTAACAATAAATAGTAGCAGGTTAAGTCGTTATTACCGAAGTGCAAGGTTCAAGGTTCGAATCCCCAACTGAGCTAACATCCAGTACTTCACTCGTTGAATTACGTTCACGTTGGCCTACAGGCCTATGTAAACGAGCGATGAAGAAATAAATGGTTCCAAAGAATTTGCACAAACCTTTCCCCAAATTAAACACTAAAAAATAAAAACCTTGAACATTACCAGTTTGATTCCCAAATACGTTTGTTGCCATAACTAAAAAACTAGTCAAGTTAGAGAAATGCAATTTTTACTAAAATATTTTAAATTGTAATTAACATATTCCCTTAAAATTTAATCAAAATCGTTTGAGCAGTTTTGAGGAAATTCCATTTTTGATGTTTTCGCCTATAAAAATAAAAAAAAATAAAATAAATAAATAAAAAAGGTGAAAAAATGGTCTGGAGATATTGGCTAAACACACATACATACAAAATTTCATAAAAATTGATCCATCCGTTTGGTCTCCAGTGAAGTGTACATACACACAGACAGACGCACATACGGACAGACATCAACACTTTTTTCGGAAAAAAACCAGGGTTTTTGGGTTCAGGGAACCTTAAAATGGATTTTTGAGCAACTTGTAAAAACATTTTTTGGACGATCAAAATACTTTCTCTATGCTATTGTATATGGGAGAAAGTAAAGAGGGAAAAATAGTTATTTCGAGGGTGTACCCACATTGACTGAGTCAATATTACAGATTATACAGGAACGTTGTGGGGGGGGGGGGCTCCTGACCCTATGGACTACCTACCCTCCTATAAGCCTGCCAAGCTGATGATATTGTGACGTCACCTTTAAACTCTCTTAGCGGGTCTGTACGATTGTCTGTGTGGCTTAATGAGAGTAATGAGGAGAATAATCAGTTATGAGTACGTTTATGATCAGACTTGATGTTCGCGCACTGGGGACATACGATCTGGTAGAAAGTAAGGCGGGACAATGACCTGTGTAAACATGGCCTGGCCAAGTGGCTTCTGAGGTAACAACCTGGAGGGATGTGGGCGACACGTTCAGGTGACCCACTTAGCCCCGCTGGCCCACCTGATCCATTGTGAGGTAACCCACCTGGGCGCATCCCGTGGGGCAGGCTTCGCACTCTCTACGACCTCCAACCTAACACAATGGTTTCAGATACATTTTAGGAGACGTAACGTTTAGTCGAAATTTTATAAATTTTTAATTTTGACGCTACCAGAAAAAAATTGACACTGACATACTAATTATTATATAATGACTTATATAGTCATAATATAATAATATCATAGAGCTACTCTTGATTTCACGAAATTTTCGCTCAATGTTATCTTGTATCTTTTTAATTTCGTGCACTAAATGTTCATCCTTTGATGCCATATTGACTGCTGATGACCATTGAAGTGATATTGACCCACCCGTCCACCCATACACGCACACTAATTATTATATAATATATAATGACTATATAATTCAGACAGTCGGCACTAGTGGCGCAGTGCTGTAATCCAGCTACTTAGGGACACATTGTTGCGGGGATTGAAGGCGATTGGTTCTATACTCGGTCCTATTTATACCGATAAGGTGTCCGCTCAGTGGTTGCCATCGACGTGGACACTACTACTCTCCGTTCACACTTTAGACTGTGGGTGCTAAATTGGCCATGCAATTGTAATGGAGCTTCCGCGCTTCTAGCCAAGTACAAAACATTCACAGATTCTGAATTTATATCGGACAAACATACTTCTACGTTAGTTTTAAGTAGTTTTTTGTTAAAAATTTGTGCGTTTTAATAAATTGCCAAATATTAAAAATATATAAAATAAATCAGTAATGTTGTTTTAATATACTAAGCTGATTATTACTACAAAAAATATTTACTCAAAAAAATCTTCGTCATTTTCAAATAAAATAAATCTTACGAGTATTATATAACGTGTCTATTGTTTTGTTTAGATTTTTTATGCTCATATTTTTTACACAAGCACACAGAATAAACAATATTTTACATACTATGTAAAAAGTATTTATTATGCTACTGTAATTATTGAAATACAAATCGTTATTAAAACAATTAAATTATAATGTTTCATGAAGTTTATTTCGTTTTGCCAAATTATTACATTACTAAGTTTACTCACCAGTGATCATAGTGGAGCTACTCCAGAAACATCACTATTTTGTGATGAGTCATCTTCACTATCACTGGACATCTCTGATAAATTAATTATTAGTGGTTCAATGTCTTCTTGAAGGTTATCGGCTTTCCACATATTGGCTTCTATTTTTTCTACGTATTTTTCTACACACGTGTTTACAGTAGTTTTCCTATTGGTTGTTAGAAACAGCATCAAAGGCGTTGTTTATTAAACCAGTCATTAGTTCCTTTTTGAAGGTGGTGTTATACATCGCCACATGTTGCTTTACTTGACTCCACACATATTCAATATGGTTTAATTCGCAATGATATGGTGGCAAACGTAAAACATAAAACCCTTGCTCCCTTGCTAATTCATCAACAATGTAGGCTGAATACAAATGTTTTACTTTAGAAACTTCTTCCAAAAGTTCTTTTTTCAAACTGTCTTCGGAAAAAGGTAGTTCTTTTTCTATAAGCCATTTTTTAATGTCGTCCTTTCTGGTTTTTGTTTTGGGAATTTTCTCTTTTTTCTGGGAATGATAAGGAGCGTTGTCCATGACGATAACGCTGTTGGGTTTAAGATTAGGTAAAAGTTGATCTTTAAACCAAATTTCAAATCTATCTGCATCCATTTCATCGTGATAATTGGAACTCCCTTTTTTAGCAAGAAAAAACCATTTTTGCCCCTTCAACAAACCCCTGACTACCACCAGCATGAGTGATAACAAATCGCGGCCCTCTCTCAGTTGGTTCTTTCAAACCTGTTGTTAAACCAGCTAAGAATGCGTTCTTTGGGGTTTCAATTGTCGTATCTTTCCAGATTTTATTTACTTTTTCACCAACATTCACCCACGTTTCGTCAAGAAAAATAATTTGTCTATTCTGTGACCTGAAATTTTTTATTTGTCTTAAATACTTGTGCCTCATTAAATGGTAATACAATTATTTACAAATCTAAAAAAACACTCATTAGACCATGATAATTAGGTAGTAATTTTCTGACAGATATTCGACATACAACATACTGTTATGTTAAGAACTGATAACATCGGATACTATAAAACACAGTATTTTAGGTAGGTCAACGGTAGCTGGAACAACACGTGGTTATCTATTTTTTATAGGTAACATTAGAGCCAGTGTTGCTCAAGGTAATTACCTTCTTTTCTAGTTGTTACCGTGAGTATGCCTACTAACCACAAGGGTTCATTAAATATAATTACTCAAGATTCATAGGTTATTGAGAAACTGTAACTAAAGCTTAATACATTTATTAAGTATAATATATAACTGAATCTACTTAGTATAAACTAAAAACAAAGATACTGTTATTGTGCTGTCTCGTTGATATTTTGATTTGTACAATTTTTGAGCAAGCGAATATTTTTTGCTGTAGGTTTTTAAAAAAAATACACAGTGAAAAACAAATTGTAATCCTATATAGCGTTAAACAATTGAAAATTCCACATTAACGAAAATAGCTAGTAAAAAGAGAAACTAAAATATTATTTTGCTTAGATATGAGATACCGACACAACTTAGTGTGTATTTTAAGGCAAATATGGATAATTACATGAGAGTTTATGATGAGTGTGGATGACCTGTATAGTTAGGTCACTAACTGAACCCAATAGCCAGGGCAAAAGCTTTACGTGGAATCCGAACCACGTAGTATTGGTGTATAATGACGTTTGCTTACAAATTCTCAGAAATTTTAAGTAGACGTATAAAACCTTTAGGTTAACAAAATCGCCTAAAACAATCGTGTGGATCTGTCAAAACTTTTAGAAAATAATAAGGAAGCAAAACAATAGAAGAAGTCTTCTTGGCCAGAACAATAATTATAATTTGTTGATTGCTGATCTTTTAGTGATTGGAAAGCTCAAAGCATGTGACTTAATTGTAATTTTAAATCACATGTTTCTTAAGTTAAATAAAAGTTGTGTTCAAAAGAGCATTTTTGGTGTACGCCTTGAAAAACATATTATGTAAGCTTATTAACTTCCTTTAGAACACAGAGTACTGAATAAAAATTTTTATTCTGTGGTCTGTGGGTTGGAGGGTGTTAGGCTAGTACTCAATTTACTCAAGGAAATAGGCTCACAAAATCTCCCCTAGGATTATTTCGCCTTGTGATTTTGCTGCTTTAAAATTCACATTCAGTACACATTCAGAAACGGTAGAGAAAACTGCAGCGTCAATAATATCTGCCTCGTTTTCCGCTACTAACAGACGTTGTTTTAGATCTTAGATTAAGTCTGTTATAGAGGAAGGGAGAATATCATATGTCTGGCCTTGATGTGTCGTATTTTTTGTATTAGAAAGGTTCTGCTTTACATCCTATAATTATAAGTTTTTATTCAAAACTTTTATTCAAAACTTTTTATTCAAAGTTAAAACTTAAAATAGATAAAAATATATGACGATCATAAAAAAATTGAGTCGCGAAATTTGTTTCGAGTAATGTGTAATGACTTAAATCAATGGTACTAGTATATCGCTGATCTTAAAAACAATATACTATCAGTAACAAATTGTTCACTCTCATACAGGAAGAGCTACCCTCCCTACACACATATATCGTATATAATCAATGTACTCACCTACGTACGGTGGTCTTTTCGCGTACAGTTCAACATTTTCATAACGCCCTTCAGGCTCGAGCGGCAACAAGTGTACTGTGTCTAAATTGACATTTCTGTACTGAAGGCGCTATTGTAAGTAAATTATTATTTCTTATACAGTAGTGTTGTCATTGATTATACAGGGTGTCCAAAAAGTCCCGGACTGGTTAATTATTTTTGAAAATTTTTAAGATAGAGCCAATACAATTGGTACCAAGTTACAGGACACGAAAACCTATTTTAAAACATAATCAGTAGCCCGCTACCTCCTTAGTGGGACTACCCGCTAGGAGTTGGAAGACAATCTTAAATGTAAGCATAGGTCGACACTTCAAAAGCTTTATTCTTTACAAAATGGTGGTGCTTCACAGATTTTAAACCACGGCCATTTTGTAACGAATAAAGCTTTTGAAGTGCGGTTTGCGGCATTCTTCTTTGCTTGACCAGCCCTTTAAAATGGTGCATATCAACCTATGCTTATAGTAAAACGTTTCTACCTACCCCTCTAGCACAGACATTAAAGGGCAAAAACGAACCAATGTCTATAACTCTCTATAAGGAGTATACATTTATTCTGTCACCCGAGGGGTCCCCCAGGGATCCGTTCTTGGACCCCTACTCTTCTCATTGTACATCAACGACATAACAACTGTGATACGCTACTGTAACTATCATTTATATGCTGACGATCTACAAATTTACTTGAATTTCTTTGTGAGTGATGTTGACAGAACTTTGAACTTAATAAACTCTGATATTGACGCCATAGGTTCCTGGGCCCATTGTCATGGTTTACAATTGAATGAAAACAAGACTCAATCAATTTTTGTTGGGAACTGCAGACTTTTGACTAGACTTAACTTAAATAATGTCCCTAAACTTATACTTAACAATAAATCCATTGACTATTGTGAAAGGGTCAGGAACCTGGGATTGACTATGACTTGTACATTGGGATGGACTGAGCAAGTAACTCAAACCTGTAGAAGAGTGTTTGCCGGCATTCACAGTTTGAAACGTTTTGCATTATATTTACCACTTAACGTTAAAGTGATGCTGGTAAAGACTCTGGTACTTACCCACTTTAATTACTGTGACGTAGTGACTTGTGATATGACTGCCGAGCTGTTAGAAAAACTCCAACGTGCGCAAAATTACTGTATAAGATTCATATTTAACCTCCGGAGAAGAGACCATGTTACTCCTTTTTATGAGCAGTTATCCCTTTTGAAACTTCATCACTTATTCCAGTTCCATATTCTTTCACTTCTTCACACAATTTTGCGCACTAAGTCACCTAAATATTTATTTGATAATTTCACTTTCCTTTCTAATCTGAGTGCCCGGGAAACAAGAAGGGGTGCCTCACTTCTTTGCATTCCAATTCACCGGTCATCTATTTTCAATAAATCATTTATCGTTTCTGCGTGTAGGTTATGGAACTCTCTTCCTGATTATATAAGAAACATCGAGGATCGTGCTCAGTTCAGGGTGGAGTTGAAGTCCCATCTGCTGCGGGGCTCGGGTGGGCTGTGAGTTTCGGTGGCTATGGTTGGTGCTCATGTGGGGAGTGGCATGGATGATGCGTGTGTGTTTGTGTATACGTGCAATTGAGCGAGTGGAAGAGTAAATGTTATCACTGAGATGAATATTAATTCTCTGTGGTGAAGTAGGTGTGTGTGTGTTAGGAAATTATAAAATATAAAGTATTTAGACGTGTTTTAAATTTATCTATGATTTATTTGCTTTTATGTTTTAGATTACAGTTATGAATAAATTGATTAATTATTACTGACATCATTCCTATTCAATTAGGGTAGTATATTTATTATAAAGGCAATTTATTTATAATATAGTTTTCTTTTGTTTTACTTAGATAAGTTTTTTATATATTGAATTGTGTAGTATAATATCAGGTTAAGTGGAAGAAAGGACTGATAAGTCCTAACTTCGCCTGAAAATAAAGACGTTTTTCATTTCATTTCATTTCATTTCATTTTCATTTCATTTCATTACATTTAAACAAACTATACACTCCGTGTAACAGATGGTTTGGCTAGGTTAGTTAAAAGGTTATGTTTGTTTCCGAAGTAGTTGATTTATGGTTGGTTAGGAGATTAATTCAAATCCACGCAGTTTGAAGTATACTATTACAAAAGTGAACTATAATTTTGAGATATTGTATAATTTATTTAAGTATACTAATAGTGTTTTATTTATGGTTAATAAGTAACCATTACAACCAAAGTGCTGTTTTTTTAGAACAGCTTCCAACGTGACATGAATAAGCACACATTTCACGTGAAATGAAAATTAATAATTTATGACGTTGGAATGTTTCTTATACATTTTTAAATATTAAAAAAATTAGAGGTCTTAAACACTGATATTGAATCATTCCATACATTTACGGACGATTTTAATAAAATAATCTGGGTATTTCCAATTATAAGGTATTTATCCATGGGTATTACCATAAAGGATTTTCATCTAGTTTCTCCACACATGAAAGCAATTTTAAATTTCAGTGTTTTATTTTATAGAAAATACTGTATGACTTGCCTATATGACCAAAATGCTGTGCCTAAGGAGATAAAGTATGGTTTTGAGAAAGTTTTCAATCATGCTTTTGTATGAACAACTTTCTTGCCTCAGTTTTATGTAATGTCCACAGGCTACATCGATATAAAATTTATATATTCACTTTTTTTATACATATCCATGTTCCAAGTTTGTTCTGTAAATAGGCTTACTGTAAAACTAACAGTAATGAAAAAGAAGGAATTAATGAGGTAATAATAAGTTAAAAATAGTTTGTCTGATGTAAGACGCCGGCTCGGCTTTGGTACGTATTTCAAGACGAATGTTATTGATTATTAATTGTAGAATGAATGTATATGTTATATGTAGTCTTGTTACTAACTTAGTTCGTCTTACGCTCAGAAAGAGTCATTCATTAATAGGGTAACTAGTGACCTACAGCATTACGTGGAGTCCGAACCACTCAGTATTGGTCTTATTTCAGCTAATTGACAACGCTGTTACACAATTTGCCCTCCCCTAACGACATCCGGACAGTGACAACCACCCATTATGGACACCCCAGACTTCTCTAGTAGTGTCCAAGTCGATGGCAACCATTGAGCGGACTCCATGTCGGTATTAAGAGGAACGAGAATATAATCTTTCGCCTAAAATGTCCACAATTCACTAAATTAAGTTGTGAATAATCATGTACTGTTATACCAACTTAAACATCCGAATATTTTTCGACTATAGGCTATATTTTTCAAGAGTGATAATTTAATTAAATATTTAAATATTAACTTAATATTTATTGCTCGTGTATAAAATTAAATATTTATATTAAATTTCAATTAAAATATGTAAATCATGCATGTGCATTGAACACAAGATCTAGAGTTAAATATATTTATTTATTTCCATTTTTTAACAATAAATAACAATGTTGCAAAACAAGATGGTTTGATTGAATCTTCTTACTAGTTATTTTGTTTAGAAGTATTTTTTAAGATCTCAGGTGTCTCAAGCGGAAATAATATTTTTATTTGTCTTCTTCTTCTTTACTAGTTTTATTAGTCTCTTTTACACTAGTTATCTCTTTTTATATTATAGAATTCTTGAATTTAATAAAAATTAGCACTATTTTTTTTAATTTAATCTTGAAGTAATTTTGTTTAGTTTTAAAAAGTAAAGCGATTATTACTTTATTTGTTCGATCTACTTTACTCTAGTAACAATAAAGTATATTGAACCATAAACAAAAATTTTAAAAAAATCTGAGAAGTAAAGAAACAGTTCGAAAAATACTACATTTATCGTTGAGGATTTGGAGGTATACAGGGAGGAACTGACAAGGTGCTGGCCCTGCCATCCGCACGGTAAACTGGAGAAATAACTATTAGACACACTGACTCCGCACACATTTAGCGTAATATTGGATGTGACCTCTGTTTCTTTCTTCTCTATGGATACATTTATTTTAAACTGGAAACAATGGTATCTATGGTCATTAAAAAGACTGCTGTGAGTTCAGCAAAACATTATTTACCACTTTTATGTTTTATTATAACAGTTTCAGAAACAATTGTTGTAATATTTTACTCTATAAGCATTTAACTATGTTCCCATCTTTAATTTCTTCATTCTCAACGGTCATCATCTACACATTCTAAAGTGTCCAGGTTGCCTGAAGAACATTGTACATAAGGATTTTTTATAATTGACATCCAGACAACGTATTTGCCAAATTATCTAAAATTGTTTCTTCTGTGCCAGATTTACTTCTTAATTTCCGTTGCTGATGATCAGATGGCCATGAATTATATTAAAGCTACATTCTATAGTAACTTGTCAATAAAAGACATTTAATTTTATTTTAAGTGGTCAATAAAAGATAGACCGACATTTTACGATCTATTTTGAAACCCTTAAGTCAGTAAAATAGGTAAGTAGGTATTAAGAGCTATTAATCGCAAGGCGCACGTACCAGGAAGGCAACATTTACAATTTATAGCGAACCCAGTTGCTCAGGTAGCTAACTTGTCTTCGCCATATAACTGTTGATGGGCCATAAATTATCAGCTGTTTGATTCACTGCTTTTTTGAATTCATGCTTTTTGATTCGAATCAGTGAATATTTTCAGTTAGTTTTGATATAATGCATTTTAAAAGTAAACGAAAAGTCGGTTAGAAATAATATTTATATATTTTAAGGCGAATCTTTTTTAAATCTAAGATTACATAAATTTATAAAACTACATAAAACATTCTCTAGGAACAAACTTTCAGAGATATATAGCTATTTACGTAATAAACCTCCAAGGCCTATAGGCTAAGTCAATCTAAGAAGAGGCAGCCAAGGGTCTAACCGACGTCCGTCTCCTATCGTAAAAAAATTATTCAAGGCCGCATACACATGCTAGTTCAAATTTTAACCTTTACGATTTGACAGTTTAACTGAAAATTATTGTTATCAGTGGGTTCTTATCGATTTTGAATACATGACAATTTATTACCTAAATCAATCGGAACATTTTCAGTGTTTCTGTAAACGAATAATCAAAAAATAATGTTAGTTTTATTGTCCGATTAATTTGGGACAACAATGACTTTTATTAAAAAATTGATTAGAAAAAATGTATAAAAACATTTAAAAATTACAATATTAATTTCTAAAATATTTAACGAGCGTGTGTATTCAGTCTTGACTAATTTGTTTACGACAGGGGGACGGACGGACGACGGTTAGAGGTCATTAGACCCACCTCTTCTTAGGGTATAATTATGAAAAAATGAGTAAAGGTGGCCTTTCTCTAAACGTCAGAGGAACTTCCCATGAGCCCAAACCGCCGTCACCGCTGGAAAGTCAATATTCTTAGCAGACATAAAATCTTACCGTCAGTGGAACAAAACACGCTGTTCTATTTCAACTAAGCGGTTCGTGTTTATTATTTTAATGAGTTATAGTGAACACTGTAGGGTATGATTATTAAAGGTCCAATCTAGTGGACCATAATTTGATATTATGTGTTTTTGTTATTTAAAATCGATTGTAAAGTTTTACATTTTTAAATATTTAATTTTTTACAAAAACCAACTTATGGTTCCCTAGTACAGTTCTTCACCTATCAAATGAAACGTCTAGTGTTACGATATGAACATTCTTACGGGCCGAATACTGGAAATAGAAAGCTATCATTTTGGAGTTTTTCGTGAAGCGAAACGGGCCCACTTAAATGAGTTTTTCTTTTAAATTTATGGTGCACATTTATTATATTTGTAGTTGGTTTTCTTGAAATTACTAATCACTTTAACGAGGTAATGTGTTAGGTTGCCATTATCTAGCTATAGCATTTTTCAGTTTATTATATACTTTAATTGATTTTTAATTACTTAAACTGTATATATCACTAATTATAAATTATCAATTAGAAACCTGCTCTATAAATTAATATGGCATGAATTTGACGAGCAAAAAATATTTCATTAAAATTGTTTTGTTAAAATCATAGAAAAAATTGAAATGAAATAGTGATTTACCTCTTAAAGTCACAATTTTACACTAAAAAAAGTTGAACAGAAAATTGCACAAGAAGAGTAGCGTCGACAGTAAAATAAGTTTTATTTACTCTAATTTAATCTTGAAAACGTAATACCAACTCATAGAATAAACCAACTAAATTATTTTAATGGAAAATCAATCCATTGCGTGGTTCAGATTTTATAGGAGAAAAGGTATTATAAATTAAACTAATTAGTAAGAAAAAAATAAATTTTATTGGTAACTTCAAAGGTATTTTCAGACTAGAACAAGTAGCAAGAGTGAAAATAATACTGTGACAAACTTTATGACCAAAAAAAGCATTTAACTATTTTTATTGTATATTAATTGTGCATTTTTAATAGTCGAAGTTAAAGCTTAAAATATGAAAATATTAAGTAGGATTTACAGATTATTTTGCTTAGACAATTTAAAGACATATTAGCAAAATTTTACTAAAAAAAGTAACTGTATATAGTTTAAAAAAAGAATGATTCGTTATATTTTATATAAGAATAATATGTGTAAAAATTAATATGCATATAACGTAGAAAGAAACATTTGTACATTGCTGAATATATTTTTTGAACAGGCTCATAGAGTAAAAAAGTGGTTAAAGTTGAACATTTTCATCATCTACCACCATCCATCCCCTCCATAGTACTTGGAGTAGCCATAGCTCTTATAGTAGGGGTAGCTAGAATAGCCTCTATAGTAGGAGGGGTAGCTGTGATAGCTCCTGTAGCTAGGGTAGCTGTGGTAGCTCCTGTAGACAGGGTAGCTGTGGTAGCTCTTGTAGTAGGATGGGTAGCCGTGATAGCCACCCAGGAATCCGGCTTCACAGACAGCCAAGATCACTGTTACCAACAGAACAGCAAGTACCTGGAACAACCATGGTAGATTAAATGTGATGTAAGTACAGATAAAGGGTTTCTTACATAGATTATCTTGATTCATAAAATTGTGTAAAATATCACATGATAGACTATTAGTGTGATTCAAATTGTAAACAGGGATATCAGTAAAAAAAAAATAATAAAAAAAATAAAAAAATAAAAAATAAAAAAAAATAAATAAAAATTTTTTTTAAAGCTTAGAAGAAGATAATATATTTCGATAATTAAATTATAGTAAGGCAAAAATGAAGACATACACGCCTTACAAAACTATCTCAGCCATACTTATTTAGAAATATAAATATTATAGACCTGTTGTACAAATTTTTACATACATTTTGAACAAGCATTTAACAATAATTAATTATAAACAGCTTAACAAATATTCAGTGACTTATAAAGAACAAAACTTTACCATGTGCAAAACAATTAGATCAGTAAAATAAAATCTATTAAAACTCGAATAGGATGCCATTAAGGGAAATTAGACCAATAAAAGACCATAAATTAGGAATCGAGCACGGTACACTGTTTCTTTTTTTTAAACCAATAGCATTACTTGATTTACGGCATAATTATTACTGATAAAAATTCACCCAGCAGCATTTAGACATTTTGTTAGTGCGCCGTGACTCACTTTGACGCAATATCACAACATAAATGTACTGCAGGTATTGCCTATGCAGAAAGTGGCACGGCGTTTTCATTTTTGTGGCCAACTCTTCAAATTAGAGAAATTTAGTAAATTTGCAAATTGGGGTGAAAATACATTTTTTCATCTTTATATGAAGAAAGTACAGAAAATAATTCATTACGATTAGTAAATGATGTATCGTCGTACAACCATCGACACGAAATGTCAAACAATCGATTTGAAATTCATACCTTGTTTCGCTGTGCCAATTTTACTAGCTTTCATTGCAATTATATTTGTTCTCCTGTTTGTTGATAATTTTCGCTGGCATTTTCTTATAATAGTACAATAATATTAGTAGTATAACATACAAATATATAATAGTCCACTTCTGATGATCTTAGAACAAAGAAAAAACTGAAACTCGATTTATTCTCATTCTCTATACGTACAAGTGGCAGTTAAAGTACAATTTAACTGGGGATAGAGTAGACTAATATCAGTCAAGCAGCTGAAAGATTACTATTAGTTGGCGATAAGTCGGTACTTAAGATGACTAAAATAACCGACCACTGTCGGCGCAGAAATTTTATATGTGCACACGAGTTTGAAGGTCGTTTTCTAAGAAACTAAAAGGACTATGAAAACCCTAATCATACCATTGTTTTCCTAGTTCAATTGGACGTTATGTCATATAAATTTTACTACAAGTTTTAATAGTTTTCATCTTATTTAGAACAAAAAAGTTCCGGAATTTAAACTAGTTCTCACTGTACTTAAATTTACACAGTTATTACAAAAAGCTCAATTTATATTTATCAATTTAAAGTTATTTTAAATTGATTTAAATCTATGTAAAATAACTACATTTATTTACACATATGATAATAATGTATGTACTATACATACTATACATAAGGATTAAAGCATCAAATTAATGACCTCCAGAAGCCAAGGAAACAATGTTTCAGGTAATTGATAAGAACTTTTTTTCTTGAAAAGATAACATTCTAAAATTCATGAGACTTATAGGAAATATTCCTATCAACCACGTATTAACAAATAAATGTGCTACATGAACGGGGTTTTGAGTAATAACGGTGTAACTTTGATATACAGTGAAAGCTAGTTAATTCCGGTACTTTAGTTGTTCCATCTAAATCAACAATTATTAGAACTTATAATAAAATCTTGAAATTCATATGTTATAATTTTTTTTTAATGAGGGCCGATCTCCTTCTTAACCTTACCCTGCCCATTCCTCATAGACTATTGGTCTGTGCGAGGAACTTATTCAGACAGAGTAAGGGGGCGAACCAGTACAGTAGAGGTGAATATTACTGATACATCTTCCAGTCTAGGCCGGATTCGAACCAGCGCTATCTCTAACCCAAGCTCAAAGTCCTGACGCCTTAAACCACTCGGCCACTGGCTCGCCCATAAATAATGCTAAATTAAACGAGAAAAAACAATAGTATAATTGGAGTTTTCATAGACCATTTAGTGCTTTAGTAAACAACTTCCAAACTCGGGTGCACATAATTTCTGCGCCGACAGTAGTGGGGGAAACTGACTGATTATTTCATTGTTGAAACCAGCTGGGTATCACAACACCAGTCATTAATCTGACCATTAGTTCACTGCGCATCTCTAGCTCACGGTCTAGTGTAATTTCTAAGTAAATAATATTTTCTAAGTTATTCTTAAAAACAAATTTGTATAGTGTTTATTTTTAAACACTAAACCTAGTCTTTTTATGACAGTAAGTAAAGTTTCATAATTTCTACACAGAGTATCATAAATGAGCCCGCTATTCACTCAGTTAAGATACCTACTGCTTATCTTCATATATGAATTACGTGGCAATGTATTGGTAAATTTTAAGAATAGTTGTTAATCCAAACAAAACCCATAAACTGCTCACCAGCCAATCTTAGATATTAAAACTGTTCGACAGTATAAACTTGAATAGTGACCAATTGGCGTAAGCCAACTTGAATGTCACAACCACTGAATAACATAAATTCCAACAATATTGCGTAACTCAGCTCATAAAGTTATCACTTCTAGGCTAACTATCAAATTACAGTTGGCATTAAAAGGGTTTGCATCACAACACCCCTTCAGCAACGAGAACGACTATATTAAATATGTAATAAAAATACTGGTTACAAAAGGTAATGGCGATCGTTGTCCTACTGTGATAAGAGATAAAGAAGGACGACGGCCAACTATTTAGGACTGGTTTCATAAGTCCTACTTGTGATTTTTTGCACGTAGAGGAACAGAAAAGAAATAAACAGATGTCTCATCCAATAGTGCGCTGAATTGATGTCGACTGTCGAGTAGTTGTTTCTCCAGTTTGACGTGGGGATGGAAGGACCAGCACCTTGTCAGTACCTCCCAAATTCCCCAAAAATTTTCACGGATACATTTACTAATCATTATTACAGATGTATAAAGATGTACATTAGTTTACAATTTTTACATTTATAATATATTTACAACTGTTACTGATCAGTTCGTTAAAGCCATATAAGAAAGCAACCTCTATTTATTTTTTTCTCTGTGGTAGGCATAGGTTGTTGTCTTTTCTGATACTGTATAAAAAAGAATTGTTTTGTTATGGTTTTTTAGTTCTTACTTTGTTTAAAATTTTAGTACTTACAGGTTATATATCTTGTATGTACAATCGAAAATCTTATAGAAATTCCAAATGTATCGTCTAGAATTATTTTGAACATTCTTACTTAAATTCAGTTCTTCAGTATTTAGAGGTTAGTTAGGTCACGGTAACTAGACGTGTAGTTATCAGTTAGGTTATATCTATGTCTCGAACCGTCACCTAAAACTAGACAATTTTATAAGTCTTTCTTTTTTAATAATTAAAGGTTAGAGAGGTTAGGTGTATGTTATGAAAGTGATGTCTACAGGTATACCAACTGTCTTGTCTGAAACTATACTGTACGGTTTGGTAAGTTTTACTTTACTTAAGTTTTTTAATTTTTTGACTAAGCAAATGCTGATTAGGTTAGGTATATGTTTCGACCGTAATGAATACAGGTACACCAACTGTTTTGTCTGATACTATACTTTACAGTTTGATAAGTCTTACTATACTTACGGTTTTTGGAGAAATTAAGGGTTAGTAAGGTTAGGTATACGTTACTAACATGATGAAAACAGGTATACCAACTGTCTTATATGAAATTAGATTCGTAGATTTTCCTTCCATTCCTAGTACGTTTAGGTTTTTATGTTATGAATAGGCTATGTATAGAAAGTTTCTTACATGATACATAAGTCACAATATTTTTGGTCTAACGAGGTAGTTAGTAGGTTACAACCATAACGATAGGCTACAGGTGTGCCAACTTCCTCGGTTGAAACTATTTTTTGTAGGCATTTCACTAGTTTGTTAGTAGTACGTTAGGAGTATGTAATGTACACACGTGTGTCAACTGTATCGTTGAAAGTAGTTAGGTAGGTCTTTTATACTTCATTTTTTAGTGCGTAGAGTTGGTTGGTACAGAGTACAACGACACCTCAATGAAACATACACTTCAGCAAGTTGAACCGGTTTTGTGTCACAGTATACGACCGACTTACATGTGGGTAATCTGTCTCATGTAATACTTTAAACTAATTAGTACAAATTGGAAGGGAATTCCCGATAAATAACTATCACGAGCTGACAAAAATAGTGTAGTGGATTTGCAAACATTATCCAAAGTGACGAAATCGCTCAGTTACCTACTTATGTGCAAGATTGCATACGTCTGGACTTAGGAAGCATTTATTTTTATTATTGGACTTGAATAAAGAAATTTTGGTAAAATGCAACGAAAAAATTAGCGATGAAACAAATTATTTCACACTTAAATAAATGAAAATAGTAATTATTATTGTACATGTGACAATATTTATTATTCTAAAAACAATTTAATTTAAGACAATTACAAAAATTATACATTAAATTTTTGAGTGAAAAATTAAATTTCCCACATTTCCCATGTATTTTGGCCGAAAAAAATTAAATTCTCGTCCATAAGAAGCATTTGTTTTATAGTAATGAAATATTTAGGAAGGTAAATTTTCTTACTGAGCCTTCCTTTTCCCTTCGGGGTTTAATTTTGAATTTTACTAACAAAAACATTCACAATGAAGTAACCTTCTATATAAGTAAATGTTTACTAACTTTTTAAAATTTTAAGACTTTCAAGTGAGCTGTTCTTGGCTATGCAAAAAATGTATAAAATATGTAATATTTAAAATATATAATGTATAACTCGACAAGAAATCTCTGGAACAACTGAACATATTTTCATCAAATTTGGGGGGAAGTTAGCACACGTAACATAGAGAACCACCAAGAAATGATTTCGTGAAATTCAATTCCTAAGGAGTAGACACAACCACTCAACGTCTCCTCTTTTCCATTAGAGTGACATTGACATCAATTTAATAAATTACTTTGAGCATCTGATAAAAACACACACACATACACGATATGTTCAAGGTCATTTCTACTAACTCTGACTAGATTGCTTAACTTTGCAACCCCCTAAAGCAGACTTATAGGGTTTTCTAGACTATAAAACTTTGTTACCAAGTAGAAAGGCAACAGGCTGAGCTTTTATACTGATTTATGGTTTAGAGATAACCAGTAGGGAAGGTTAAAGAAGCGTAGAGAACACCCCCGTAGCAAAGACAGGACTGTTGGATAGTATAGTATTTGAAAATAATAATGTTGTATTCCATTATTTAGTTCAATAAAATATAAAGATTGTTTTATTGGAAACAATTGACTTAATTTACAAATATTGTTTCTGAATTGAAATAAAAATAATAATAATAATAAAATAAAATAATATTACAGTGATTCTAAAATATTTTTTAATAAAACGAGAAAAATAATCCTAGGCATAATTGTTAAGTATAATTTTCAAACAGTTGAATAAATAATTATTGCTAGTAAAATATTGAAGGTATACAAATAGTATTTTTTTATTTATTTGTACTGTGTATGCAATATAACAATTTAATAAAGCAATCAATATAACTACCAGTATATATATATATATATTGTTGTAGTTTCATAGAAAATATTTTCTAACTGTTGAATAAATTTTTAATAATAGGCCTACTGTTAAATGTCATTTCAATTCTGTTGTGTACTTAGAATTATTGTTTAAACAGTTTTTAAAATTAGATTGAATTACTTTTTCATTAAAATGAAAATATGACAAACATGAAGACTTTTTAATTCTTGATCGCATCGAACTTTCTCACAATTTTTTATTACTGTTATTCATAAAATATGATTAGTAAAAACAAATTTGTAATGCGCATATGTATAAATATTAACAACACTTCGGCATGTTATGTTACGAGTGAGGTTAGATTGTATGTGGATTTTTAGGTTAGGTAATTTACGAAGTTAGGTTATGTTAGGTGTTACTTAAGTAAATTAAGTTGCGTGTCAAGCTTGGATGGGGCAGATGAAGTAAAATAACGGCAGGAACATTCCATTAAAACACCTAACAATACTTAAGTAAAAAGTAAAAATAAAAGTATGTTCAAACGCCAGGGATGTTGTTTAACAACTACACGTTGGTTTTATGGTACTAACCAAATAGTGTTTAATAGAGAAGTACAGAAGTATTTTAACACGACAGAAAGACACAATATACAATCTAATTAAAAGAAAATCATAAACATTAACAATTATTAATTTTTATAATTACCGTATTTATGATGACAATTTTTAAGTGTTTCAACAAAATGTTGAACTAAAATTGTTTTAAATGTGTTACAAAAGATGAAGTGGTAATTTTTAATCTAGCGGTCGTAATTTAAAATAAATAAAATGACAAAAGTGATTATCTAGTGTTTCTGAATACGAAATACAACTAAAAAATAAGTACTCCAGATAAACGTGGACACAAAATTACGATCAAATGTTTATAATGGCATTTATGATTTTCAAGTATATTTTCCAGGTTTCGAGTCATCACAATAAATCATATTATCAGATGTTACATTGAAAGAAATTTTAATTGCATTCAATGTAATTTACTAAAATGATTCTAAAGAAAAGTGCAAATGTTTAACTGAAAACTGCTTGACATGTATGGAAAGATTAGGTGGTAATTTTCAGTCTATTACTCGTAATCAAAATAAATAAAAAATTTCATATTTATTTTACTATGACACAGGTAGTTTTATAATATTTTTGAGTACGAAATACAACTCAAAGTCAAGTCGTAGATCTATAAAAAAAAGGGTTGATAAAAACTAATGTCACGTAAAATTCGAGTGGTATTTAACTTTTTTGTGTATTTACACCATTGTATTATATTTTGCAGGTTTTTAGCTATCAAAATAAAGTTTATAATAATACTTATTATTTAACATACGGTAATTTAAGAACGTAATTTACTAAAGTAAGCTTAGCTAGTAACATAGACTACATTCACTCATGTGAACTCATCTCGCTCATTCGAAATCAATATCCGCCCAATTTTGACGATCAACGTCTTATGAATTTAAGAAATAGTTTTATCAAAATATTTTTATTATAATATAAAAAAATAAACTCAAAAACGTCCAAACTTAGTTGTCGATAAAATACTCACAGCAGACTTCATTGTGAACGCCGAGGAGTCTGTCCAGTGGTCAACATACGTGTGGGGGGGCTTGCCTTATATACGGGGATCGTTAGGCAACGACCATGCCCTGAGCCCTCTTTGCCTTGGTGTCCACTGACGGGAGGGGGGGGAGAAGAGTACATTGCAAGTAAAAAAACCGGAAAGCCGGATTGAGTAATAACCCTCTTTGGAAGTATTTACGAATAGCGAGCCTTTAAACAGACAAAACAACTAATAGCATTTAGTTGCATAAGAGTGTAATAAAATTTGTGATAGTGGCCCGCTTGTGGTGTGAGTGCAAAAATGGAATATAATGTGATAATAAATGTGGCTTTCTAAAGGGATAGCGAGGTTAAACTGGTTAGTTTTCCAGATTAACCAATGTATTTTTTCATCATCAATGTATTTGTTTAAGGTGGCTGTTTCAATCCACGAAAAATGCGCAAAACATGGGTTTATTGAGTGTTTTAATTATTTTTTACAATTTAATATTCGAAAATTTAAGCTGTTCGTAGTGTTCATTTGTGCTAGACAACCCCTTTAAAGTGAAGTATATCTTGGCCTATGCTATATTTAATTTTTTTTCCGAATTCCTCATGGACCATCATCAATTGGAAGTGAAAAATCACTAACTACCCTAAAAACTATTTCTTAAGTTCAGTTGGTATTTAAAGTTTAACTTTCCAAACTTGAGGTAAGAAAATAATATTAAACCGGCCAGAAGAGGACCTTAATTGTGACTTTTAGAACTTTAAAGAAGCGTAATTTTGTAAAGAGCGAACCTTTTGAGATAGGGTTTGTGGGTTTACGTTCTACTACTAAAGAGCTTTAATTTGATGTACTACTCGACTTATGCTCTAATTTAAGATTTTCTTCTGACTCCTTGGGGGCCATCCCTCAGAACATGAAAAAAGGTAGTTACTTAAAAAAATATATTTACAGGTTAGTTGTGATGTACTAAGTTTAATTTCTTTGCTTGTAATCGTTCGGAAATTACTAAATCCGTGCGGGATTTTATCACCACCCTGTATACTAATACCATGGTAAACACAAACACAGCCTGATGGTAGACTACTTTTTTGTAGTACAAAGTTATTTATAGTCTAAATAGATGCAGCAACTGATAACACTTCTTTGGGAGCTCAGAATATCTTAGTCTCGACTCTTTAATCTTATAACTCGTTTAATATCCATGAGAAAAGCGGATTTTATATTTTAATTTAACAATATTATCAGTCCAAGGAACAAACAAAAAGGGTCCGATTCAAGTTTTAGTGTACTTGGTAACTCTTTACACGAGAATGAATCAAGGAGTATTTTTCAAGATCAGAAAATAGGAGAGTATAAGTAGTATGGCCAACAGTGTGAACTGCCTTGACAAGTAACAGCAGCTACGGCTGGCTGAAATATCTGGAATAAGGGTCAATAGATCAGGATGCCTCCGTTAGGCGTTTCTACCAACGACTACATCGGATAGAACGTTTCTTTAGATCTTCGTGAGTACGGAGTAAAAACGAAACAGAGGTCGCTTTCTTATCACAGCAGTGAACGAATCAGTTGCCTCTAATGTGAATATTTGTAAATTTGTAGTAATCAACGACGGTAATCCACCAGGACTTGAAAGGGAGGGACTGACAAGGTGTTGGCCCTGCAAGCCACACTTTCTTAGACAGTATTTTAAGAATGTTGTCACTTCTCTAAAAAAGACCAATTTTGTTTTACATTTTATTTAACAAATAGGTGATTTCATAAATAATAACTTGTTTAATTCCCGACAGTAGTTTATTTAGACAATTAGATGGTTGGCACGAGAATTACGCTGGTGTATACCCTATTTTATACTAATGTTAGTGTTAGTCAAGCCGCCCAGTTGGACGCTCAAAGGGATTTAGTTCTAGATATCACGCAACTGTCGCTCGAGTAGCAAGAGCCTGCCTCACTAATACACATACAACGAGTTTCCACTACTCTCCTTCACTGCCCCCACCAGACCTGCCCCACAAGTTGTACAAAAGTCCATAACTTATTTATAGTAACTCTAGCAATAAAGTTTTTATGTATTATTAGTATACTCTTTCAGCCAAAGATAATTGTACAGATTTTAACTGAACATTCGTACAGATGTACGTCATTCATAGAACAATAATTACACTTAATATTAATTAGATTAGATAAATATGGGTAAATATTCCAGGTTGAATAGTCTAGTCTTCATTCTGTGTGAAGCAACCTCACTGTTAAAGCGAATTCCTGCAGGACTAGTTTCCTTTCCAAACGGTAGCAGGTCCTGTTTGATTGGTACTTGTGTCACTCCATTACTAAAACCAGAACTAGACGGGAAGTTTACTTGGAATTCATTATTAACACACTCCGTTCAACTTGTGTGGTGGGTTCGCGAACGGCATTAACAATAAGGCAGTTATTTATGCACAGTTAATATTCTTTCATTAATGTACATTAATTTTTGTATTTATTAGATTGCTATTTATTAATTAAGACAACGATCGTTATGGGCGATGAATGAGTGCAGACAAATGAATGTAATCATTGTTACTCACTAAAGTTGAATGTTTCCTTACACACAATTACCAGGTACATTGAGAAAATATAGGGAAATTTGACTTTCTCAAAACAAGCCAAAAACATAGCTCCACTTATGGTACTTACTGTCGGCCCAGAAATTATGTGCACCCGAGTTTAAAGGTTATTTTCTAAAGAAATAAGAGGCCTACGAAAACGAAAACCATACCATTGTTTTCCTTGTTTAATTGTGCGTTACGACATACAAATTTAAAAATTGTATTACATTATAATAATTTTTATCTTTGTCAGAACAAAAATAGTACAGGAATTTCAACTATACGTCAAATTTACACTGTTATTGCTAAAAAACCTGTTCATGTAGAGCATTTATATTTTGATACGTGGTTGATAGAAATGTTTCCTATAAGCTTTATACATTTTAATATTTTATATTGTATAGAAAAACGTTCTTATCGATTATATGAAACATTATTTTCTTGGCTTCTAGAGGTCGCAAAATGAATTATTTGGTCTTTTTGTAATCATTATTACAAATATAGTTACGATACATAATTTTCATATGTACCTCTTAAGCTGTATCATTTTGAGTGCACATTTACAAATTAAAGCATTCTTATCCCTAAGGGCAAGGTAGCCCAAAATTTAAATATTTTGGTTTTTAAAGTTGAGTTACTTTAACTCTTCTGTACACCACAAGGGTTAAAAAGTTGTATCAAATACTACCAATTAATTACACGCCCTTTCAAAATGCAATAAAATCGGGCACTTAACTTCCCATCTTGAAGATTTTGAAAATTGGTAATATTTGGAACAATAAAACTAGCACTTCATAAAATGTTTTAAATAGGAACCTAAGCCATATATTACATTAAATTGAAGGTCTTTAAAGCGAAACACTTTTTGTATTTAAAGTTTTGCTATAGTCCTGTTTGTTTTTAAATTGGTGACGAAAATGTTTACGATGAAAACGGGTTTAGGTAAAAACGGGTCATCAAACTATGTCATGATGCATATTAAATTCAATGTTTATAAAAATAAAGCTTTTTGTTAAAATATTTGCGATTATTTATCAAGGTTTTAAAAGGTCAGATTAAATCAATTTATTACGTTACCTTACATTTTTTTCTATTTAACTATATGTATTTTACGTTTGCTCATTTTATTCGATTACATCGTTCGATTACATGAATCAACGAGTCATCGGACTTGGCATTCAACAGAAGTAGGCCTAACATTCCCTGTTGGCATTGCGCTCAAGTGCCAACTATTGAAACGAACACGTGATTTGTAGGCTAAGTAGTGTTTGTCTGGTCTATGTTGAAAATAGGAAATGGCGCTAAGAATGAGCAATATTATTGACAATAGAAAATAGAAGTCTGCTCATATGGATCTCGTGAAGCCGGTTTTCCTGTTCGGCGAAATTAGTTCTTGTTCTGTCTTCACAGATAGCGCCAGCGGTTTCACTATATCTTTCTCTCTTCATCCCTGTCTCTATCTCTATCAGCGCAGGTTGAAGTGACTAATAGCTGAGCTAAAAGTACATCAAACAGTCATCCGAGTGCTTATTTGAGACCGTTAACCGTTAGATAGCAGCAAAGGTGTGCGCGTCTACAACATTGCTTTGGTATGTCTATTTCTTTATGTTGTCAATGGTATTGCACATTACTACACTTAAAATATTAATGTTACAAGTTCTTCCTGAGTGTTAAACGGAAATATTAAGTTTTACATTACAAGAAAAGAATACATTTAATGATATTGTAAAACAAACCGAAGTGAACTGATTTATTTTTCAAAGTGAACTTTGTATTTTTCAAAGGTTTAGTAAATTTTGAAAAATACAATCAAAGGCTGGAAACAAGTTAATGCAACAGTCTGAAAATTCAATATTATCACTATTTATTTGTTATTTACTAACTTCTTACGATAATATTTAATAAGGTTATGTGGGCTTTCGGCGACTTTCACGAAACTATTTTCATTTTAAGACCAGTGTAGCATTTTCACAAGTCCATCAAAAAATTAGATCCAGTGTAAGTTCTCTAAGCTCTTGTTCGTTCATTAGCCAATTATAACCATTTAAATGTCTGACAATTCTTTAATTAGTGCTTAATGTTTATTAGCTTTTCAAATTTGCTACTCTTTTTGCTTCAACTAAGTTTTGAAATTAGAAAAATTATTAATACTTGTATCATAAACATTAAATAAAGAAAACACAAGTAACAAACATACTCAATTGCAATATCTACAAAATGCCACATTACACATAATTTTACCGCAAAAATACGTAAAATATCGGCTTATTCGTTAAACGTTGATCACATATAAAAAAATTAAAAAATAGATCCAATATCACCCCTCCCCTCCACAAGAGATAAATGTTGCTGTCTGATAGTATCAACAATAACATTATTTATTTGTTAGCTTCTTAGATATTCATAAAAAGGATAAGGTCAGTAGGAAACCGTGAATAAAGAGGAGTGGATTCGTTTAGGATTCAGGGCCGGTAGGTCTATTTCCGCCAACCAGGCAGTATATCATTCCCCTCTATCAACAATAATTTTACCCATATTTTAGCATTTAAAATTTTATTGGATCTGTGCAAATTATCGAGAAGCAGATACTGAGGAGGGGTGCACGAATCAACTCGAAGTCGCTCGATGTAATCACAGGGGAGAAAGAAACAGATGTCACACCCAACAGTACGCTGAATATGTGTCGAGTAGTTAGTTATTTCTCCAGTTTGTCATGTGATGGCAGAACCAGTACCTTGCCAGACCCTCTTTTATTACCTCTAAATCCTCAAGGATAAACGTAGTAACTATACATACTTATAAATACGTGAATTTAGCTTCGCTAATTTAATTTTCATTACGAAATGCTCGGCATTTTCTCCTAACTCTGATTTAATTGCATTACTTTACACCCCCCTAAAGTAGACTTAAAGGGTTTTGTAGATTATAAAACTTTGTTATCTAGAAAAACGTCAGAAGGCCGTTTCGATGTGATGGTTTAGAGATAACCAAAGAGGGAATGAAGCAAGAGCAAGCGTAAGGAACCACTCCGTAGCGAAGCAAGGGCTGTCAGATAGTCTATTTATAACTGTCACTGAGGGTTCGCTGTGGCCATAAGAAGAGACCTCTGTTTCTTTCTCCTCTGTGCGATAATGTAATGAACTCAGAACTGCATCAACATATTAAAACGATGAATGTGGTTAAGTATAAAAATCTTTGATTAATAAAATCAATGGTAAAACTGACTCATGGCTACAGTTGAGTTGTTAGAAAATTTATGTTGGATTGCACAAACTATTAGATTGTGAAAAGGATGGTTTCCCCCTTTTTTCTTACCCATAGTCTATAGTGTATTGTTACTATAGTGTCATCTTGAATTTTTTTCTGTTGACAAAAAAAGACGTTTGATAAGTGTTTTAAATCATATACAAACTGGCTTGTGAAAAGCAAAAATAATGAATCTTCTTAGCTGTCAGAAAAAAGTAATTTGAAAGGTATGTTAAAATATCTTGATGCCATTTCACGTTTCAATAAAAAGTCTAAGCAATATTGGGCAATCCTGAAAACAGATATATAAGGAGAAAGAGAGAGAGAAGAACTAGGTCGGCATTATCACACACCTTACAGGTGGGCCACATCAGGTAAAAGGTCAACTGAAGACTAAGGCGTGGTCGAATTAACTTGACAGTGTAGTTTCACTTTCAACTGAGAATTTAAATGATTTTCCCCTTGCATTTCGGAAGATTCACTCATGAATTAAAAAAAAGACATTGTAGAACCTGACCGGACCTAGTCTAATCCCCAACCGTGGGTCATCTGCATTATCAAATGAAAGGAAACGTGTTCCTCGAAGGTCTGCAAGTGGAAATAGTGGGTCATCCACTTCTAGTCCCGTTCTGTGCTTCTCAAACGATACAATGTGTTTTATCTTCTTTTCACCTTGACCAACTCAGGCAAATATTGCTGAATATCTTACGTCTTCACAACTTGACTTATACTGATGTTTTATTGAAAATAAATGCAATATGTTTGTGTTGCAATAATGTTGAGTGTTTAAATCTGTTTATCACGGTTTAAAACCAGTTTGGACTTTCTTTCTTCCAATGTAAATGCTCAGAATAATATTGCATATTTTTAACTACAACATGTTCCGTTTTAAAAATTAATATTTTCTCACATGATGTACGTTTTTAAAGAAGTTTTAATACGAGCGTTTAAAAAATAAATTTTTTTCTCTGACATAATCCAGTGAAGGTCAATTTTTTGAAAGTTAGTTAAAGTGAAAAACCCAGATCTCAACATTCAGCATTCCTATTACACTTAATATGTTTCGATATTTATTTTATGTTACACTAAATAATTGGAACCAAGCTAAATTATGTTTTTTTAGCTTTCAACCGGGAATGTAATTAATTTCCCTTGTATTTTTGAAGATTCACTCATAAATTGAAATATATCCTCATTGTAGAACCTGCCTGGACTAGGTCAAAACACCAACCTTAGTCATCTGTGTTGTCAATGAACCCAAATGAAGAAAACCGTGTTCCTCGAATGTCCGATATTGTTTTTTCATTCATTGGATAAATTTGTTAATACATTTTAGCGATTGTTAATACGATTTTTTACATAACATATTTATATAACATATCGATTTCGTTTGGATGATTTCTTTTGAAGTAAGAAAATTTATTAAAAAATATTATTTTGCATGAATTTAAATTGACAAATTTTGAGTCAGTTTGCTCATAATTTTTGTGCTGGTTTTACATTTTTTACATTGAACAGTATTTTTTACTTAAATATGAAGGTTTTAGTATAAACAAGAGGGTCCACAAAAATTAGAAAAACAACTCGTTTTCCACCACCCATACATATGATGATGATGATAATGACCCTCCCACCCACTCACTCATACACATACAGTGGTAATGGCCCTCCTGCCCACCCATACATGTACATGGTAATGACCCTCCCACCCACATTCGGTGATGATAACAAATTTTTGTTACTAATTAATAAATAGCCAGCAACAATAATTATTTTTAGCTTTTCTAACTAATCCTAGCTTATGTAGAATTTATTGACAGAATTTTGTAATTCTGAGTTTTCTTTCTAAAATTAATTAACTTTATCAAGTTATATGTGAGAAGTGTGCAAAAAATACAGTTATTAAAGGAAAATTTCACATATCAATTTTGTATGCCTTAAGTTACACCTTTTCTTCACGTGGGCACCAACAGTATTATTCTTTGAGTCGTTCTGGACACATTCTTGCAAAAACTATTTGTCATCTCAAAATATCCAAAGTTAAAACTATATTACATATCCTGCCCATATATGTACAGTGGTATACACACATACAGTGATAGTATAATATGACAAAAGGACTGGACAAATCATTGCATATAATTTAAGAAATTCTCAAATATTTCAATAAAATTATTTACTATGTGAGGCCTTTCGCCTACAATGTAGGCATCGTCAGACATCAACACAAAATTCTAATTTTTAAAACATTTGTTTACAAAATATAATAATGTAAATATTTAAAACATATGGTAGATTTAAAAAAAATATAATTAAATTTACAGTGTGTATATACACATATGATTGTATAGTAATTTTAAGTTAAATTATACTATATAAACAGAGAATTTTGAATGGGAGGAGGTTCATTATTTACAATTAGTGTGTTAAATTTGTTCATGTAGAATGTTTCTGATGTATCTAATAATTAATTTTTGTTAACTTGTTTTAGAACTTCAAATTTTGAAAAGTTATATCCTTTTTCTAGTGCATGTTTGGCCATTACTGATTTTTCACATTGTCCATACTTAAAATTTGCTGTGTGTTCTTTGAATCTAGTTTTAATTTTTCTTTTTGTTTAGCCAATATATAGTTTATCACAATTAATTTTATATATTCCAGATTTATCTTCTTCATTTATTTTTTATTTTGGGTTTTCTAATAGGTTTCTTACTTGATGACTTGTTCTGAACGATAAATTTATATTATTTTTTTTAATATCTTCTTTGCTTTCTTAGAATATTCATTGTAACAAACAGATTTTTCTTTAATCAATTGGTGTTAGAGTTGTCATTTTATTTTTATTCATCGATATTGTCTTCTTTTGAATGATACTGTCAATTAATTTAGTTGGATATTCATTGAATTGAGCAATTTCTTTTATCTTTAAAACTTATTTTTAATATTTTTCTTTTTATAATGGTGTGTTTAGAAGTCTATGAATTAATGAGTTAAAGACAGCTTGTTTTTGAGATGGTGGATGAAATGAACTATTCATAGTAAATCTATAATTTTGAGTAGGTTTTATATAAATGTCAAGGTCAATCATTTCAGTTTCCAAGTTTCGTGTTAAAAGTAAATCAAGATATAGGATTGATAAATTTAATTCTGTTTCATACGTAAATTTTATAGTGTTGTATAATGAATTAAGTTCGATAACAAATTTTGAGAGGTCTTGTTTCTTGTTAAAAACTGCAAAAACATCATCCACATATCTAAGTCAAATTCGAGGGAAAAAAATTCATATTTCTTTTTCATTTGTTTCAAACGAACTAAGAAATATATTTGCAATGAAACATGAAAGTGGGTTGCCCATTGCTGTTCCTTCTGTATGATAGTAATACTTATTTTCAAATTGGAAGGTATTCTGTGATATACATAATTTTATTAATAACATGTATTCTTCGATTTCTTGATTTGTTAAATGTTGAGATGTTAACCAAGTTTTGGTAATTTCAAGAGCTTCTTTTGAAGTCAAGGGTAGAGAGAAACTACATAAAATGAAATTAGATATTCATCTTCTTCGATTTTAACATTTTTGATTTGATCAATAAATCATATCTATCTTTAACAGATAAAGAATCATATTGGTACTGTGCAATATAGCTCCTCCAGAGATAAGACATCAGGAGGCACTACTTAAAGAATTCAATAATATCTTGAATGCTCAGCACCTCCCCATTACCCAGGATCTCCCTCGTCAGAACGGTCGCTTAAAATCTCGAAACCCATCTCTACGTACTGCTTCCCAGTTGAGCAGTTCAAATTTTTGCCCATTACTAGCTGGGCCACAGCGTGGAACAGTTTTGACGGACGTAATAAGTTCCTTATTAATGTTCAATCAATACCTGTAGGTGGAATGAACCTCCCTCGGAGGGAATGTTCACTTTTGAATCGGTTCCGAACTGGCGTGGGTAGATGTAACTACTGGAAGTATAAATGGGGATTGACACTGAATCAGTTATGTGATTGCAGGGAGTCTATCCAAACAATGGATCACATAATTATAGAGTGGCTAGTATAAACAGAATAAGTGAGGCAGGTCGTAAATGGCTCGATAGATTGGACTTAGCTTTGTGACAGGAGATCACTTTATTTTATATTATATATTGCATGACTTTTGGATCTTAATCCAATGATATATCACAGCTTTAAAAAAAATTCTGAATGGTAGCTGACAAAAAACCACACGATATATATATATATATATATAGTCAACATATACTTAATCTAAAGCCAGCTAGACTCACACTCCATTAGCCAATGACTGTCGAGTTAATGAGGTTTTAGTGTATATGAAAAATGTGTCAGTTTTTATACATCATTATAACATACATTATTAAAAATGTATAAAACATAAAAAAGCAATATACAATTAACAGTGTCAAAAGTAAATATTATTTTGTAGGAAGTGATTGAATAAGTTGTATTTAAAAATGATAAGCACTGTTTAGAATAGAACTTATTAATGTTTTAATACATTTCAGAGGTACAGAATGGGAAGATCTAGAAATTTGTCATTCTCAATGTAACATCACTGTTCAGGCCATAGTGTTGTGACAACGGCTCAACTATCTTCTCGACATACACCAAATAAGTTTTTGCTGTTTATATAGTTTGCTGGATGGTGCTTGTGTGGATATGTCTACATAGTTAAAACAGCTGATTTTGTTCTCTCTGAGATGTTGATTTATTAACATGAAAGTACAACTGTCGTTGGGAAAGGGAAATTTGTTTATGCGCATGCCCAGCACCACGGTCCTGTCTGTAACATGTGTTTTGAATTATTCTATCAGTTTTTGTTTTCAAGTGAGTTGTAAACAATATTTTTTAGGTAAAATACATTTTTATATTTATTTTAATGTTGTACAGTGTGTATGAAGCTGAGCAATCTTACATATTAATAAACGTTTGTTTACAGATTGAGTAAGTTTAATTTTATTTTCACTACACTACTATGAGTTCAGCTGTTTTCGTTATGTGTTTACAACCTGCAAAACATCATATTTTCAACAGCTGTCTATTGTTTACTACCGAAAGTAACATTGTTTACAACCGAAAATTTTCCACACTCAACAACACCTGTTTTTAAAACATGTTTCTAATTTAATAAACAGTTAACATTCCAAAAATGAGTTTTTATTCCGTAGTGTAGTGAAAAGTATCGTTCAAAACTCAAGTGAAAGCGTTTTTTATGTTCTCGACCATTTGAAGTGCTCGACAAGTCTCGCACTTCAAACATATGGTCTCGAACATGCAAAACCCCACTTTCCACTCTTGTTATGAAATATACTATTTCTGACATAGCTTCATCATTTTATGTGAACTGTGTACATATAATTACATTCAGCACTGAGAGTGATATATATTTTGCAGAACTTTGATTGTATGATAAATATGTGCAATGAATTGAATTAAGTGGTCCAACTGTAGGTGGTCACAGTTTTCATTCACAATGGCTGAACTACTTACTACATGTGCAATTGGGCGAGCCGGTGGCCGAGTGGTCTAAGGCGTCAGGACTTTGAGCTTGGGTTAGAGATAGCGCCGGTTCGAATCCGGCCTAGACCGGTATATTTATCAGTAATATTCACCTTCTACTGTACTGGTTCGCCCCCTTACTCTGTCTGATTAAATTCCTCGCACAGATCAATAGTCTATGAGGAATGGGCAGAGTAAGGTAAAGAAAAATAAAAAAAAATTCAATGTCGGCAGCCACATAAACCGGTCCTTCTTTATTATTTTATAACCATCCCTCCAACAGGTACTTCATAATTAAACCAATAAGTAGAGAGAGATCTATTGTACCTAAGAATGTTTAGTTGGACGGAAAAATGTTTAATTATATGACACAGAAACATTTATTGATAAAATAAAAATTGAAACTTTCTTACTTAAGAGCAACTAGTTTTATTTATAACAACATTTACAGTAAAATAAACCCTAGTTATGGTAAATAAATTGCAAATGGGATAAGAAATGTTTGCTTAATAAAACCTGTGAAAGATATTTGCAATATTTATGAGGCTACTACATCTGCCGCCATATTGGATTATATTCTACATAAGCCAATGTTAATTTCAAAAAATGATTACAATTTTATTTATCAACGTACAATTTTATACTTGACCTTCTTTGAAAGAGAACAGAATTGTCTAGCTCCCCCTAAAATCAGATTAAATTTTATCCCTAGTTTTATTTTTTAACACTCTAATTCAATAACTTTTTAAAATGAAACTAAACCACATAAAAAAATCTAGGGGCTCTTGATTCACTTATCCCATAAAAGTATGTTAACATTTGAAACACATTTTATGCAACAGAGCCTCGATTTTAATAAAATTTTGTAAAGCAGAAGACTGTTAAGATCGATAACTGGGAACAATTACGCTTAACCAAGTGGTAATTTTAAAAGAGTAAGTGTGTTAATAACGTTTCAGCGTTATATCTGTGGCAAAAAAAAAAAAAAAAAAAAAAAAAAAAAAAAAAAAAAAACACCTCCCTGAACTAATTTTGACAACTGCAGCTGATATTAAATGTGGTAGCTCCCTACAAATCTGTCAAAACCTACTAAATACAACTACTCTGTAGCAGTTTATCACGCAATTTAAAAACCATTAAATGTGGTGCCTGACAAATCTAGGAGTTAGCAACACCTAGTGTTTTATTACTAATGGGGATATTGGTAAAAAATTAAAACTTTCTCACTTCAGCTTAAATAGTTTTTATTTATACAGGACATTTACAAACTATACAAAATGCATCACTTCAATATAAAATAAAAGTACTTACTATTTCAATTAAACTTGAAAATATCGGAAACAATTTTTTACATACTTATAACAAGTCACATGAAATTAGCAATAAAATATAGTCAGTTAGTTGATAAATTACAAAAATATACAACAATAAAACAGTCACAAACAATTACAAAGACTCTGTGATATGGATTCAGAGCTATGACCTCATGAGTCTGGAGTCTTACAGCTAGCCCATGACCCTGTCATGTTGGTTTATGGTGAGATGAGGACTGTGCTGGGTTAATCAAAACATTTTTAACACATAAAATACAGCGCAGTCGATCCAAATGGTTGCAAATGACAGCTGATTGAAATCACAGATAACTAACTCTACCCAGATAGCTCATTTCCAATTTCGTAGAGTGTGAACTGTCTGCTTTAAAGTGCGTCGCGCGGCTGTCAACTAGGCGGCATTGCCAGATTTAACTCAATCAACTAACCATATTTAAAACGAATATTACAATAATAAATATCAGCTTATAATAATTGAGATATAATACTTTTTCAATGCGGCAACGATGCATCAATCGTGTACTGAGTGTTGCCTATATACTCCTTAAATAGCGTGCATACTTTTCCCATACACTGTGAACTATCTGGGTATAGTTAGTTACCAGTGTTGAAATTAAATTTAAAATACTAAAGACTAGCCGGCCAGAATAATCTTTGTAAACAAAAATTATAACTGTTTAAATGATCATGTTTTAAGAAATAATACTTCACATAAGATTTTATTCTTAGTTTGAATAAAAATTATGATTCATTCACCAACTAGTATTAAGTGATCTACCTTTTACGCTGTGGGTGAGTCTTCAGTTTTAGTACAACTATAACCGAGCATATATTAGGTAACAAGCACAACTATACACCAGTATATATATACAGTTCGGTATATATATACTGGTATATATATATATATATGTTCGGTAATGGGAAATAAACATGTTGTGACCTGTTGATATCTTAATATCATCAATAGTGATGCTTATATTAATTGTAAAAAGAATACAAATATCTCTCTAGTTTATAAAACATTTGAATATCTTTCTCTTTAAAAATAAGCACTGTAAATTTGCTATATAATTACAAATAGAATAAGATATAATTGAATAACAAATTTGTAATGCTCATTTTGGAACTTCTGACCCGGTAATTTATTTTACTAAGACCCTGTAATTAGGGTGCTAGTAAAATTGCTTGGCTGTACAAATTATATTCAGTTATTGATTTATGTACATATATTTGTTATTATATCAGTTAATTACTACTGGATAGCAAAATTAAACTAAGATATCCCAATTTCTGACACTTAAAAAATAGCAACATTCATTAGTTGTTTTAGGTAGGTAAACAAATTACAATAAATTTGATATCTATGCATCAAACGGAAAATAACATAGTAAATTAAATAATGGTTTAGGCAAAATATAAATATTAAAAAATTGAATATAACAGCCAATTAAAAAAGATATTATTAGGTCTTATTATTATAGAATATATATTAGATCTTACTATACAAAAAAAAAAAAAAAAAAAAAAAAAAAAAAAAAAAAAAAACTATAAACTATTAAAATTAAGGGAATGAACATGCAATAGTAGTGTCAGACGTAAAATGAAAATATAATAACATACACAGTATAAAATCTTAATTTCATAGAAATTACTAAACGCTGTTTTATTACTAACGACAACTATCACAGTTTGTAAAGTGGCTTGGACGTTGTGTCAGCCCTGATGTAGTTGCCACGGCTCCAATCTTGAACAGAATCAGAAACAAAATCAATTATACAGATAAGTAAGAAACGATTTTAAAAGAGGAAATTTAGAAGAGTAAAGTGGCTTGCACATTTAAACTTACGTGGATAGTAGTGTATCTCTCAGATATATGTCTCTAACCTGGATCAAGGAACATAAGTTTGCAAGCTTACGCGAGTAAAAACTCTAGAAGCTAAGTTAAAAGAGATAGATTAGTATCCTGTCACCAATTGGTGACTAAGTGTTAGTACAATAATGTTAAAATTGTACAGTACTATATTGTGTTTTCAGTAACTGGAGTGAACCTAGGTTGTTGTGTATAACTACTTTATATCAATTAAAAATAGTTTTATACTTTTTTACTATTAAATATTTGCTGAAGATGATTGGATTTAAACAAGTTTGATCCACATAATGTTAGTGTGTGTCGCATCATGTCAGTGGATTTAATTTAGGAAGGTATGTAAAATTTAGTTGAATTTATGTGCTTTTGAAGCTGTAATGTTTCTTATTAATGATAACCTTAGTTAACACTGTGCTTGTTGGTTTTAGTGTACCCACCATGTTTTTTGAGTAACATTTTCGTTATAACAAGTATTTTTTCTCTCCCCTGGTTTTCATTTTTCAGACCTAGGGCCCCAACATAGAAATGGAAAGACAACCCTGTCTATTCTATGCCTCATTATTAAATAAAACACAACACAGAAGAACAGTGTAGATTATATCCTAATTATTTTTTTCGAGGATTTGTCTAAATACAAGACTGACAACGTAGTGGATACGTTTTTCAACTAGCCCTCCCTTTTTTGAAATTAAAGTACTCTGTAATGTAGCAAAATTATGGTAAACCAATTGCCAAATTGAGAATTAAAAATAAATCCATTCATATGAACAAATTTTTTGAAAAGGCAAATGTTATACAATAGAAATAATTGATATTGAAGTTTAAGGAAATCTGAAAACTAACAGAGAATATCTTTAAGAAGAGACAATTTTGCCTTACCTATTAGGCATCAAAATCTTGTCCACGTTTTTTGCTTGACTTATCATCAACAACTTTTTCCTTACCGTTTGGAAACCAAAATGCTTCCTCAAACATCGGACTTATTGCAGTTAGAACAACACTCTCTTTCCTTTTTAACATGTTGCACCATTAATTCTGATGAAGTAATATCGCTCTTCTTCCTTGAATCAGATATGCTATTAGAATCAATTTTTCGCTTCTTTCCCCTCCTATAAGTCTGTAATGTTAGTTTAGGTGACTGTTCTAAAACTTCTTTGGATTCTTTGTTCGTGTTTACAGATGATTTTAACATTCCTGTATTCTCCTTTACGCAAGGTAATTTTTTCCCCGTGGATGTTTTATGATTAACTGTAGATTTTTTGCTTTTATTAAATATAAAATGATTAGCAGGAGAAATATTTTCGTTATTTGATCCTAACTTTTTTGATACAGTGCTTTTGGAATGCATAGTAGTGAGTACTTCATTAAATAGATGTGGATTGACATGCGATTCATTTTTTACATCTGGTAACAAGTGCTCAATCTTCATTTTTCTTTTGCAGCCAGTTTCTTTTTTAACCAATAAATTTTCACGCTTAATATCCTTGGTCTGTTTTAACTTAACTTGTGATGGTTTTTTATTTGCCTTAATATGTGATTGTTTTGATAAGTTGGTAACATTTTTATTTTTAATGTTCTGCTGACAAGAAACAGTTTCTGCACTTGCTTTAGTATTAGCATTAGACATACTACTGAGGAAAAGAGCTCTGGGCCAAGTAAACAACGTTAACAAAGTTTCTTGAAATACATCTAAATAACTGTTAATATCAACATCACTGTTTACATCATTATTTCTTTCATTTTCCTCTAAAGAAAGATTTCTATTATCTTCTTTTCCACAGTCATTCCTTAACCTGGCTCTGCTTAGCAATGCAGATTTGAAACAAAGTGTTGTTAAGAGATTAGGAGGCAAGTTGTATAGCTGTCGCTCAGTTGATGGAGGCTCATGTATATCATTGGTAAAAGAACTTGAGTTAATTAGAGTAGATTGCTTGATTTTTGTCTTCCATATGTCTCGGTGCATACCACATGAATAGTCAAAGACAGTTGATTTAAATAATTCAGTAAAGTTCAAACGTGATACGTCTATGGGTGGATTAAACCAGCACTCATTAATTATAATGCTTGAATCTGATTCAGGTGGGATGTAATCAATACTGGTCTTGTAACTACCACTAAAAGTGGGAGTCGAGTCTTCATTAGACTGTACAGAACGATCAAATGTTTTGCTCTGAATTGACTCTAGGAGAACATTTTTCAAACTATTACTTAATCTTGGATTATTTAAAATCTCATCTTCATCACCAGGTATTTGTAATTCATACCCTAAATTCATTGCCAACATATTTAGTTCATCAAAATAATGTTTGTAATCAACAAAATTATCAACTTTTGATAATTCTGGTGCTTTTATTTGATTGTTCTTGAAAAAATCATCTAGCAGCTTATTAACATTTGAACAATCTGCAGGCATTTTTTTCCTGCGTCGTGATTTGTATGGCTTCATTAGTACACTATCTCTCAATTCTTTCAATTTTTCAATTCGAAAAGTGTCTTTTTCAATTTTGGTCAAATTAAACGCTCGCTCTACTTGCTTGATCTCTTCCTTGATTTTCTCAACATTCCTCTTCGTGCGTTCTAAACTCTTATCAGTTATATGAATTTTTCTACGTTTGATATTATTAATTGACCACCCGGCTTTTGTTTTCATATTTTGTTGAATAAATCTATACCTTTGTCTAGTTTGAGTTCTTGTTCTGATTTTCATAACTCTTGATATTTCAGCCCAATTCTGTTCACCATGCTTCTCCACTAGTCTAATTAGTTGCTGATCTTCTTCAAGAGACCAGGTACCAACCCTTCTATATTTTGGAAGTAGATATCTGTCATATCGTTCCCTTATTTGACCACATGATCTATTGCTCAAAAGTGATGATAATTCTTTGAAATTGCATCCAAAGACTTCAACTCCTGCAACAATCAACAAATCTTCTCCTCTTGTAAACCTCCCTTTAATTAATTTTGGATCCAAGCTTTTCTTAAACCTATTGTAAATTTGTGTATGATTTCGATTCGTCATGTGACAAGACACTTTTGTCCAAGGGATAAAATTTCCAATTCTTGAGGCATTAATAACATCTAACAGTTTTTTGTCCTCTTCTTTGGTCCATTTTCCTTTAGAGAAATCATGCATGGCATTAAGCCTGGTTTGAAAATGAACAAAACACTGATAAGCAGAACGATTTGTTCCAAGTAATTTTGCAATAGAATTCCAATCCTGGAACTCCATTTGTTCTGCTATATCCAACAGTCTTAAATCCTCTGCATACTCCCAGCTAGATTTATTAATGCCAGGTTTTAAATATACATTCCAAAATCGTTTACATTCATCAGGACTATGTTCTCCATCAAACAAATACACAGAATATCTCATCCAATCGAATTCTCTATCTTGATTTTCATCACATATAAGTTCTTCAAATGACTTATTTTTTATACTATTCAGTTCTTGTTGATACTTCGCAAGTTTTTCAAGTAGTAAATTGTCATTTTTCTTTTCTGGCGCTTCAACAAACATTTCTTTCATTTTCCTAATTTCCTTTATTAACTTATCACTTTTTTCAACTGTAAGAGTTTCTTTAATAGCATCCGTTAGCTTTTTTTGATGGTCTTTAGTCCAATAACAGGGATTTTCAATAAATACTAATGCAGTTTGATCTGTTTTTAATTTACTTGCATGATCTGCATTAGGTGAAGGGCAAAACCCATGAGCATCCTTAAAATAAGGAGCCCCAAACTTTCTAAAATAACTTCTGGAATAGCTTGGCTCTCTCATCTTACTAACGGTATGATCAGACAATGAGGTAATGCTTTCTCGAGTATATTGTATATTTTCTTCTATTGAATAGAGTTTTTCTTGAAATTTAAGTTCTAAACTTTTCAATAAGTTTTCTCTTTCTATAATCATTCTATGGGCAGATGTAAGTTCGCTGATGGCAGAATACTTAATTTGAGAATCTTTATTACCAATAACTTTTTTCACGTGCTCCATAAAGCTTCCTCCATACTGTTCACTTTGTGACATGATCTCATTTATAAACTGATCCCCATCACTCTCATACTCACTCCTATCATTCTCATCGTCAGAGGACAGGGAATGTAACTGAGACACATGCTTGGTTGGTTCTTTGGCCATATATGAAACAATGTGATCATCTAAAAGTTCTTGTACCTCGTCATTGTAATTCATCCCCTCATCATCACTATTTATTGTATTTGATACAATTGATGACTCTCTCTCATCTTCTCTCAACTTAGCTGCTTCCTGCATTAGCATTTCTTCATTGGACTTTAATAACAACTCAATCTCTACATCTTCCTCCATTTTGAAATTACTTTGATTCAAATTTTCATCTGAAATACAAAGAAAACTATTAATAAGATACTTATATATTTGATAGTTTAACTTAACTTTAAAAGTAATTGATTAATAAGTACACAAAAGGTAACAACTACTTAAAATAACTTCAAATACATAGTAATAAATGAAACAAAAATACTAAGCACAAGTTTGTACTGACATGCCTTCCTCAACAAAAGAAAAGAAGATATAATTATTTAAGACTAACTATTCACACTGACCACTTATTAGTAGTGACAAGACAATGGCACTTGATTTACTGTGCACCAGGTTTTTTAGTCTTTTTATATATGTTTTGTATATCTGGTGGACTAACGTTTCTAGGTGTCAAACGAAGAAACTCACCTTGCAGTCTCTATGTCATACATATACAGGGTGGATAAAAAGCAACTTGCACATCCCTGTAACTTTTTTAGAACTGAAAATATTTGATTTCTGTTTGCGGCAACCTTCTTGGGTATAAGGGGTTGGGCTACATTAATGAAAGCATTTTAAAACTTCCCCCAAAGGGGACAGGGCAGGGGACAACTCAACATTTTCAAATGGTAACTCTTCTGATTAAAGAGTTTGGTGAGATGAGAAAGTTAACATAAAGAAATAAGAAATCAGACCATCCAAAACAAAATAGCGGCCAAGTAAAATAAATGGCTGAAAAGTGATTTATATCTCCCTGTAATTTTTCACTATTAGAGAAGTTTGATTTTTTAAATTTTAGTTAAAGCAATATTTTTGCTTGATTAAAGGTCAATATAAAGATTTGTAAGAGATGTTTTAGAAAGGAGGGGTTAGCCCTTAAAACAGAACTCGGCTGAAAATCAGCTGGTTTGTTTTATTCCCAAAAGTAAAACTTGAAAACATAAACATTAGATAAATACAATCATCTGATTATAAAGAACACATGCTAATAAATATTAAGTATTCAGAGATATAACAGTCCTCCCTCCTTAATTCACTCTGTAGATTTTCAGATACATTAGTCATAACCGTATCGTTTTACCAGTTTCCTTTGTCTCGTTGATCTTCTCAATTCTGTTGATTCAGGCAAAACTGGTGCGGGTAAAATGTCAACATTTCCTTTACATAATGCATCATCAGTTTCTCCGTTTCCTTCAGATCGTGGTTGAATGACCTTTTCAGTTTCTTCATTTGTAACTCTCAAATGTCCTTGTGGCTTGAGAATATTTTCATTATTATGTACATTGACTTCTTGGTGATTAGAAGTTGGCCATCCTAGCAGTTTTGGCTCTCCTCTTGAGTACTGGATACCGTCGTCTTGTTGGGTTGTAAGTATTTGATCTACGTGACGTCTTTCTTTCTTCCCCTTGTATTCTATCCAGTAGTGTAAGTGCCCGTCTTTTTCAATGATCCGTCCGTATTTCCACCTTTGAGATTTGTTGTCAAAGTTTCTAAATTGGACCCAATCTCCAACTTTAAACTTCCTTTTAGGATCTTTAGATTTGATGTTCTCGTTAGGTCTTGTGTCTAGTAGAATGTCAAGTTTTGTTCTGATTCTCCTTCCAAGAAGTAACTCAGATGAACTCAGACCGGTTCCAGTGTGTGGGGTTCTTCGATACTGTATTAGTAGTCTGCAAAGTTTTAGGTTGATGTCCCCGGGTTCTGATGACATAGCTTTGAGACCTTTCTTGATGACCTGGACATAACGTTCCACCTGGCCGTTGGATGATGGGTGGTACGGTGCCGTTCTCTTGTGACTGATACCATTCAGTTTGAGAAAAGTCTGAAATTCATGTGATGTGAAAACTGTCCCGTTGTCAGAGACAACTGTGCATGGCAATCCAAACCTTGAAAAGATGTTTCGTAATTCCTTTATGGTTCTCTGTGATGTTGCTGAGTTGACTGGTTCCACTTCCAACCATTTTGAATAGGAGTCAACTACAATGAGGAAGTATAGATTTTTAAAAGGACCTGCGAAATCAACGTGGATACGTTGCCATGGCATTGTAGGGGGCTCCCAAGGGTGAACCGTCTTCGATGGATTGTTCTGCTTCTCACAACAAGGAAGGCAACTTCGTACACGTTGTTCGATATCACGGTCAATAGTTGACCACCAGCAGTAACTACGTGCTAGAGCCTTCATTTTAGTCATACCTATGTGAGCCGTATGCAGTTCGTCCAGGATAGTTGTTTGATATTTCTTTGGTATAGCAACTCTCTCCCCCCTAAAAAGGCAGCCATCTTGAATTGAGTAGATTGCTGCTTCTCCATTTTTAAGCTGTTTGCCTTTCATAATAGAATCAATAATTTCTGATAATTCTGGATCCTCTTTAGTAGCTATCGCTAGATTTCTTCCTGTAACCGGCATGACTTCCAGCTGTTTGATTTGAAACATGGAGGACTGGTCCATATCATTATCTTCTGGCCGATCCAGTGGAAAACGTGAAAGGTAATCAGCGTTTGCATGTTGTTTTGTGTTCCTGTAAACTATTGTGTAGTCGAATCCTGACAGATAAATAGCGTACCTAAGCATTCGAGAAGCTGATATTGCGGGAAGAGCCTTAGATGGGTTGAAGATTGATGTCAACGGTTGGTGGTCCGTAACTAAGGTAAAGGTTCGACCGAAACAGTACATGAAAAATTTATGTAGTCCCCAAAACAAACCAGTTGCTTCCTTTTCAATCTGGCTGTAATTTGCTTCACTTTTGGAAAGTGACCTGGATGCAAAACTAATTGGTCTTTCAGATCCATCGGGCATTTTGTGTGAGAGCACGGCTCCCAGACCCAGAGGTGATGCATCTGTGCTCAGTAGTAAAGGCAACTTCGGATCGAAAGGAACTAACACCTGTTCACTGGTAATGTGTCGTTTAATTTTGTCGAAGGTGTTTTCACAATGACTTGTCCATTTGAATTCGGCGTTCTTTTGTAGGAGTTGATAGAAAGTATTTATGTATTTAAGTGATTATGTATTTACTGACTTGCACAGAAAACTGTATAATGTTCAATTGTGTAAATAAAGAAATTGAATTGAATTGAATTGAAAGGTTGAAGAATGCTCGCTAAGTTTGGTATAAACCTATTGTAGTAGTTGGCGAGTCCTATGAATGTCCTTAGTTCTGATACGTTTTTAGGTCGTTTTGCTTCACTGATCGCTTTGGTTTTATCGCAGTCCTTGTGTAGACCATTTTCGTCGATTATGTGCCCCAAGTATTTAATAGATTTCTCGAAGAACTTGCATTTTTCCTTATTAAGCCGGATCCCACAGTCTCTAAGGCGATGAAACACAGCTCTCAGTCGATTTAGCGTTTCTGAAAAAGAGCTACCTTGAACTTTGACATCGTCATAAAAACAAGATACTCCCTCAAGTCCCTGCAGTGCTTGATCCATTTGTTTCTGCCATATAGCAGGTGCTGTCTTGACCCCAAACATTAACCAGTTGACCTTGAAAATTCCCAAATGTGTGTTGATTGCCTGCATTTTGGAACTTTCTTCATTCATAACGACATGTAGGTAAGCTTGACGGACATCTAACGTACAGAAGAATTTCCCTCCAGACATCCGCGCAAAAATATCTTCGATTCTCGGTACTGGATAGTGTTCATCTTGCAGTAGGGGATTGAGGGTTGCCTTGTAGTCAGCGCAAAGTCTCATCGACCCATTAGGTTTTACTATAGGTACAATAGGTGTCGCCCACGTTGCATGTGATACTTTTTCTATGATTTTCTCAGCCTCCAATCTTTTTAACTCCTCTTCCACTTTTCCCATGAGAGCATATGGTACAGGTCTGGCACGTTTGAAAACAGGTTTAGCATTATCTTTGAGTTGAAGAGCGCATTCAAAATTAGGAATTGTGCCTACTCTTTTGTCGAAGATGTCAGAGAATTCTTGAAGAAGTCTGTCTAATGACTGAGCCTGTGTTGGCTGAGAAGCTCGTAAAGATCTAATATCAGCCCATGAAATGTTGAGCTTCCTTATCCACTCTCTGCCCATTATAGAATCCACTTTCTGGGTAAGAACGTAAAGATCTCCTTTTACCGTTTTGTTGTCATGCTTTATTTTTACTTGGCACACACCTAGTGGTTTGATTACCTCATTAGTATATGTATGTAGTTTGAGGTGAGTCGGGTTAAGAATCTTTTCAGGAAATAATCTTGTAAAAGTGTCCAGAGAAATTGTTGTGACTGCTGCTCCAGTATCCAATTCTAAATCTATATGTTCGCCATCTACAGTCACTTGTACCATCATTTTGTCGTTACGACTACCCTTATACTGCCGCATGCAGAAAATGTCTTCTTGATCCGATCCGGATCTTTCAGAGTTTGTTGAAGATAAGGCCTGACCAAACTGTTTTTGGCCCTTTCGATTAATTTGTTTTGAAGTTGTAAGACATACCCTTGCTATATGTCCTACCTTTTGACAGTTGTGACAAGTTCTGTTTTTCGCATCACATTCATTAGACCTATGTGATGAGCTACCGCATCTAAAACAGCAACCTTTCAACTTGTTAAGTTTATCTTTAAATGTCGGGTTGGTAACTTTCCTATTTAAACTGATCTTATTTACTCCTGGAGTCGATGACCTTTGGTTTTGCATTTGTCGACTTTCCAACTTTGCTGCTTCAGTTGCTATGGCAAGTTTAACTGTTTCATCGAAAGTCATGATTGTTCCTTGCTGTAAAATTCTTTCGCGAATGTCATTATCATTAATCCCTCTTACAAGCTGTGACCGTAGGTGAACATCCATAGTTGACTTGTTACAATCAGAGCACACGAAGTTACATGCATTAGCTATTTGTCTCAGATTAGATATGTACTGGCCAATAGACTCACCATCTTCCTGGAGTCGAAGTACAAAGCGATGTTGTTCTGCCATTTCGCTAGCTTTAGGGCAGAGGTGTTGCTTTAGTAACTTGACGAGTTCTTCATAATTCTTTTCACAGAGTTTCTGAGGAGCTGTTAGTGCAGACAAGGTCTGGAAAATTCTAGGGCTTAAACAATTAAGAAGTATGTGGATTTTATGTGCATTTGATTCATTGTCATCTTCTGTAATATTTTGTAGCTTGAAGAAATTCTCTAACCGTGATACATAATTGTCGAATGCTTCTTCATTTTCATCGTATGGTTGAAGTTGAAAGCCCCGTCCATTGTATCGGCTCGTAGACTGTGTCGGTTGTTGAGGTAATTGAACTTGGCGTAGTGCCTCCACTAATGTGTTGATTAATTCTTCAGCCATGATGTGAAAGTGAATAAATGAACAAATCTAAAAATCCAACAAGAAATCCCAAATCCTCGTCGCCATTTTCGTATTCAAATAAATGATTAATAAATATGTAAAAATAGATGGTTTTATTCCCAAAAGTAAAACTTGAAAACATAAACATAAACATTAGATAAATACAATCATCTGATTATAAAGAACACATGCTAATAAATATTAAGTATTCAGATATATAACAAAGGTCAATATAAAGATTTGTAACAGATGTTTTAGAAAGGAGGGGTTAGCCCTTAAAACGGAACTCGGCTGAAAATAAGCTGGTTTGCATCGGTCAGCTTAATCATTTATTATAATACACCTATTAGCGATATAATTCGAACGCCTTTGGAATTGGGAGGAGTAGATGGTTGCACACATATATTTGTTTTGTTTATGAAACGAAAGGAACGATGGAAAAAAATAATAAGAAAATCGAGTTGGCACAATCGCTACACGGCTTACGGTCAGCCGTATTGCACCGTCGGATATAATCTCTTATTATAGCACACCTATTAACGATATCAGCATGATTAGAATATCTTTGGAAACAGGAAGAGTTCTTGTTTACAATCATGTGTTTGTTTTGTTTCTGAGTCAAAAGGAACCGTAGAAAAGAGTAATAAGAAAGTTGAGTTGGCAAAGTGAAAGCTCATTCTATTGTGGTACATGTATAATGCTTGTAAGTGTATATTTACACTATCTTATAGATAATCTATTTCTGTAAATTTTAGAACTAGTTATAAGTCTCTAGTGATTATATATTTTTAGCAATTTTTTGAAAAAACTGTTACCATGGTAACACATTGTATCTTGGAATTTTGAATTTATCTGTATTATATTGTTTCCCATATGACCCTCCACTCTTTTTAGTGTTTACTAAAAACATTTTTCAAGATATCAGGCCACATAAAAATAAATTTTTTAGCTAAAATTGTAATGTCATATTATTAAAAAATAGCCTGGGTTATTTCAAGCAGAATAATATAAAAACAAGGATATTTATATAATATTACTATTTTTTATGAATTTTTGAAAAAATGTCTGCAAATGCACAACAAATTATCAGCCGGTAAATTTTAATGGCCGGTTCGAGAGTCAAGAGTAGCGCCCAAAAAATGAGTTATAAAAATGAATATGATGAAACCTCTCTTCCAGGGAATTAGTAAATATATAAAAATGAAAATATATTGATTTTGAATTTTTCACTTCTACTTATATAAATATATTGAAATGTACATTTTTAATGATAATAATGAAAGGAGCTACAGATTGTTCAAATTATTATTCAGATATGAGACGTGACACAGCCTTGTGAGTGTTTTAAAGGGAATGATTACATGAGTGTAATAACATGTGTAGTCTTGTTACTACAGTCAACTCCTGTGAAAGAAACACTTTCTCTTGTACAAAGAGAGAGTACTTCTGAATGGACTGATTTATCTTAAAATCGAAAAACATTTTGGACATAATCATTTCTTTAAGAAGAAGATAAAACAATTTATTGTATTTGGTGAAAATTAACCTGAGATTCATCAACAATATTACATCGACTTTTTCAAAAAGGCTGCTTGAACACATAAGAAAATTCAAGAAGCAAAGAACATTTTAAGAAATTCAATAAAGAAAATTTGTAGCCTAAAATTAAAAAAAATAAATAAATAAAAAAAAAAAAAACTTTGAGGGTTACAGAAGATTGGAAACCTAAACATTGCAAATCACTATTTTAACATAACCAAATCCTGACTATCATATCCATACATAGAATAAATTTTATTCCACCAAAAAGTAAATGTTTACAAAATATGAAACAAGGTTTGGAATTACTAGTCATCTTTACAAGTTGTGATGGCTAGCCAACTAAAACAAAACAAAAGAAATTTCAATTCAGCCTAAATTAATAAATACTGCAGGACTGGGTCACTCTGTAGCATGTGTGCAGTTGTAGATAATGGTGTTATCTCAACTGATAAGAGCGGGATAGTGTGCAGTAATACAAATTAACCTATACTAATCTACTATTTACAAATATAACTAGAAAATAACACATTACAAATCTGTTCAGTGATAACTTAAAAAATTTAATTCATTTCCCTGATAAATAGATCTAACTTACAAACTAAAAGTCATTGTAAATAAATAGATCTAACTTACAAACTAAAATTAATTATAGAACAGTTCGTCTACATTATGCCTATCTAAAATCCATATCTTTGTTCTTTTTTTAAATAGTTTTAAATTAGAAGATTCTCTAATAAGTTTAGGTAAAGTATTAAAAATCTTTGGGGCTAAGAAAACAAAACATTTTTTAAATATACTTTTATTTACTTTGGGATGATAAAACAGACCTTGAGCTGCACCTCGGGTGCAATAGTGTGTCCTGTCAGGCCCATTATTCCCACTACGAATGTAGAATATTTTTAAAACTTTGTAAATAAATAGATGTTTTAAAGGGAGGATTTTTAGGTTTTTAAAAAGTGGCATGGAAGGTTCTCATTTAGATTTAAAAGATATAATTCTTACAAAATGCTTTTATGTTATTTCAATAGGATTGAACACATCTGCACTCGCTCCATATACTTCTATTCCATAAATTAAACGAGAATGTATTAAAGCAGAATAAAGAATGCACAATAGGTCCTCATCAACATAATTTCTTAAAAAAGTAGAATTTTCAAATTTTTTTCGCAATTGGAATTGAAGTTGGAAAATGTGGTGTTTCCAAGATAAGGTTTCGTCATCAACGACCCCAAGATATTTTACATTTTCTACTTGGTCAATATGTGGACAGTTGCAGAGAGCAGCTTGTCCACAGCAAGTATTTAAATGAAATTTAAGTTCTTCCTCAAAATAATACGTTTTAAGGTTAAAATTGATAAATTTAGTTTTGTCTGTGTTAACCACCATTTTATCATTATTACACCAACTATATAATAAATTTAAGTCATTGTTCATTCCGTTCCAAATATTAATCCAATTGTCATGCGAATACTTTAGAGTGACGTCATCAGCAAATGCGGACACTTCTGCATCAAAAGGTACATGTAATAAATCGTTAACAAATACTAGAAATAATGTTACAGAAAGAACGGACCCTTGAGGTACACCTTTATGAATATGTTTGGAATCACTTAGGTAATTTTGAATTCGCACTTGTTGGGTTCTGTCTGACAAAAATCTTTTAAACCAATTATGGGCTACATCCCTTATTCCTGCAATACTTAATTTTTCTAATAGAATTTCATGGTCAACAAAGTTGCTTTTGTGCTTTTGTAAAGTCGTTCCTTTACAAAAGCACAAAGGAACTTTTGTGAGGCCTTCCTGAGGCCTTTTTGTTGCAGTTTATATCATTGTATATACTTTCCATAAATGAAATTATTGCAGATTCTGTGCTTTTACCTTCGGTAAAACCAAACTGTTTTTTTGAGAATAATTTAGTACGTTTAAAAAAGGAAATTAATCTGGATTTCATGCACCTCTCTATTATGTTAGACAATATAGATAAAAGAGCAATCGGCCGATGATTCTGCATAGGGCAGCGATCACCTTTTTTAAAAATTGGTACTACTATTGCTTTTTTAATTTCGTTGGAAATACACCAGTTGAAAAACTTAAGTTTACTATATGACTAAGAACATATGAAATTGCGGGTTCGACATATTTCAGTAGTTGTACCAATAATTCATCACAGCCTGTTGATTTTTTATTTTTAAAATTATTGAAGATATTTTAAAAGGTGTTACAGGAATTAAAAAAATTAAATGTTGGTGGTAAACACAATGAGAAAGGTTTGACGGTGAGAAGGCCGGAAAACCAGTCCCAATCGATAGCGGTGCGGATACAAAATTATCGTTTAAAGTGTTTGCTATCTCTTGGGGGTCATTGACCTCTCGTCAATTGATATTACTTTAGTTATTGGAGCTCTATGAAAATTATCAGTCAAACTATTTACAACCTGCCACTGCTGTGACGTGTTACCATTACTTCTACTGAATAAAGTATGATAATAACTTTTTTTAGTTTCAGTTATCATTAGACTAAGGTTATTCTTAAAGGTAGTAATATAATTAACATCATAAGGCCTTTTCTTCATAAGTTTCAATAATTTATTCTTTTTCTCTATTCTATTTAAAAGTGTCTGAGTAATCTACGGACTTTAGTTTTTTTCTTTATAAAACTTAGGATCTATTGATAAACTATCGGTATTCAAACTGATTTGTTCCTCTAGTATTAAATAAAATAATTCAACTGCATCATTTACGTCAGTAGCCTCATAAACAGGATTCCAGTTTATTTGTTGTAGAGTTTCGTAATTTTTCAAAATTGATTTTTTTAAACACCTTATTTTTACATGTATTGGTCAATTCCCTACTAAGCTTATAATTGAGTACACCAGCTTGAAACAACTTTAACTTTTTGTATCTAATATAGATATGGTCAATACATGACGATGACTCATTGGTAATTTGGATATATTTGTCTATGATAGGGTGGAGCCCATTGTGATTTGATTTTTTTATATCAATCTTTGTGTCACCGATTATTAATGCATTGGATTTGAATTTATAAAATGTTGTTTCAAGTTCATAATACCACTGTGTGTGTGTATGGGTGGGCAGGTGGGTCAATACAACAGAGCGTGTATGGATTGGCGGGTGGGTCAATACCACTGTGGGTGTATGGGTTGGCGGGTGGAACAATACAACTGTGTGTGTGTGTGTGGGGGTTGGCGGGTGGGTCAATACAACTGTGTGTGTGTGTGGGTTGGCGGGTGGGTCAATACCACTGTGCGTGTAAGGGGTGGCGGGTGGTCAATACCTCTGTGCGTGTATAGGTTGGCGGGTGGGTCAATACAACAGTGCGTGTATGGGTTGGCGGGTGGGTCAATAGCACTGTGCGTGTATGGGTGGGTACAATATAACTGTACGTGTATAGGTGGGTCGTTTTCTGTAAACTCTTGGAGTCTAAAAATGCAAAAAAGCGATAAAATATTATTATTGTTAAATAGTTCCAAAAGTTGTACATCAGCTGTCTGCATCGTACAATAAATTAATTTAGCACTGATTTTGTTTTTGACATATACAGCTATACCTCCTGATCTGTAGGAGTCATTGCAACAGAAATATGGAGTGTAATTTAGTATTTTATAGTATGTTGTTTCGCTATCGAAAATTCATATCTCGCTTAGTATAATAATGTCAATATTTCGGTTTAAATTGTAAAAATGGACTAAAAATGAATCAACATTTTTTCTGAGACTTCTAATATTTTGATGAATGAAAGTTAAAATATTTAAATTTTGTGGAAAAAATGTTTGCTCGAGACTATCAAATAAAATACATGAATTCATGAACTAAATTAATAAAATAAAGATTAATGATATAGAATACTTACAAATACAATACTGAGCTTGTTTCATGTTTTATGACCTACATCTTTTCTAAGTCAGATATTTTGTCAATTCTAATACATTTGTCATCGTCGTCTCTTCTAACAAACATTTTCCCATCCCTGCACCATGAGTATTTATAGTTTTTACTTCTTGCTGCCTCTTTTACTTTGCCCAGTAGCTGTTTATTTTCTGGTAACAAATGTTCGTTTATAAATACCTTGGACGAGCTGCTGAAAGTGCGGTTTACCGAGGACGCAGGAAGGGGTCACACAGCCTTAAACCGAGTAATCAAATGGTCTTGCTCGCTGTAGTTGGAGAACCTAACGATGATGGGATGGGCTCTGCGCTTGTTGAAGGAGGGTACTCAATGGGCTGCTACTACGGTCTCCCTCTTGTACTCGACGCCAATGGCACCTGCCACGTCCTGGAGGATCTGCTTGACGTTTTCGCCAGGAGTATCGGGAATGCCATCGATCTTGATGTTCTGGCATCTAGAGTACTGCTCTAGGTTCCTTGGGCATCTCTCTAAGCTACTGATTGTTCCTCGCAGCTCGGCATTTTCCTTCATAAGCTGCAGGTGGTTAAGTTGTGTTTTCTTAAGCTGTTTTTGAATATCCTCCATTAACTTGTTGCTTTTGTCTGCTGCGTCAGAAAAGAACTGAAGAGAGTTTCACAGCTCGGCGTTCTCGGAAGAAAACTTTTTTAACTCAGCCATTATATCGCTTTTAAAGGAGTCCAAAGTGTTAATAAAAAACTCCTTCGAAACTACTGTAGCTGAGTCCGACTTACTACTGGCCATGGACGTTGACTTTTCAGGTTTACATGACTCGCAAATCCATTCATTTTTGGCGCCACGTGTTTTCGAGGGAGCACAATCAAAGTGTAGCACATTACCACAATTCTCACTACACTTAACACGTTAGCTGCCACGTCGGGCCAAATGGACCGACGCTCTACGTCTTTAAGAGATTGCACGTCGGGTAAAGTGGCCTGACAGCATAACAAAGACGTTATCCGCCATTTTGATTACCTTCATGCCTGTGCTGCACCCTGACGACTCTAACCGAAACTGATTGAACTATGAAGAGTTATGCTATTAACAGAACGTTGTTTGTTGTGTTTATTTTTGTTATTAGTGATATGAATGAGATTGCTACATTGGACATTTTTGTAGGGCCACATTGCCCGACGGGTATTTTTATAAGTGTTAGAATATAAAATAATAAGTTTTTAGCCTTATTATTGCTACCAGGAAGGAAAAAAATATACGATTTGTTATTTTACAGTAAAAAGAGATTTATATCGTAATTTTCACAAAAAGTAAATGTAGTAAATAAAAAGTTGTATCTTATTTTTTTTCATATTTTGTGCTTTCCTTACTATTCAAATAATTCAATTCTTATAAGTAATGAAAAATAAGTAAATACAAAATTACCCTACACAAAAGATGAATGAAAATATACTATTTGTTTATAATTTTGAAGCATGTTTCACACAAAAATGGTTTTTCGGGACATTCACTGCAAAACGTAGTTACTTGTATCAAATTTCTTGCTGCCTTGCGTCCTTTTTCCTCTGATACTTTTTTGTATCACAACTTGCACACCTTTCTTTGTCGGCGTTTTCGTACCCTCCACCAACAAAAGCAGATGACGTCAGGTAGTGGTGCCCTGTAGTGGTCACAATTGGAATGCGTGGCTCTTCCTGCACGTTCATCAATGAACAGGCCAATTCTTCTCTGAACTTAGTGATAGAGACTGTTTTTTTTTTTTTTGATTATGAAATGTAGTATGGTTAAGAAAATTATTGTAGGCCAACCAACTATTGACCACTGCAGTTCCAAGAAGAAGTTCTTCAGCTAGTTTGTGGAACCAACGCATTGTCTTCCGTCCTGCAGTGTTATATGATGCCATTTGATCGGATAGGTCTATCCCAACCTTCGCCTTATTGTAGTCAACGATAACTAATGGCTTCATTACATTTGGCCCCCCAACTTTGTTTTGGTCATGTACGATGTACTCCGGCCTATGGAATGTGGAAAGCATGTGTACCTCCCTTTTATCTTTCCACTTAGTAACAACTACACCATCATTATTTTCAAAGCAAACCATTTCACTTTTACAAATTGTTTGTTTCAAAAGGTTTTTTTGTAGGCCTTTACGACTTTTTCTCATGGTACCAGCAAGATGTGTTTTATTTGACAACAAAGCATTAGCCAATTCTACTGATGTGTAGCAGTTGTCCGTATATAACTTGTGGCCTTTATTTACAAAGTTTGTCATGAGTTCCAGTACCACTTTAGTCGCAACAGAACTGTCTTTCGTCACTTCTACAGTACCTTTCACCATGTATACTTTTACTGCATAAGTATAACCCGTTTTATCACACAGCTTGAATATTTTTATCCAATACTTGTGAGCCTTTCCGGGAATATACTGCCGGAAACCTAGTTTACCACGAAACGGCACCATAGTTTCATCAATAACTAAATCTTGCTCTGCTACTTTCAAAGTGAAGAATAAATTGTTTAGTGCTAGAAGCAGAGGTTTTATTTTACCAATCCGCCCATCTCTTTTGAGTTTTCATTATCGTTAAAATGCCAGAAACGTAAAAGTAACTGAAATCTGTTTCTACTCATTATTTTTCGGGCAACTGAGAATTTATACAAAGGGTTTTTTGACCAATAATCACTGATTCTTGGAAGTCCTACTAAACCCATATATAAAAGAAGGCCAATGAATTTTTTCATTTCCTCATGATTGGTATTTTTCCAGTCTTTTAGCCTACTCTTACGACTTAGTCGCATTATGATTAGTTTCTACAACCATAAGTTCAACTACTTCATCTTTATGTAATGACGAAAAAAATCTATTGGTTTTTTGTTGATCGGTAAACAAAAATTAAACTTTGTTGTCTGAGTGAACTGAAATGTTTTCTGCTTACCCTCATACATTTCCCAGCCCAAATCATTGTCGTTGGCGTTTGTAGAAATAAAAGGAGTACCTGTGATATCTGTAACTGTTCCATTAGCATCACTAGAATTAAGTTCAACGTCTGATTCTTGATTGGCATCAGAGTTATATTCTGAATCGGTAGCGTAGTTGGTTCAATCCCAGCTTCATAAGCTAAAGGTTCTCAGTTCGATCCTTATCAGAGTCATAACACATTTTGAGAAGGATCAGCTGATAACCACCGACTGTTCATTTGTCATTGGGCTATTAATTAATGACACTTTCTAAGGAATAGTCGGCCTTAGTTTGTAACAACGACTACATTCGCTCATCTACACTCATCACACTCATTCGAAATCCATATTCGCCCATATCTTGACGATCGGCGTCTTATGAATAAATTAAAAATAAAAAAATAAATAAGTACCAGGAATAAGGTCTAGGTCGCTTGATAGTAATAATGATGTGTCATCCGGTATATCACTAACCACCATTGACACCACACTGTCATCATCACTTACACCAGCAAACAAATCGGGGAAGACGGATTCTCAATCATACGTTCGATTTCATCCGTAAGAAGTTTATTGCCACTCATTTTTACCGATCACTAGTATACACACACAACTATCAAAACATTACTTATAAAAAAACACAATGTAGGATTCCAGTAACAAAACGCGTCAATTAGCACTCAGCTATGTGGAAAAGGCGGGTTAGAAGTAAACTGATGCAATTGCAGACAGAGAACTAAAGCGCGGGAATTATTCGCGCGGGAATTATTCAAGCTGCACACCAACAAAACGGAATATCCCTGAATCAGGCGTCGGGCATATAGGCCCGACGGCAAATGATTTATGTAATATATCGCCTTGTAAAAAACTGTGTTGGGCCAATGTGCACGACGCTTTATAAAAGGAATAAATACACACAAATCATAAAATCGTTTTTATTAGTAACCAAAGAAAAGAAAAATAACAAAAGCTTACAACAATTCATCGTTTAAAAATTTGGCACTTTAGTGCTAAAACGTAATTTTCGGGGTTGGCAGCTACGTTATAATCAACTTATTAGGGTCGTTACACATTACCTAACACACACCGCACAACACTGACATTTTAGTACAAAATTACACTAAATACTTGAGTAAAAAGCAAAGCTAAACATGAACGCTAGACATGTGTCACGTGTGATCTTGAGCGGGGAGCTGCAGAGATAAAGTCCGCCTGCAATGACTGACCGATAACGATATCAGTCATTATTATATCATAGAATTAATAAAATTTATAAAAAATCAACATACACCTATTACTTTTGAATTAAGTGCCACCAATATAATTTAAGATATGAACTGAATATAAACATAAAACAACATAGGCTCCACAAAACTAGTACAACCCCAAAGTTCCTAGGAATTCAACTATTCAATTTATTACCAAACAACCTAAAACTAATAAAAAAAAAAAAAAAAAAACACTTTTCAAACAAATTAAAAAACTATCTATTAGATAGGCTCTACTACAACCTAAAAGAATACTTTAATGAACATAACCACAGAACTAGGCCTTAAAGAGTCATGCTCAACAATCCAAACCCTGGAAAAGGTAGAAGATGACAATTCTCCGATCTTTATGACCGTGGAGAAGTGGATGTGGTAAAGTGGACTGTACACTTACATAAAAACAATTATTATATTAATGCTCGTCAACATTTCCATAATGTTTAGATCATTTTAATCCTAAGCTATAACTAAAATAACATTGTGTGCATTTTTAATGGTAGGGAAGCAATAAGAATATTTGAACTTAAAAGTTCTTTTTATTGTTGTTGGAGACAGTTTACTGTGATTACTAATTACAAAGCACTAATTCCAATGTTGAATCCAAAACATTACCTGAAACTTCGGCTACATAGATTCAACTGTTTCCACTTCTTGTTTGGTTCCACTTCACAACTGTGATATAAAGAACAGGGTCAGTAAATCAGCATGGTAATTAAATTGACTATCCTTATATTTTCCATTTGAGCTGTAAAAATAAAACTAGATAAATGTACAGCTAAATATTTAAATGCCTGTATGGTTAAACTGAATCAAATAACCCACACCCTTCCTAGTTCACTCACTTAAGCTAAAGAGAAGAAAAATCACTTTGCTTGATTAATTCAGTAAGTTTTTAATTACAAAATTCCTTCATTCGTTCTGCTCAATACTTCTTTGAGAATGATTCTGAGTGTTATATGTGTGTTTGTTTTCATTAAATACAGGGTCTGCAAACTGTTTGACACAAGTTACTGTTTCTGAAATACAGTAGAACTTTAATATAATGAATCTGAAGAGGTTTAAAAAATTTGTTATATCCAGTAATTCGTTATGTTGAGGTTCGTTATATTGAGGTTAAGATTGAAAATATTCATTATATAGAGGTGATATAAGAAATTAAAGAGATGACCTCTGTAGACTATTTTTAGAGAATGAACTGATTAAGACAACATTTTATTAATGAACTTTTTTTGTGTGCCATCACTACACAAACACAGATACTGTAACTTGAGGTGAGCAACTCTTCCAACAAACAGTAGCGTACTAAAACTGTATTGAGTAAGTACAGGAAATGATGCTAAAAATACTGGAACGGAAGTAAGCGCTGCGATAAGGGGAGCTAGACGGTTCTCACGGCCACTGCCAGCTGGGGCAAAGTTCATTTAAAAGTTTACATTAAACATTGATTCGTTATAACAAGTCTGTTAGAGGTACATTTTGTTATATAAAGGTAAAATTCGCTATGTAGAGGTTGATGATTAAAAAATTCGTTACATATATTGAGTTACTGACATGTTTTATTTGTATTATAGATGTATATTTACTGTTAAGTATTATAGCTATAATAAATAACAGTAAATATTCATCTATATTTAAAGTTTAGGGGGATTTTAAAATATTCGTTACATCAAGAAATTCATTAAATTGAAGTTCGTTACAACGAGGTTTGAGTTGCTGAGTATACGGCTTGAGAGTGAATTTCACAAACCATTTGTCATTCAGAGGACATTGTAAATTTTGCCACGAGTTACAAAATGTCTAATGGAAGCAATTTATATTACCAGGATTTAAACCTGGTAATATAAAAGGAGTCGTACACACCTTGTATAACACCTAGATAACTATCAAAAGTTTGTGGGCACTACTGCATGGCTCCAAATATCTGCACTGTTACATTTATTGCAACAAATGTCGTTAGAGTATGTACAGAGACAAAAGTGGAGCAATAACATTTTTGAAATTAAAACAAACAGACAATATCGGCATGTCTGACTTCTCTTGTCATTGTGACACCCGATCAGTAGACCTTAAGGTCGAAAATTGTAACTCCTTTGCACTGATTTTAGCGCTCAAAGATTTATTGTTAAGGTACTTCTTACAACATTGAAAATCACTCGTGGATTTGGTTAACCTTTTGAGTGCTGATCTTCAACCCCCACAAGTACCAGGCCATTTCGGTGAATTGCAGTGATAAGAAAAATATTTGTACTAAATTAGCTGTCACAGGTCATATATATATATTTATTTATTTATTTAGTAGAAAAGCTTGACTATTTAATTAAATATAAGTTATGAAACACCTAGGCAAACATTAAAAAAAAATTTGCATATAAGATTTAAGATTCAAATGTTCAAAATCAGATTTTTTCTGTTGACTCTAAAAAAAGCATACTTATTTTACTATGTTTCTTTTGAAAATTTAATTACTTCACTCGCCAGGTGAAGTACCAGCCATTGGCTCAGTTAAGAATCAAAACTTGGATATTGTTCTCTACAATCTAAAGTCTTTCCACTGAGTTATCATGCCAGCCATTATTTATTTTGATTAAAAAATTTATCAGCTTTCTCTATCTCTATGTACATTTGTGAAATAAGCTATAACTTGTCATTAGTTATAACCAGAAGTATTATAGTAATTCGGATTATCATATTTTTCTAGATCCTTATCAAATATAATTTTTATTGTCATCAGCTACAATCTAAATAGAGGCTCTTAGTTATTAGAAAACATAACCATAATACTTCACAGCAAAAGCAGCCAATACACTGACACAGCTGCTGTCATTTCAAAACAGGACTACATAAAACAGCTTTTGGTATTTATGTAGTTTCTTGCCACTAAACAAATTTGGAACATTTTGCTTGAAATGGATCTAGAATTGGCTGTATTTTCACGAGATATGCTTTTTATTCCGTGGAAATAACTTATTTTTGAAAAAATTTGAAAAACCAATATCACAACTTTTAGTTTTTTTATCATATTTACCTTAATTTAAATGGTATTTTAATCATCTTTTTTTTATTTTGATGTGTTTTTAGCGCTTAATACTAATTTGAAAACTATTTTGGTCTATTACAACTATTTCTTGAGATATAATGGAAAAACTACTATCGCGGCGAATCACGATTTGCGGCCATTACGTGATCATTATATACAACAACTATTAATCAACAAAACCGAATTTACCTATATTCCCGTCGGAGTGACAACCGGCAGGCCGTCACGGAAGCCAAACAATCAAATTTAACGCAAATTACGATTTTTTTGAGAAAATAGACAATTAGGATAAGCTGTTGTCAGTAAAAAATGCAGTTTTCAGGCTGATAAAATAATTGTACTACAAAACCAGTTATAGATTTGTGGTCAGAATAAAAAAACAGGAGAAATAAATTTTCAAAAAATAACGATTTATAAAAAGTTTGTTTTTTCACTATCAGATAAAAACTAGTTTTTTGATAAAAAAACAATTTTTCCGCGGATGAAATCAAGCTCCTCAAGAGAAACTCATATTTCACCCCTTTTTAACAAGAAGTAAAAAATGCATTTTTCATGCTGGAAAAATAAATTTACTACATAAGCAATTAAATATTTGTGTTCAGCATAAAAAAAAAACAAGTAATGAAAAAAATTGTCAAAAAATAACGATTTTTAAAAGAGTTCATTTTTTCACTATCAGATTAAAAACTAGTTATAGGGGCCTAGATTTTTTGGTAAAAAACGAGTTTTCCACGGATGAAGTCAAGCTTCTCAAGAGATACAAACTCATATTTCACCACTTTTCCAACAAGAAATCGTATTTTCAGAATTGGCAAGAAAGTGCATAGTTACCGTTTAATCCTAATCAGTCATAACAGATTTGGAAAAGGATCAGTTGAAAACAAAAATCGGTAGTTAATTTGTCATTAAGCTATTAGAGCCTAATTACTGACACTTTCTCGGGAATAATCAGTCTTAATTTGTAACAATGACTAAATTAGTTAATCTACTCTCATTTGAAATCCATATTTGACCACGTCTTGATGGTTGGCTTCTGAAGAATAAATAAATTGTACAAAATCATGCTTTTGGAACTTATATTTAAGAATGGATCATAGGATATCTTACTCGAGACTCGGAGGGTTAAAACGACCTCATATTCACAATTTAATAATTAACTTTCTTTACTATAAACTACTTAAACACAAACATTTTAAGTTTTTCTGACTTTTCGCCAGTGATCAAATTTTTAAGGTTACTGCATTTATTTTTATTGCAAAATTGGCTTCCAAATATGGTTGTTTCTCAAAATTGTTATCAAGAGTTTTGTAAGAAAAACAGTTAAAACTGGAAGAAGTTAAAATAAATAATTTTCTTTAAAAGTCAATTTAATGCAGGCTTAGGATAACTAGGCCCTAGCCTCTCAATAATTGAGGATAGTAAGGTAAGAAAATGAATTATAAAAGCTGCAACCGATAAAATTAATTGTAACTTGTTTCCTTTCAACGTGTGATAAATAAAGTTTAAAACTTACCCCATAAATTAAAAGAATCTCACTTTTACAAAAATTATTTCAAATCGGAATCAGAATCCCATACAATAATAACAATAACGAAAGAGTGATGTTGAGGGTTGAGAAGAAGTAGAAGAATCTGGTGGGGGACGGGGCGGCGTTCCATCCAAAGGCTAGGGAAAGGAAGCTCAATAGTCGACGTCTATCCTCTATGGATGATCCAATAATAATATCGATACTAGACTTAGAAAAATCAAAAATGTTGATGCAATATTTCCGATAGAGCATTAATATATAAAAGCACTAGGGGTCATCCCCGACTCGCTGCGCTCGATACACCTTAGCCTTCGGCCTCGGCATGTTACTACAAATTACAAATAATAGTAGATTATCTGTATAAAGTAAAATCCCAACATTAAATTCATTTACAGCAATTCACTCACATTACTCATTACTTGCGTTCTCACTACCTATTTTTTAGTAATAACTTAAGCCTATTTCAAACGTGTTTATTTCATTTCTTTTTGTTGAAGAATGCATCGATAGAGTAATGTCAATTATACAAAATAAACATGTTTATTTATTTATAAAACAACTGTTATAAATTTACTAAAATCAGCCAATGTTATTCTTATGGGAAAAAGGAAATTTTGAGGTGCTGATTGTACCCCTTAGGAACGGAATTTCATACAATCCTTTCTTAGTGGGTCCCTTCGATACTAAAGCTAACTTCATTTAAAATCTCATGTAAATCCGTTCAGTGGTTTTTGACATTTCGTGATGAATGAATGAGTAAGTCAGTCAGTGGTATTTGGCTGGTATACAGGGTGGACAAACATATGGAAACGCTTATACTACAACGTTATTTTTTATCAAAGATAATTACATTTATAAAAATAATTATGTTCCATACAGTATAATTTTTGATTAGAATAATTTACTTAAAACCGTTTAATAACGGATAAATAATATTGCTCAAATTAGTTACTTTGAATTCAAACGGCCGCTAAACTTTTCGAAGTCCGGTTTGTGGCAATTGATTTATCTTGAATATACCTTTCATTTGATACCAAAATTGACCTAGACTTAGGTTAAAGATATTCGTTAAACTCCTCGTGGGTCGTCTCCCTGAATATGTGAATTGTCGCTAATGGCGTCAGAAAGTATGTTATTTGTAACCATGATCATGAACAAGATTTCACTTTTTCAAGTGAAGTCATACAAAAGTAGTGAAAGAGTTCCCATATTTTTTTCCACCCTTTATAATATATAGATGATATTATCATAGCAGTGGGTGAATTAATGAATTACCTAAATAGACGAACGTAATATTTTTACACCTCAAGAAACTCTTATATACAGTATAAACAAAGCTAAAAAAGTGTAAAAAAGTCAATAAATATGACACAAGTAAGATTAAAATAAATTCTACAAATTTTACTCTTAAATTAAATGCAAACTCATCAAAAACTGAAAACAAGGAACAACTAAAATATAAAATAAAAGATAAAAAATTATTAATTTTTAAATTTTCTTTGTAACTTGTTGTGCTACTTGGAATATGATCCTATTTATGCCAATGCGGGTAGACGGTGGGATGCGCAATAGCACACCGTACTTCCACCATAGTTAAGCCTAATTGCTTAAAATAAAAAAATAAAAAACACACCCATTTGTTTTATTTTGTTTCAAACTGTACATTACGTACATTAATTACAAATTACCGTAAATTATCCTATTACGGGGAGGCTGTTATAAATAAATAAAATTAATTGTTAATCATAAAATAAATGTAAACATTAGTGTATGATTGATATTACTGTTCCGTACAATGAATAGTTTACGTCCTGATTTGCGTTGTTACTTTCGTTTGATTTAATTTGTTAAAATCATTGATTTGTTTTTTATGGTTTGAAATTCTTTTACTACTGATAATCATATCTGACATAACAAAGGGAAAAGTTTGTGCCAGTTACTTGGTATCATTTATTTAAATTTATTATATTAAATCGAGATTATTGGTCTTCAGAGTCACAAGCTTTCTTAAAATCAAGAAATGTGCATATGGGTTAGTTCCGCAGTGTGCGGATTTGCACTGTGGATTTTAGGTTGAAAATTTGTTTCTAATAACATAAAAACTTCAATATCATAGGACTATAGATTATTGTTTCAATTATTCGATTTTATTTTTAAATAATTTACTATCCTAGTTACTGATAGTTACAGACTTGAATGAACGCGGATTCGTCCAGCGTACAGCCATGCGTTACATCTAGTATCTAAAATAATGAAAGCGTTTTTATGTTTATTACGACAACTAACATATGTGACCTAACGAATTTATGTAGTGCACATTTAAAATTAAACACAAAATAATATGTTATAGTTTTCTATGTTTTATAAAAAAGTTTTATTTTGAAGTAAAATAAAGCACTTTATGTGTATTTCAACTGTAAACCCTTGTTGTATGTTTATGTGGAACTGAAATGTTCACGTAATGTTCCTTGATAAACACAGCAAGTTATTTTAAAGTAATATTATAATATTAAATTGTTATGCTAACATTACGTGTTCTTTAATATAGTAGACTACGGAGTTTTTTCACGACACGATATAAAAATATAGATATAAAAATGTTCAGATGAAAAATAAGTAGTAAAGTTGTACAAGGTTGATTTTAACAAATTAATTAAATAATAATCAGTGATTTTTTAAACAATGTATCAATTTAATAAAGTGTTACTATCTGTAAAAAAACCCTTATATAGAAAATATTTAATAATGGCGTTCTTATCATACGACTTAATAGCACGGTGTGCCCGAAACATTACAGCCTGTAGAACGCCTGCAAACCTGAGTTAGGCAAGGGGCTGCGTTCAATCAACCCTGTATCTATCAGTAGTAATACGGTTTAACTTCTCGCATATATTATTCCATAGATTACTTCATTATTGTATTAGCTGAAATTTGGTACAAATGTTTGTTGCAGAGTGAATAGGAAAACTAAAGTATTTTTGTTCTGATAAAATATTCCTAAGGGGTAAAAAAAACCTAAAAGAGTGTTCCATAAGGATAACATTGGGTTGATTTTAGTAATTTAATAACAGCTGTTTTGTAAATAAATAAACATGTTATTGTATACGTTTAACATTGATCCTACTGATGCATTACGAGTTTACGCCAATGCATCTGAACAAATAGGGGCATTGCTTAATCTCCTAACTGTCGTGCTTACTAAACTATCAAAATGAACAACGTTCTTAAGATCGCTATTTGGAACGCAAACGGACTGGCACAGCATTGCCAAGAACTAAAATTGTTTGTACATAAACATAATTTAGATTTAATACTTCTTTCTGAAACCCATTTTACTGACAGAAATTTCTTTAATATTCCTTCTTATACTTTGTATCATAGGAACCATCCAGACAACAGAGCTCATGGGGGTGCTGCTATTCTAATCAAAAGTCACATCAACCATTACGAACTACAAAATATGTAATTTGACTACCTTGAAGCCTCTAGTGTAGTTGTAAAATGTAGCACAGGATCTGTAACATTTTCGGCTGTTTACTTTCCTCCACGGTATGCCATAAGTTGGGACCAGTTTCAGGATTTCTTCGATAGCTTAGGTGGAAAATTTATTGTGGGTGGAGACTTCAATGCTAAGCATCACCATTAGGGATCCAGAATTATTAATCCTCGAGGAAGAGTATTGTTTAGAACCGTTCATGAAAGCAACCTACAATGTTTATCTTCAGGGCCACCAACATACTGGCCCTCCGATTTGAATAAAATCCCTGATCTACTGGATTTCTTTGTCGTAAAAGGTATATCACGAAACTTTTTCCAAGTAAATTCTTGTCTAGACTTATCATCAGATCATTCACGTGTTCTACTAATGTTTAGTGCATGTGCATTTAGTCCTGATAAACCTCCAAGTCTTTCAAACAAATACACTTTGGGAATTATTTAGGACTGCAGTTAATAATAATATTGATCTTAAAGTCCCTCTGAAAACAGCTGCTGATTTGGAGCAACGAGTATATGAATTTAGCTGTGCCATTCAATCTGCAGCGTGGGAAGCAACTCTACTGCCAGCTAACTCTTGCATGCACAAACCTGAAAACTATCCACTATACATTAGACGTATGATTGCTGAAAAATGTAGGTTACGAAGGATTTGGCAAACTTCAAGGAATGCTAATGACAAAAGACATTTTAACCGAGCCGCTAGGCAGCTAAAACAAGATCTTTTCCAAATTAAAAATCGGTGGTTTGAGAACTTTACCGAGAATCTAACTGCAACTGCTGACACTGATTACTCTCCTTGAAAATCAACACAATATTTAAAACATCCAAAACAAACCAATTCTCCAGTTAGAAAAGAAGATGGAAACTGGGCAAAAAGTGTTGAAGAAAAACTGGCATTATTTTCGCGGTATTTCCCAAATGGTTTCAAACCTTATCCACACTATCCAGGTGTTGATGAAAGCGAAATTACTGAATACCCGGATTCACCCCTACAATTGGACTTAACAGTCAAATCATTCCGACCTTCAGAAGTAAAGAATGCTATAGATGGCCTTTGACCTCACAAGTCTCCAGGATTCGACCTTGTAAGTGGAGAGGTCTTAAAGAGCTTGCCAAGGAAGGGAGTAATTATGCTCACATACATATTCAATGCAATCATAAGACTAGAAGTTTTTCCTGCCCGGTGGAAAGTAGCTCAATTGGTTATTGTGCCTAAACCAGGAAAACCCTTAACTGAAGTGACTTCATACAGGCCTATAAGTCTACTACCGATACCGTCTAAGTTGTTTGAAAAATTGCTACTTCAACGTTTACAAACTGCTACAAATGACATTCGTTTGGTTCCTGAACATCAATTTGGTTTCCAAAGAAATCATTCTACCATTGAACAGGTTCATAGAGTTGTACAAGTTATTCGAAATTCATTGGAAACCAAAGAATACTGTTCTTCCGTATTTCTAGACGTGTCTCAAGCTTTTGACAAGGTGTGGCACACTGATCTATTGTACAAATTAAAAAAAATCACTTCCGCACACTTTTAACAGCGTAATAAAATCTTTTCTTTCAAATAGGTAATTTCAAATCGAGCTTCAAAATTTAAATTCAGATTTGTTACCTATATGTGCTGGCGTTCCTCAAGGTAGCGTCCTTGGGCCACTACTTTACATCATTTACACGGTGGACATCCCAGTAAACGACGCGACTACTACCACATCTACTTTTGCTGATGACACAGCAATTTTATCATCACATGAGGACCCCATAGCTGCATCTCAATACTTATAAGACAGTCTTAACCATACGAAAGGTGGCTGCATAAATGGAGGATCAAGGTGAATGAAATCAAATCTAGCCACATCACCTTTACCTTAAGACATGGACACTCTCCCTGTATCACTCAACAACGTCCATTTACCTCAAGTAGATTCTGTAAAATATTTAGGAATACATCTGGATAAAAGATTGACTTGAGAACACATATCTATATTTATAAAATCCAATGTATGTTTGTTTGTCTGTCCTTTATGCGCTACCAAACCATCCAGCCGATCGCCATGAAACTTGGGGAAGTTGTTCTATATACCCCAGGGAAGGTTTCTGTCCTATTCCCGTTTCTTTAATCCCTCAGGGCTCCGTCTCTTGGACTTCTAAAGTTTCAATGTTAATCAAATAGCAGGATGCATGAAGGTATAATAAGTCAAATATAAAAAGAATATCAGCTGTGGGTTTTAAATATGTCAAAATTAAATTAAACCATGTGTTAATTTTTTAAACTGTTTTTATTTTTATGTTTTGATTTCTTGTGAAGCTATATTAATTGATTCATTAAAGGTCAAAAACTCGATTGTTGAACAGTGAACAGAATAAGTGTTTTCCTAACATTTTCACAGTTTTTATGTAGTTCTTACTTGGGTGTTTACGTTAAATATTATTTTGTTGTTGTTAATCTCAGTTTTTACATCATGTAGATACAAATTAATTTAATTAATTGTTTGTTTTTTTTTCTGTTAATTTGGTTTAGCCTTACATTTTGGTTGAAAGTTTTAGGTTAACCGTTGCACAAATTAAATATAAAATAAACATGGACTCTAATAGCTCAGATCATAAAAATGAACCAATATACATTACAGAGCATGATTATGCTCTTCCTATGGCAACTGACAATCCACATACCATACGTGGTGAACCAAAGGCTAATGATGACGATGTTCCTTGGCAGCATGTCGCAGTAAAACAAAAGAGGCATGGTGATGAACACGATTGTATCGGTGAAAACAAAAGCAAGCAATTCAAATCTACTTCATGTGTTCCACTCAACAACAGGTATGACGTTTTGAAAGATAGAACCTTAGACAACATTCCTAACAGTACCACTCCTGTAGCTTTGACATCTAATAGTAGCGATCTTAACAACACATCAAAGGAACCTAAATGCCCTCCCATATTCATTCCAGATGTAAATAATGTGGAAGCAATGATGAACACCTTTATTAAAGTAGTAAAAAAAGAAGACTTCTCATATAAGTGTATTAACAGAAACATCGTTAAAATTCAGCCTCAATCATCCGATGTCTACAGAAAACTAGTTGCTAAGTTAACTGAGGTGAGTGTTTGTTTTCATACTTACCAATTGAAACAGGAGAGGGCGTTTAGAGTCGTGCTAAAGGGTGTGCACTTCTCTGTAGACGAAAATGATGTCGCTGATGAAATAAGTAAATTGGGCTTCAAAGTGAGAAACGTATCCAATGCTATAAGTTCTCGGACAAAACAGAAATTATCAATGTTTTTTTTATAAACTTGGAACCTGGACAAAACAACAACGATATTTTCAAAATTCAGTATTTTTTGAATGCAAAGGTAATATTTGAAGCACCTTATTCCAAACGGGAAATTGTGCAATGCAAAAGGTGCCAGCAATATGGTCATACTAAGGGTTATTGTACTCGCCCATTCAAATGTGTTAAATGTGGGCAAGCCCATGACTCGTCAAAATGCCCAAAGGATAGAACCAGCCCAGCCATATGTGCACTGTGTAATGGGGATCATCCCGCCAATTATAAGGGATGTGCTGTCTACAAAGAGATTCAAAGCAAGATGTTTCCAAAATTGCGTGAAAAAACTATTGGTGAAAATGCTGGCCAAACTAAATTACCTACTGGTAAACAACCATCGTCTATCAAACCCAATGTCTCGTTTTCGGCAGCTGTAAAAAATTTCAAACCAAGTACGTCTACCAGCTCTTCCACAAGTAGTAATATTAATAGTGCATCAGATGACCATAACGATAAAAATACTGACCGTAAGTCTGAATCTGTAGCATATTATTTTGAAAGAGTAGAAAAGTTGTTTGTGCGACAATCTGAACAAATAGGGGCATTGCTTAATCTCCTAACTGTCGTGCTTACTAAACTATCAAAATGAACAACGTTCTTAAGATCGCTATTTGGAACGCAAACGGACTGGCACAGCATTGCCAAGAACTAAAATTGTTTGTACATAAACATAATTTAGATTTAATACTTCTTTCTGAAACCCATTTTACTGACAGAAATTTCTTTAATATTCCTTCTTATACTTTGTATCACAGCAACCATCCAGACAACAGAGCTCATGGGGGCGCTGCTATTCTAATCAAAAGTCACATCAACCATTACGAACTACAAAATATGTAATTTGACTACATTCAAGCCTCTAGTGTAGTTGTAAAATGTAGCACAGGATCTGTAACATTTTCGGCTGTTTACTTTCCTCCAAGGTATGCCATAAGTGGGGACCAGTTTCAGGGTTTCTTCGATAGCTTAGGTGGAAAATTTATTGTGGGTGGAGACTTCAATGCTAAGCATCACCATTGGGGATCCAGAATTATTAATCCTCGAGGAAGAGTATTGTTTAGAACCGTTCAAGAAAGCAACCTACAATGTATATCTTCAGGGTCACCAACATACTGGCCCTCAGATTTGAATAAAATCCCTGATTTACTGGATTTCTTTATAGTAAAAGGTATATCACCAAACTTTTTCCAAGTAAATTCTTGTCTAGACTTATCATCAGATCATTCACCTGTTCTACTAATGTTTAGTGCATGTGCATTTAGTCTTGATAAAACTCCAAGTCTCTCAAACAAATACACTAATTGGGAATTATTTAGGACTGCAGTTAGTAACAATATTGATCTAAAAGTCCCTCTGAAAACAGCAGCTGATTTGGAGCAACGAGTATATGAATTTAGCTGTGCCATTCAATCTGCAGCGTGGGAAGCAACTCCACTGCCAGCTAACTCTTGCATACACAAACCTGACAACTATCCACTGTACATTAAACGTATGATTGCTGAACAACGTAGGTTACGAAGGATTTGGCAAACTTCAAGGAATGCTAATGCCAAAAGACATTTTAACCGAGCCGCTAGGCAGCTAAAACAAGATCTTTTCCAAATTAAAAATCGGTGGTTTGAGAACTTTACCGAGAATCTAACTGCAACTGCTGACACTGATTACTCTCTTTGGAAATCAACACAATATTTAAAACGTCCAAAACAAACAAATCCTCCACTTAGAAAAGAAGATGGAAGCTGGGCAAAAAGTGTCGAAGAAAAACTGGCATTGTTTTCGCGGTATTTCACAAATGTTTTCAAACCTTATCCACATTATCCAGGTGTTGATGAAAGCGAAATTGCTGAATACCTGGATTCACCCCTACAATTGGACTTACCAATCAAATCATTCCGACCTTCAGAAGTAAAGAATACTATAGATGGCCTTCGACCTCACAAGTCTCCAGGATTCGACCTTGTAAATGGAGAGGTCTTAAAGAACTTGCCAAGGAAGGGAATAATTATGCTCACACACATATTCAATGCAATCATAAGACTAGAAGTTTTTCCTGCCCAATGGAAAGTAGCTCAGTTGGTTGTTGTGCCTAAACCAGGAAAACCCTTAACTGAAGTGACTTCATATAGGCCTATAAGTCTACTACCAATACCGTCTAAGGTGTTTGAAAAATTGCTACTTCAACGTTTACAAGAGTAGTTATTTTCTAAGGGTAATAGACTCACTTTTTTTTGGTCACGTGACCGGATCCAAGATGGCCGCCGGATCCAAGATGGCGGCCGGATCCAAGATGGCGGCCGGAACCAAGATGGCGGCCGGAACCAAGATGGCGGCGTAGTGGTACCAACCTTCGTGGGAATTTTCCCTCCCAAAATTTCCCTCCAAATTCTTAAATTTCCCTTACATTTCACACATCATACTATATAAAATGCATTTTTTTGTCCAATATGACGTCATGAAATACAAAAGATGGCGACAGGATCCAAGATGGCGACCGGAAGTGGACCGGAAGTGACCGGAAATGGACCGGAGGTGACCGGAAGTGGACCGGAAGTGGACCGGAAATGGACCGGCGGTGACCGGAAGTGACCGGAAGTGGACCGGAGGTGACCGGAAATGGACTGGGGGTGACCGGAAGTGACAGGAAGTGGACCGGAAGTGACCGGAAATGGACCGGAGGTGACCGGAAGTGACCGGAAGTGGACCGGAAGTGGACCGGAAGTTGACCGGAAGTTGACCGGAAATGGACCGGCGGTGACCGGAAGTGGACCGGAAGTGGACCGGAAGTGACCGGAAATGGACCGGGGGTGACCGGAAGTGACCGGAAGTGGCCGGAAGTGGACCGAAAGTGAACCGGAAGTGACCAGAAGTGGACCCAAGATGGCCGTCCCAAACGGAAGCAGTGGTACCAACCCCCGTGGGAATCTTCCTCTCCAAACTTCCCTCCAAATTCCCAAATTTCCCTTACATTTCCCACACCATACCATATAAAATACACTTCTACCCTTTTCCTGTTATACTATATAAAATGCTTTCATGTACTTCCAACGACCGTCAGCTACCTTCGTACACGTCAGCTGCTGGTCCGGCACGCATGCACGTTGTTACTCTACTCATATTTACACTATAACAAACGTAATATTTCACATACTCTATGTGACCGACGCGATCACAGCGCACCTAGCGGCAATACCGATCGACCGCAGCGCACCTAGTGACCACACCGGTGCGTGGGTGGTGCATGCGCAAGGACTTGCTACTCTGTGGCAATATACACTATAACAAATGTATTTCTTCATACATACACTATAACAAATGTCGATTACACTCTGTGCAAATGCGCACCTGGTAGCAAAATTAAGCGCATCCACTCGGAAACATGGCGCCTTCAGAAGGGAAGTCCCCCCCCTTCTTAAAATCCCTCGTAATACTATATAAAATACACTCCTAACCTTTTCACCGTTATACTATATAATATACTTTCGTGTACTTCCAACGACTACCTTCGTACGCTCTTCATCCGTCAGCTACTGGTCTGGCGCGCATGCGCACCCATATGCTACACTCTGATTGGTTGCCTCCCTACTTTACAAGTAATCTTTCTTACATACACCGTTAGCCTACCTATTTCAAATTATTTTGAATGTTTTATAAATACACTGGTAACATGCGCTCTTAACTCCAGGTACTGATATACGGCTTCCTACCACCGTTACCTACCTATACTTATCTATCTAATCATGGTTGGGTACATACTTAACAATCTATTCAACCCACAATACACGGTTTATTTAAAAATTAAGGGCAGCTATATTTAATACAATGTTAACCTTTTAGTCCTTTAACTCCCATCTACTTAACTTCATATCAAACACACCCGACATCCTTCAAATTTAATACGCTAGCTTAACACTCTTACCCATACCTAACCAGACTATTCAACCTAAAGTACTTTAACTGTACTTATGTGGTCTACCAGTGACCAGGCTTTATCAGTTCGTTACTACAAGCTTCACATTTGCTTTCATTAACTATCAACTATCAATTTCCTATTTTCACCCAACTTTGCGTACGTGTACATGTTAATTTGGTTACATTACTTACTTTCACTCACTTTTATTATCAATTCTGTGTACTCTCCCTAGCCTCACTTCCTTTCCTCAAAAATTCCTTCCTTTGTACTATAGTGACACTCAAGGACTAATTCACTATCATTTCACAAACCATATCTCACTGCCTCTGCTCAGTGCACTGGCAGTCTAATAGTTCTCGCGCACTTTTCTTATCGAAACCACTTCCATTACCACAATCATTGCTTTACATCTCGTGTCTTGCACAATGTCTTTTAATAAACACTTAATTAACATTGTATATAGTCCCTTCTTCTCATTTTGAAAAACAGTACTACACAGGATGACGTAATCGGAGTTTCAAGTCTGAACAGGCGCGTGACTCATACAGCGGCTGCGAAACTTGGGTATAGGGCTCCAGGCGCCAGACTGGTTTTCATGTCTAGGCGCGGACCTAATTGCCCCTTCCCCTCCCCCCTCGATCCCTATATAAACAACCAACACACTCAATCTGTCTCACTTCTGCTCTTTCGCTCGTACTGATCACACGTGTCTTCACTTTGCTCCTACTCAATATCAGTAATTATTCTTGTAATTTACATTTTGACCTTTGTTCTTTGTGCGGTATTTTGAATTTGTTTCACCCACTCCCCCTCGATCCCTATATAAACGACCAACACATTCAATCTGTCTCACTTCTGCTCTTGCGCTCGTACTGATCAGACGTGTCTTCACTTTGCTCCTACTCGATAATAAACACTTTAACTCTTTTATATTTTGGACACCGTTCTCTGTACGGTATTTCGAAAGTAATAATCAATATTTTAACCTTTGTTCTTTCGATTTAATTTTCTTTAAAAGATGGAATCCTTTTCCATATACGACAATCTTGTAACCATTTCTCGCCACTTCGACACTTCCAATCCTGATCCCCTTACCGTCCTTACCGAACATAAAAATAAAATCATGGCTGAAATAAATAACCACCTAAACAGGCTCGGGGGAGTAAAATGGTACATCACGGTTCAAATTAAATTTTCCAAAATTGTTAATAACGAAGAAATTACCACCACTCCCTTCTTTCACGGTAAAACTCGACCCTTGCTACCTTCCGATTCTTTAGATGTACAATACTCTGAAGCTCTTGACAAAAGTTTAGAAAGCGTGGCTAAATGGGTTAGTCAAGGTAGTGGGTGGGTAATAGAAAACGTTTTACACCTAGATCTATTCATTGTCAAGTTCCAACCTTTGTACTGAGACCCATCCCCCCCCCACCAAAGCTGGAAAGCGTGCCAACCGGGGGATGGCTCAAAACAAGTCGAGCGATGGGATCACGGGTGGCAGTTGGAGGGTCAAAATAACACTCGGCCGCTGAGCAAAACTAATTTTATTTCAAGAAACATCATTTAAAAAATCAAAAACGGCAGAAGGCCACCATATAAAATAGGCAGAAGGCCACAATATAAAATCTGCAATTAAATAAATAACAATAAACACAAAATTTAACAATATAACGACAAAAGCTACCAAAACACTTAACGCTACAAATACCAAAACTACAATTAACAAACTGTATGGCCTATCTGCAGTTTTGGCCTGAGACACCCAAAACGTAAGACAAATTATTAAAGAAACAAATTTAGAGAACCCCAAAATAAAAGTGAAAATTTAGAAAACTTCTGGAAACAAAAATTTTGGTATCATCAATTAAGCCGGCAATTTGGCCCACATCCCTTGATTCCACCGAGGCCCGGGAGTAAGCCGGAATCCCGGGGCAGCTCCGAATTAAGTTAACTAAAAGCACAATAATCCCCTTTTGGTGAGTTTAAAAATTAAACAATTTAAAAGAAAATATAACACGGTACCGTTCGAGTAAAAATTCACTTCAAAACCCCCCTAATACACTTAACAAAAAATAAATAACAATAACTAGGCCTAAGCATATAAATAAATAATAACAGGATTTAACAATGGGGACCTAACAAATATAAAAATCTAAACAAATGTAACAAGAAAATAAACTAATTAAAAATAAATAACAATAAATATAAATAAATATTAACATCAAAAATATTCTTTGTGTATTTTTAAAGCTTTTCCTTTTAAATAAAAAAAAATATAAGTCCCCATGGCTGTTTCAACAATCACTGTTCCAGTTTAGGCCTAGGCCACAAATTAAACAGTTCCACAAACTTTTTCTCTTCTTTTATTTTTTCTTTCCATTTCCTTTTCACTTTTAAATTAAACCCCCAGCTCAGCCGCCGGGAAACAACAAGGAAAGCACTGACCTGAGGACAGAAGACTCATACCCAAAGATGTAGGTGGGGCAGCAGGGTCACCAATGGCCTCTATATATGGTCCTCAGGCCAGGCTGGCAGTGTGGATGGTAGACAATCCCCGGACGGCAAGCCGAGGGCAGAAACGTCCTACTCAAGGACCCTGGACTGCAAGGTCAAACACAGCCATTAAACACAGTCCAGCCATCACAACAAAATATTACACATAACAACTGATATAAGAAATGGCAACAAAACAGGAACAGACAAAATTGTACATGATTAAAGCACACTAGAAAATAAAAGGCCTATTTTTAGGCTATGAAAATTTAGGTTGGAAAACAGTTTTAAAACAAATTACAACTTAACAAATTATAAAAAAACGTAATTACGTATATGGAACTAAAAATGACAAACTGAAAACTAGGCTATGGATACATGAGCAAAAGGTTATAACATGAAAATCAAAGAGTACAGCTAGGCTAGGTTATTGGCAAAGAACAAAAAATATGGTAAATCGGTAACTACAACTGGAAAAAGGCTCAATAAACATTATACAGAATTACAATTGAAAATAAAGGCAGATATAAAAAGCATTAACGGTAATTAACGGTAAAAAGTAACATGTAAACAGTCTTTAACCTAGTCTGAGAAACATCTAGACAAAGAATACAAATTTAACAAAACCCTGAAAACACAACTAAGCCCGATTAATATTTTCAATGAAACAAAAGTTTTTTCACCAAAAGGGTGATTAAATATTAGAAATTACAAAAGAACACTTACGTTTTGGGAACCTTAGCCTAACATAGTAATCTCAGCAGGCAGAGCCAAAGACAAAATGACGGCCAACCTGCCAGACGAAGGCTCCAGAGAAACTAGAACTACTCGAACAATCTAGAAGACGGCCAACCTGACCGAAGCTGCTGGAAACCGGAACGAAACGGAACTGAGCCAACGGCTACCAACTACGCGAAACGCAGGGCAAAAGCGAATCTCAGGCAGCCCGGTAGACAACGACGAAAAAAAATGAAACTGTACCGGTCCAAGACCCGGTACAACCTCCCTCTGCAAACCTCAACACACCCAGGCAGGGGAGAACACTCGGTACCTCAGGGAACCAAGAGAAGACGAAGACCTCCGAAGAGTGGTGTTCCAAGGACGTCCAAGAGAAACTAAGAGGGAAAACCCCTCGAACAGGGAGCAAACTACCCTGACTGTCGGGCCCGACAAGAAAAAAGAGAGAGAAAAAGACTCTCTCAGAACAGCCACCTAGGGCGCAGAGGTGATCAATCTCTTTGCCCCAAGAAACCCCCAGGAACACCAACTCCTGGACCAACCGTTCCCCGGAAAGCCTTAAGTTGGGACACACGGGCTTTCCTAAACACCCTGCCTGACTGGGGATCAACCAGCAGAGCAGTCACCGGTGACAAAAACCTGTCGATGCGGTGGGGACCAGACCACCGATAGCACAACTTTGCAGCTCTTCGTTCCGCGGCCGAACTGACCGGGTGAGCCTGACAAAGAACCAGATCTCCAACCTGAAAAGGGTTAGGAGTACGACCCTTATCATACCTCCTCCTTACTCTCTCTCTAGCACGTAGCAGGTTGCGCCGAGCAGCCCGCCACGTGGACACTACGTCAGTGGCACCTGGCGTAGGTAGAAGATCCTCTAACCTCCACAAGTTGGACAAAGGGTAGTTAGGAGGGTAGCCATGTAGAATCTCGAAGGGAGTGGCATTGTGACTTTCATGCTTGGAAGAATTAAAAGCAAGCTGGAGCCAAGAGAGACTCTCATCCCAGGTGTTCTGCTTCTCAGCATGGAAGGTAATAAGGGCAGACCGAAGATTGCGGTTGAACCGCTCTGCATGAGAAGGCTGTGGGTAATAAGGAGAGGTAGTCACATGCCTGATACCATTGCCAAAACAGAACCTACGAAACTCATGGGAGGTAAACTGGCTACCGTTGTCGGACACAAGAGTGGAAGGCACACCAAAGTGCTGGAAGAGTTGGGACTGGAGAGCACGGATGGTGAGCTTAGCCGTGGCACTCCGAAGTGGGAAAAGCCAAACGAACTTCGAGAAAGCATCCACACAAACAAGTAGGTAGGAGCTACCTGACTTGCTACGGGGAAAAGGACCCACGTAGTCGATGAACACCTTCTCAAAAGGACGCTCGGCCACCTCAGAAGATAACAACCCTAACCTTGCATTCTGACTAGGCTTGCTGAGAGAGCACAGGTGACAAGCCCGCACTCTGCCCGCAACATCCCGGTCCATGCCCTTCCAGATGAAGTACCTACGAATCTTAGCGATGGTCTTATGAATGCCAAGATGACCGCCCACAAGGGAAGAGTGATAATACTGAAAGACCATCGGTACTAGATGACTAGGCAGCACTACACGGGGTTCACCCCTCTGTCGAGGACGGCAACAGAGTACCCCTTTGGACAGAAAATAGGGAGGGTGGGCACCTCCCTCTTGAAGCTCACCTAAGATGACTGACAGCTCAGGATCTTTCTGCTGATGGGACAGTAGGTCGTCAAAAGCCAGAGGAAAATCCAGAAGAACAGCACCACACTGAGCAACAGCCTCAGTCGGTGGATCACTGGGTTCATGGTACATGCGGGAAAGAGCATCCGCGATGACATTCTGGGTACCCCTAAGATGTTGAACTCGGAACTTAAAGGCAGAAATTTTGACCACCCAGCGACCAATTTTCCCGAGCTGTCGGGGATGGGCAAGAAGCCAAGATAGTGCCTGATTGTCAGTCTCCAGCAAGAACTCAGCGTGTTCCAAGAAACGCCGAAACTTGTCCGTACCAAAGACAACAGCCAGACACTCTAACTCATAGATGGAAGAAGCTTTCTGTTCCTGGTGAGACAACGTCCTCGAAGCAAAAGCGATGGGCTGCCTGACCCCATCAAACTCCTGAGAAAGAACAGCAGCAATGGCGGAGGAGGAGGCATCAGTCTGAAGAACAAATTCTCTGCTGAAATCAGGCATACGCAGGACAGGAGGTTGCATGACAGCCTCCTTGAGAGCATCAAAGGCAGTCTGCTGAGCTTGGCCCCACACAAAAGGGACACCTTTCTTTCGCAGCTCGTTCAACGGGGCAGCAAGCTCGGCCACGTTAGGGATGAAGCGACGGTAAAAATTCACCATCCCCACAAAACGGGCAATCCCCTTGGCATCTCTGGGAGGAGGAAAATCCCGAATGCCCTGGGTCCTCGCAGGATCTATGCAGACGCCTCGAGAAGATATCAGATGACCCAGAAAAGAAATCTCAGGACGAGCAAAAGTGACTTTCTCTGGATTGACGGTAAGGCCAGCTGATTTGAGGCGACTAAGAACTTCCTCCAGATGTTGCATGTGTTCCCCGAAAGTCTCACTGTAGACAAGAAGATCGTCCAGGTAATTGAAGACAAACTTGAACTTCACATCATGGAAGATGGAATCAAGCAGACGAGTAAGAGTCTGGGCACCCACAGCAAGACCCATAGGAACCCTAGTGAACTGGTAAAGATTCCAGGGAACACAGAAGCTAGTCATAGGCCGTGATTCCTTCTTCAATGGAATCTGATGGTAGGCCTGGTTCAAATCGAAAACACTGAAAAACTTAGCCTTACCGAACCAATCAAACGCAGAATGCAAATCAGGCAGAGGTACCGAGTCAATAGCGACCTTAGCGTTGAGCCTCCGATAATCCATCACAAGCCTAGACTTACCATTAGGCTTGGGCACAAGAAAAGCTGGACTGGCATAAGCAGAACGAGACGGTTCAATCACACCCTTGCTCAGAAGATCCTCAATCATAGCCCTCATAACCTCCATCTTTGGGGGAGCAAGTTTGTACGGATGACTTCTAACTGGCTGAGAATCGGTGAGGTGGATCTCATACTCCAGAAGAGAAGTGACCCCAAGCTCAGCCGTAAGCACATCAGGAAACCGCAAACACAGCCTCCTAATGGCCTCCGCCTGCTCAGGGGGGAGATGACCAACCGGATCCACCTTGGGTTGTTCGGGCTCACAACCCACCTCTCTGACTGCAGGAGGGCAGTCAGAATCACCTACTAGAGGCACCAAAACTCGCCGATTAAACTTGACAAATATCTGGCGCTTCTGGAGGTCAAGCACCATACCACTCTTAAAAATAAAGTCTGCCCCTAGGATACAAGAAACCGCCAGGTCCTTGGCAACCAGAAAACCCCACCTCCAGGAAAATCCTTCAATTTTAAAATGTAATGACGCCTTTAGAAGTATGGGTAGAGGAGTTTGGGATGCCGTCCAGCAAGTAATAGAAGAAGGCTCGGTGTGCCTGACAAGTCCTAAGGCGTCAAGGGACTCAAAAAGAGAAAGGCTGATGATACTGCATGCCGAACCAGAATCAAGAAGGGCTCGACACACCGTACCACCAAAAGATACAAAAACGCCAGGACACACCGAGGTGACCGCACTAAGTCCCAGGGAAGCCATGCCAGCAAGGCCCGAAAAATCCCCGACACTCCTGCTATGGGCACGTGTCAAAGGCAAATGGCCACGGTCACTCACAACAACGCGGGGAGCTACTGTGGAGGCAACCCCCCGCGCTGAGCGTTTCCCGCCCCACGACCTCGAGCACGTGGACAGTCACGTCGAATGTGACCAGGTTGGCCACAAGCAAAGCACACAACCGGAGGCCGAGAACCACGACCCTCCACTGGCTGACTCACACCTACAGACATAGCCGATCGACGGGTGGGGAGAGCACGATGACTCTCAGAATCCCTCCCTTGCTGGTCTGAGAACTGCACGCTGCGCGAAACAATGCACAGCTGATGCAGCTCCCGAAAAGTCGAAGGAACACCAGCAAAACCCAATCTGCACCGTTCTTCGGGAGAAATGCCATCCAGGATGACACGAACGGTGTCAGCTTCAGAAAGGGTGAGGCGCAACGCTTGCCGAGCTTCCTTGACTGAAGAAACATAGGCTGCCAGAGACTCGCCCCTACCCTGCGACCGATAAAATCTGTCCATGACCATCCTCTCCCTGAGTCGAATGGGAAGAAACGACGAAAGTAAATCTCGATGGAACGAGTCCACCGAGGCATCACTGGCCAAGACAGAACTCAGCAACTCCCCAACGGGACCTCTGCAATACGGGAAAACCAGACGAAGCAAGTCCCCAGCCTGCATGCCGGGCATCTCACTAAGTCTGAGAAAGGCCACCAGAAACTTAAGAAGCTCCTCAGGATCCATCCCATCGATCACAGGGAGATTCTGGATCATGGGCGTGAGAGGGTTAGGCAGCTTGTGGTAGCTCAGCTGCAGAAGAGCAGGTGAACCCAAAGAAGTAGTAGGAACGGCAGCTGGAGCCGAACCACAAGCAACCTCAACAGAAACGCCTGCAGGCTCAGAAGGAACCTCAGGCACAGTGAGAGCCGTTGTCTCAGCCTGCGGCCTCGACACGTTAGTCGACAGTGCGAAAATAGGCCGCTGACCCAGACCCGTAGGAGTCGTGGACCCGGAGAGTGCCTGAAAAATCTCATCCAGCCTAGACACACTCTCCAAGATCCACGCCCTATCCGATGGTTCCAACCCCGGTGCCCGGTTGACCAGCCTTAAACGGGCAAGCAGATGCCCCAAACGTGCAAGGCGGCAGGCCCGGTCACGACCCACTGGAGGTTCAAACTGCAAATCTTCCAAAACCCCTTCCCAATCTTCCACCTTGCGTTTACAAACCAATAACTCCTCACCAACCTCCAGTAGGTCAGACCAATCCACCGCCGTACCCGCGGACAACTGCTCCCGCAGCATCCTCCGGAGATTCAGAACATCACCCTCCGGAGTCACACCACGCGACCTCAACTCAAATATCAACTCCTCCTTGACCAGGAGGGCAACATTCTGCAGATAGGCCATCTCGCAAAACAAAATTCTCAACAATATACACAAAAAAACGACAACTCCAGGGTCCAAGACGAACTAAACCCTCAGCCTACCGAGCCACTGCCGACCACTCCAATCCACCCATGAAACCCATTCAACAAAGTAACCAAGCGGATTGCCTGTTTTTTTTTTTTTTTAATACAAAGTTAAATGATTTATTTGGTTTTTAATTGTTTTTCTTTTTAAATAATTATTTATTTGTTTCTTTCTTTTTTTTTCTACGTATTACCAAGACACCTTGACGGTAGGTCGGCCAACCATGGCCTACTAACAGGTAAACACCCACCGTCAACAAACAAGAGATTTTTTTTTTTTTTTTTTTTTTTTTTTTTTTTAGGCAACCACGCTCTGCTACCAATTGAGACCCATCCCCCCCCCACCAAAGCTGGAAAGCGTGCCAACCGGGGGATGGCTCAAAACAAGTCGAGCGATGGGATCACGGGTGGCAGTTGGAGGGTCAAAATAACACTCGGCCGCTGAGCAAAACTAATTTTATTTCAAGAAACATCATTTAAAAAATCAAAAACGGCAGAAGGCCACCATATAAAATAGGCAGAAGGCCACAATATAAAATCTGCAATTAAATAAATAACAATAAACACAAAATTTAACAATATAACGACAAAAGCTACCAAAACACTTAACGCTACAAATACCAAAACTACAATTAACAAACTGTATGGCCTATCTGCAGTTTTGGCCTGAGACACCCAAAACGTAAGACAAATTATTAAAGAAACAAATTTAGAGAACCCCAAAATAAAAGTGAAAATTTAGAAAACTTCTGGAAACAAAAATTTTGGTATCATCAATTAAGCCGGCAATTTGGCCCACATCCCTTGATTCCACCGAGGCCCGGGAGTAAGCCGGAATCCCGGGGCAGCTCCGAATTAAGTTAACTAAAAGCACAATAATCCCCTTTTGGTGAGTTTAAAAATTAAACAATTTAAAAGAAAATATAACACGGTACCGTTCGAGTAAAAATTCACTTCAAAACCCCCCTAATACACTTAACAAAAAATAAATAACAATAACTAGGCCTAAGCATATAAATAAATAATAACAGGATTTAACAATGGGGACCTAACAAATATAAAAATCTAAACAAATGTAACAAGAAAATAAACTAATTAAAAATAAATAACAATAAATATAAATAAATATTAACATCAAAAATATTCTTTGTGTATTTTTAAAGCTTTTCCTTTTAAATAAAAAAAAATATAAGTCCCCATGGCTGTTTCAACAATCACTGTTCCAGTTTAGGCCTAGGCCACAAATTAAACAGTTCCACAAACTTTTTCTCTTCTTTTATTTTTTCTTTCCATTTCCTTTTCACTTTTAAATTAAACCCCCAGCTCAGCCGCCGGGAAACAACAAGGAAAGCACTGACCTGAGGACAGAAGACTCATACCCAAAGATGTAGGTGGGGCAGCAGGGTCACCAATGGCCTCTATATATGGTCCTCAGGCCAGGCTGGCAGTGTGGATGGTAGACAATCCCCGGACGGCAAGCCGAGGGCAGAAACGTCCTACTCAAGGACCCTGGACTGCAAGGTCAAACACAGCCATTAAACACAGTCCAGCCATCACAACAAAATATTACACATAACAACTGATATAAGAAATGGCAACAAAACAGGAACAGACAAAATTGTACATGATTAAAGCACACTAGAAAATAAAAGGCCTATTTTTAGGCTATGAAAATTTAGGTTGGAAAACAGTTTTAAAACAAATTACAACTTAACAAATTATAAAAAAACGTAATTACGTATATGGAACTAAAAATGACAAACTGAAAACTAGGCTATGGATACATGAGCAAAAGGTTATAACATGAAAATCAAAGAGTACAGCTAGGCTAGGTTATTGGCAAAGAACAAAAAATATGGTAAATCGGTAACTACAACTGGAAAAAGGCTCAATAAACATTATACAGAATTACAATTGAAAATAAAGGCAGATATAAAAAGCATTAACGGTAATTAACGGTAAAAAGTAACATGTAAACAGTCTTTAACCTAGTCTGAGAAACATCTAGACAAAGAATACAAATTTAACAAAACCCTGAAAACACAACTAAGCCCGATTAATATTTTCAATGAAACAAAAGTTTTTTCACCAAAAGGGTGATTAAATATTAGAAATTACAAAAGAACACTTACGTTTTGGGAACCTTAGCCTAACATAGTAATCTCAGCAGGCAGAGCTGTTGAAATGTGTGTTAATAAACACTTTAACTCTTTTATATTTTGGACACCGTTCTCTGTACGGTATTTCGAAAGTAATAATCAATATTTTAACCTTTGTTCTTTCGATTTAATTTTCTTTAAAAGATGGAATCCTTTTCCATATACGACAATCTTGTAACCATTTCCCGCCGCTTCGACACTTCCAATCCTGATCCCCTTACCGTCCTTACCGAACATAAAAATAAAATCATGGCTGAAATAAATAACCACCTAAACAGGCTCGGGGGAGTAAAATGGTACATCACGGTTCAAATTAAATTTTCCAAAATTGTTAATAACGAAGAAATTACCACCACTCCCTTCTTTCACGGTAAAACTCGACCCTTGCTACCTTCCGATTCTTTAGATGTACAATACTCTGAAGCTCTTGACAAAAGTTTAGAAAGCGTGGCTAAATGGGTTAGTCAAGGTAGTGGGTGGGTAATAGAAAACGTTTTACACCTAGATCTATTCATTGTCAAGTTCCAACCTTTGTACGCCTCTTCCTACATACCCACCCCGAAAAAAATTGCCAACCCCAAACAAGGAATCATAAATTTTAAGAACAATGATGAAAAATGTTTCCTCTACTCTATACTTTCTCAATTGTACCCGGACCGACATAGACGTGTAAGCTATTATAAATCCTTGGAACATAATATAAATATGTCTGGGATTAGCTACCTCGTCAAAATTTCCGATCTCGATAAATTTGAAAAACTAAATCCTACTTTGTCAGTCAACGTCTTTGGATTCGAAAAAGATGAAATTTATCCCCTTCGTATAACAAAAGAAAAATTCAGACTTCACCACATAAACTTACTACTACTGACTACTGACACGACTACTCACTACTGCCTGATCACTAACATGTCCCGACTTTTAGCCCACTTGACTAAACATGATAAAGCATATTACTACTGTGACTACTGTTTACACAGATTTCGGACCAAAGACTTACTTACTAACCACTTACCTTTGTGCTCACCTCATGGAGCACAAAAGACTAGACTACCAACTATCGACGAAAAATACATGTATTTCAAAAATTACACTCTAACTTATAAAGTCCCTTTTACAATCTATTGTGACTTTGAAAGTTTTGTTGTTCCAATCCCCACTACAATTAACGACCCCACTACTGCACATACTACCAACACTGCCCATCACGTCCCCTCTGGCTTTTGCTACATAATTATTGATAGTGACGGTAAACCCATAAAGCAACCAAAAGTCTATAGCGGCCCCAACGTTGTAGATACGTTTCTAAATTGTTTGATTGAGGAGTCTAAAGAGCTCTTACCTATCATTCATAAAAACATTCCGATTAATATGTCTCCACAAGACAAAATTATCTTCCAAAACGCTACCACCTGCCACCTTTGTAAAAAACCTTTAGACGGTGACAAAGTGGCCAACCATAATCACCTAACGGGTGAGTTCTTGGGACCCGCCCACAATTCATGCAATCTAAATTACAAAGTCCCCGACCACATCCCAGTCTTCTTCCATAACCTCAGAGGTTATGACTGCCACCATCTTATCCAAGGGTTAGGTAAAGTCAAAGAAGAAAAACTGTCATGTATCGCCACTACTAGTGAGCGGTACATTTCAGTCACCCTTGGGTCACTACGATTTTTGGATTCACTCCAATTCTTAAACGCTTCTTTGGACACACTCGTGTCCAACTTAGTTACCGACGGGGCTTCCAAATTCCAAATTTTAGGGCAGTGTATGACCAATACTGAACTACTACTACGCAAAGGCGTCTTTCCCTATTCGTACATGACTGAGACATCTAAACTTTCAGAGACACAACTTCCTTCGAAAGAAGCATTTTACAATGACCTGACCCAAACACCTATATCTGATGATGACTATACCCATGCACAACTCGTTTGGGATACTTTTGACATGACTTCAATGAAAGAGTACCACGATCTCTATCTCATGACAGACGTGTTGTTATTAGCTGATGTTTTTGAAAACTTTAGAACTACCAGTATGACATACTACGGTATTGACCCATGTAACGTCTACTCTGCCCCCGGACTGGCATGGAATTCCATGCTAAAAATGACTGACGTAAAACTCGAACTACTTACAGACATTGACCAACACCTCTTCGTTGAGTCTGGGATCCGGGGCGGTGTCTCCATGATACCTAACCGGTACGCCCAGGCCAACAACCCTTACTTACCCGACTATGACTCATCGAAACCAACCAACTATCTAATTTATCTAGATTGTAACAACCTGTACGGGACCAGTATGTCCAATAGACTCCCAGAGTCTGACTTTAAATGGATCGACCCACAAGCCACTGACTTTACAAAAGTACCCGACGACTCTGACATTGGTTACATATTAGAAGTTGACTTACACTACCCTGACCACCTACATGACTTACACTCTGACTTTCCACTGGCTCCCGAACGTAAAGTAGTGACAGACGATATGCTCTCCCCATACTGTAAGGACCTACTTGACGAACTAAACTATAAACCCACCAAGTCCGAAAAACTACTAACCACTCTATACGACAAAACAAAATACGTTGTACACTACAGGACTCTAAAACTATACCTACAATTGGGACTTGTACTGACCAAAATCCACAGAGTTCTTAGTTTTAAACAGTCCGCTTGGCTTGCACCTTTCATCAACTTCAACACAGAAAAAAGAAAAGAAGCTAAAAATAATTTCGAAAAAGATTTCTTTAAATTAATGAATAACGCTACGTACGGGAAATCCTTGGAAAATGTTAGGTCGCGCATTGATTTTAAATTGGTCACCAACGAAAAGCAATTAGTCAAATGGACAGCTAGTCCCAGACTTAAAACATTCTTCGCATACAACAAAGATATCGCGGGATTGGCATTGAAAAAACAATCAATCTTTTTAAACAGACCCATCTATGTCGGGTTCTCAGTATTGGAAATCTCAAAATTTATCATGTACAACTTTCATTATAATTGGACAGTAAAGAAATATGGTGCAAACGTAAAATTATGCATGACAGATACTGACAGTCTGTTTTATCATATTACAACAGCAAACATCTACAAAGATATGAGAAATGACCTTGACCTATTTGATACATCAGATTATCCTAAGGAACATCCATGTTACAGTGTGAACAACAAAAAGAAACTAGGAAAATTTAAGGATGAAATGAATGGAAAACCACCAGTAGAGATCGTTGGCCTTAGAGCTAAATGTTACTCTGTTCTAAATTATGATATGGAGGAAAAGAAGGTAGCTAAAGGCGTCCCCCGAGTAGCGATAAAGAAACAATTAAAACACGACCAATATAAACAATGTCTTTTTCATCACGTCTTAAAAACAACATCCGCTTTAAACATTAGAAGTGAAAAACACAACATATACACTCAGAACATTTCAAAATTATCACTTTCCCCATTCGACGACAAACGTTACATTTTGGAAAACGGCATTGACACAGTAGCATACGGACATCACATCATCAACAAAAAACGAGCTGTAGAACACGATCACAATTACATTAACAAAAAACCAAAACTCACTCATAACTCCTACATAAACTTTGAAACAGAAAAACAATAATATATACACTTCAAACATAAAAATTAATAAAAGAACAACTAAAAAAGACAGAACATCCTTCCAGAACCGTTACCTCCTTCCTTTCTCACATCCCATTCTTATTGTGTCACTTGCATATGACACCAATTCCACTACATCGGAACTCTGTTAAACTCTTCTAATAACCCATGGTTACTAACATGTCCGTAGAAACCCAATTTTCAGCATTGGATGGGCTCGACCCAACCGTAGTGCAATGTAAAAACCTCATACTGGGTGAACCTTCTTCTTGATTACAGCAACTCCTACGCCAGGTAAGTAATGTTAAGGTAGTTTTGAATAAACTCTTTTTTCATCAACCTTTAAAAACAACCCATAAAGTAAATTCTGTTATAATACGAACACTTTTGTGAGCTTTCATAACTTCAATTTATTAACAGCTATCTCCAGCTCCGAGTGATAGAATACCGTACCATCGAGGTGAGGACGGCCCAAACTTAAAAAAAAATGTCCGACTGTTCTCCAAGGCAGCTGTAAAACGCATAAGTCCTGAGGCAGTCCTGCAGCTTGGGGCTGGGCTAAACCCTGTAAGACCTCAAGTCGCAGTCCGGGCCCTCGTAAGGTACATGTATGATTGAATGGCTGGATAGTATCCATAGGTGAGGGAGAGAGGCTTACAAAAGAAAAAAAAATAAAACACATATAAATAAAAAAAAAAACAAAAAAGAACCAAAAAATAATAAAACAAATGTATATATAAAAACCCCTTTGTAAGTCTGTACGTCACATTGAAAGGCTTCTCTAAGTAAAGTGATGTCTTAACTTACTGAGGGACCCAAAAATATAAAAGTAAATAACTAAATAATACTGGGAGGTAGCATTTTGTTATGGAGTGGCTATCACCGTAACTTGCGATGGTTGGGGCAAGTTACATTAAACTACCCGTGGGGGTTACCAGACCTCTATCGGGAGCGTCCCATGGGAATTGGGCAATGCCCTTAAGTTTTGCCTTCAGCTTACTTGAGGGTAGTGAGGAATTAAATACTCTCCGTGAAAGAAAACTGGTTAAATCAAAAACAAACACATCAAAGAGAGATTGAGAATCAGGAAGTGATCCTGTACTATATGGTACAACTTTCTAAAAGAAGAGTAAATTATGTCCAAAAGTAAGAAAAAATCAAAGATACATACAAATTTCAGAAAACTTTACACAAAAATGTAATTGTTGAAAAATGTCTCAAATCAAGGAAGACCTATCAACATAGTAGTCTCTAAATCCCTTAAATTTAGTTAAAATCTCAATAAATAGGGATATTTGTGTACAAAATATGTTATAATTCCCTAAAAGCATTTAAATTCAGTGTCATAACAATAATATTTGTCCTAAACATTTAAAATCCCTTAAAATACTCTTATAGAACCTTTATAAACTTAGTTTGAGTTCAAAACAACATAAAAACTGATGTAACACATGTGAATTAAATGTTTAACCTACATAATTACTCAATTGACTCAAAACAGATGACAAAGTGTAAGTAGTCAATAGGAATAAATTCTCTTTAATGTTCACATTTTAAGTCTGGTTTTAACAAAACTCAGTACCAATGATTGTTTACGTATTAAACAAATAAACGAACAGTTAGTTGAAATGTGTCTATTGTAGAAACTTTACCATTAACAGTAAGAAAGTTTAGTTCCTTTTAGTTGTAATATACTCGATCAGAAAATGTATATACACCACCCTCAGAGACCCAAACACTCACCCGTGATAGACCACCCACTAATCAACATACATGAACAACCTACCTACTCAACATTCTACACTCTTGACTAACCACCCACCTACACAACACACACAGTACTCTCTATAGACTACATAACTACCCATTTACATAAAACCTTAGATTGACTCAATACATTCATGGATGACCTACCTACCAAACATTCGACTTGACTGACCACCCACCTACACATCACACACAGTACTCTCGATAGATCACTTAACTACCTATTACATGAAGCCTCTGATTGACTCAAAATCCTAACATTCATGAACAACCAACCTCCCAAACATTCGACTCAAACACCAACAAAAACAAGACTTCACATATAACCACACATTTAACATACAAGACCAACCACACACCATTCAATCATGACTTAACATGAACAACCCACCTACCACCTACGTAACATCCAACACTCTTGACTTACCACTCACCTACACAACACACAGATAGACTACATAACCAACCATTACATAAAACCCTAGATCGACACCTAACATTCATGGAAGACCTACCTACCAAACATTCAACTTGATTAACCACCCACCTACACACCACACATTCATCTTGATAATCCATTCACCCTCCCATAAAAAGACTCTTGTCAGACTATTTACTTAACATACAAGACACCACACATTCTATACCATCCATCTACCTACTCAACACACAAAAGACCAAACTCACACTCTACATATAAGACTCTTGGTTGGTCACCCATCAACTCAACATACAACACCTCTGATACACCATTCACTTGAACATTACATAATACCTTGGATTGACACCAATCATTCATGGTAGACCTATCTACCAAGCATACTACTTGACCGACCACCCACCTACACATCACACACAGTACTCTCGATAGATCACTTAACTACCTATTACATGAAGCCTCCGATTAACTCACAATCCTAACATTCAAGAACAACCAACCTTCCAAACATACGACTCAACCACCAACAAAAACAAGACTTCACGTATAACCACTCATTTAACTTCCGGTCACTTCCGGTCACCCCCGGTCCATTTCCGGTCACTTCCGGTCTACTTCCGGTCACTTCCGGTCACCTCCGGTCCATTTCCGGTCACTTCCAGTCCACTTCCGGTCCACTTCCGGTCGCCATCTTGGATCCTGTCGCCATCTTTTGTATTTCATGACGTCATATTGGACAAAAAAGTGCATTTTATATAGTATGATGTGGGAAATGTAAGTGAAATTTAAGAATTTGGAGGGAAATTTTGGGAGGGAAAATTCCCACGAAGGTTGGTACCACTACGCCGCCATCTTGGTTCCGGCCGCCATCTTGGTTCCGGCCGCCATCTTGGATCCGGCCGCCATCTTGGATCCGGCCGCCATCTTGGATCCGGTCACGTGACCAAAAAAAGTGAGTCTATTACCCTTAGAAAATAACTACTCCCGAAGATGCCCGAAGGTGGCCGCCATCTTGAATCCGAGAGCCGAAGATACCCGAGAGTGGTGCCAGAACCGGCACCCTTACACTACTTACAAGCGGCTACAAATGACACTCGTTTGGTTCCTGAACATCAATTTGGTTTCCAAAGAAATCATTCTACCATTGAACAGGTTCATAGAGTTGTACAAGTTATTCGAAATTCATTGGAAACCAAAGAATACTGTTCTTCCGTATTTCTAGACGTGTCTCAAGCTTTTGACAAGGTGTGGCACACTGATCTATTGTACAAATTAAAAAAAATCACTTCCGCACACTTTTAACAGCGTAATAAAATCTTTTGTTTCAAATAGGTAATTTCAAATCGAGCTTCAAAATTTAAATTCAGATTTGTTACCTATATGTGCTGGCGTTCCTCAAGGTAGCGTCCTTGGGCCACTACTTTACATCATTTACACGGCGGACATCCCAGTAAACGACGCGACTACTACCACATCTACTTTTGCTGATGACACGGCAATTTTATCATCACATGAGGACCCCATAGCTGCGTCTCAATACTTACAAGACAGTCTTAACCATATTGAAAGGTGGCTGCATAAATGGAGGATCAAGGTGAATGAAACCAAATCTAGCCATATCACCTTTACCCTAAGACATGGACACTCTCCCCCTGTATTACTCAACAACGTCCCTTTACCTCAAGTAGATTCTATAAAATATTTAGGTATACATCTGGATAAGAGATTGACTTGGAGAACACATATATGGCATAAAAGACTGCAACTAAATTTGAAATCCCAAAAACTGTCATGGCTTCTAAACTACAAATCAAAACTAAGTAAATTTAACAAAATTCTTCTGTATAAAATGATATTAAAACCTGTCTGGACATATGGTTTGCAACTTTGGGGGACGAGTAGTGAATCAAATATTGAAATTATTCAACGTTTTCAGTCGAAGACTTTAAGAACGATTATTGGTGCTCCATGGTTTGTTTCAAACAGAACTATTCACAATGACCTTCAGATTTTGACAGTGAAAGAGGAGATCAAGCGGATTAGTGCAAAATATCAAGAAAAGTTACACAATCATCAAAATTACCTTGCACTTAATTTGCTTGATAACTCTAATGAGGTAACAAGGTTGGATCGAGCAACGGTATTGAGCCTGCCGTACAGATTTTAATTTTAACTTTGAAACGTTGTCATTAAAAGAATTTGTTGGTGCACTATTTCTGAATAGTCACATACTCACGTGCTTGTAAATATGCCATATTTTTTACTTATTGTTATATTGAATTTAACAGATTGTAAAATAAAACAGTTATATAAAAAAAAAATTAATTGATTTATTTATTTGATTAACAGCTGTTAAATAAAAACAAAAGAATAAAATTGTGGTAGACAAAATATTAAAAAATAATTGAGTACAGTAGTAAACTACACTAAACATCAGCTGTTGTAAATTGGATACTGTGTAAACTGAAAGGTTGCTCCACATTTCAATGATACAATCAAAACTCAATATTATGACCGGCGAAGCGGGCGGATACAGCTAGTATGGCTTAAAAGACTGCAACTAAATTTGAAATCCCAAAAACTGTCATGGCTTCTGAACTACAAATCCAAACTTAGTAAATTTAACAAAATTCTTTTTCATAAAATGATATTAAAACCTGTCTGGACATATGGTTTGCAACTTTGGGGGACGAGTAGTGATCAATAAAATATTGAAATTATTCAACGTTTTCAGTCGAAGACTTTAAGAATGATTATTGGTGCTCCATGGTACGTTTCAAACAGAACTATACACAATCACCTTCAGATTTTGACAGTGAAAGAGATCAAGCGGATTAGTTCAAAATACCAAGAAAAGTTAAACAATCATCAAAATTACCTTGCACTTAATTTGCTTGATAACTCTCATGAGGTCACAAGGTTGGATCGAGCAACGGTATTGAGCCTGCCGTACAGATTTTAATTTTAACTTTGAAACATTCTAATTCAAAGACTTTTTTGGTGCACTATTTCTGAATTCTGAGTCACCTACTCACGTGCTTGTAAATATGCCATATTTTTTACTTATTGTTATGTTGAATTTAACAGATTATAAAATAAAACAGAGTTATAAAAAAAGAAGAGTTTACGATAAATTACACTTTTTCTATATATTTTTTCTCTATAGAGTTACGTGTAAAATCTATTTGTGAAATTTAAGATATAACCACGTTGAAACTCATCTATAGACTTATAGGTTTTTATAGAGTATCCAACTTCAGAAGAACTGCAGCAGGTCGAGCTTTTGTATTGACGTGATGATTTAAAGGGAACTATAGTGGAAGGGTAAACAAGCGAAGAGAATAACCCCGTAGCGAAGCAAGGGCTGTCGGCTTGTGTTTTCATATAAGAGCCTCCTCTTCACTCCTCACCTATGTCTAGCTGTTACTGGCCGTGCGCCCAGGATAATTTGTTCAGTCAATAGTGTAGTGAGATGCTGTAAATAAATGTAAAATTGTGATTTTGCGTTATACACTTAGTTAATCTACTATTATTTGTAATCAAAATTCACATGCTTTAACAGTAGTAAAAAAACCTTAACATTATAACATTTTGGTACATAACATTTGGTACAAAATTTACCAATAGTGGAGGCTAAAAAAGATAATTGTAACTTAACAAAATATTTTGAAATATATTTTTAATTTTTTCTCATTTTTTAAAAATTTTCTTTAATTTGTTAGGTACCTTGACATTATTCAATTGACATTTGATGATTATTTAAGAAATACATAAATGAGTTCTAATTTTAAATTTCTTTAAAAAATGTTTATATACAGATAATGTATTAATTCAATACACATAAATGCCAAATGTCCTAAAATTTGTCCATATATTTATTTGTAATGATTATGCAAGATGCCTTAATCTAAGAATGTTACACAATTTTCTTGGTTTGATCTGATGAGTGATGATATTTAATTTTACAATAGTTTTATTTAATTCGTCAAACTATGAGTGTAATTTAATTTGGTATTGGAATTGTTGTTTCGGTGTTTGGTACCAATAAAGAGCAACTGTAGATTAAAAGTGAGTACAAATGCATAAACTGGTCGGGTGGGCAGGCTGGCTGAGACGTCCATTATCAGGAGTACAATGCCAGCGATAAGAGCAAGGGAGGAATGTGTGAGTGACGTAGTACGTGGCTGACACATTCCTCTCTTTCTTTAGAGGGGGGGAAATGGGGCGAGGGGGAAGACATCCAAAGCCAGCGCAACCTTGTGACGGCTCAAACAACTAAACGACACGTTGACAAGCTCAACCCATATGATGGGACTGTCTGGCATAATAGAAGGTCTATGATGTTACGTAATTTAGGGACGTAACTATGATGTGTGACATAGTCTGTAAATTGTGTTTTATAAATTGGCACCCATGTATGAGGGAAGTTTTTGTGACGCCATCTATCCAGTCTGGTCATTGATCAAGTCTTCAAGTAAGTATTCTTATTTTCTAATTTCATATTGTTTTGAATATGCAGAGTACAGGAAGATGTGAATACTGCAATAAGGTATAACTGTTACATTTATACATATAGTTTCAAAATATTTTCAGTTCAAAATCTTAACAAAATTTAAGTAAAATAAATTTAAAATGTACAAAGATTCTTAACTTTACAAATATTGTAATTTATTTGGCGATGATCTTGGTATGTAAAACAATCAGAAAAAAACAACATAACCTTTAGTTTTAATCAGCTGTTTGATACGTTTCTGTGTAAAACTGTGTTTATTTCGTTCCGATATTTTTTAGAAATATTTAATAATTATTGTTCTTTTTAATTGTAAAAATACTTAAAATATGTAAGGAAATTCGCGTTTTTGTGTTTACTTGTGTATTTTCTTATCAATATATTGATCTGAACCTAATTGTAAAGTAAATGAATACCTCAAAGGTTAACCCGTCAAATGTAAACAAAGTATTGTTCATTGATGTGGCAAATGACCACAATTATTGCTCTAACGAAGGAATAGTAACTGAATCACTTGGACACACTCTTCCCAAGCAACGTGAAGATGAGACACCAAACACAAACGGTTGGCAAAGGGTGCCGATCCGAAATAAGAGACTTTTGCCCTCAGGTAATGGGTTGGATGTTAAAAAACCTTGTACAAGGTCTGATATGAACAATCCTATCAACTTACGCAATAGTTTTGAGTGTCTAAATAATCCAAAACAAACTGCAGATGAAGAAATGTCTCATGACCAAGACGCCAACAAAGCAGAGGTAAGACCTCCACCAATATTTGTCCCAAACATTTCCGATATTAAGAGTATGATTGTAAGTATTGAAAAAGTGATAACAAAGGATTCTTATTCATACAAATGTATTACCAGAGACAAGGTAAAAATTAATGCTGTAAACATCGATGCATACCGTACCCTAGTCAAACATTTAACTGACATGAAGGTAAGCTTTCACACTTATCAAATTAAACAGGACAGGGCCTACAGAGTTGTGCTTAAAAACATGCACTTTTCCACTGAACTTCAGGATATAAAAGCAGCTATAGAAGATCATGGTTATGCTGTTAGAAACATATCAAATCTGAAAAGTTCTAGATCTAAAGATCCTCTGTCTATATTTTTTGTAGACTTAGAGCCCGCGCCCAATAACAAGGACATTTTCAATGTACAGTTCTTACTAAATGCTAGAATTGTATTCGAACCTCCGTATAAACGTAATGACGTGGTACAGTGCAAAAAGTGTCAACGGTATGGGCATACCAAATCCTACTGTTGGTACAAAAATCGCTGTGTGAAATGCGGTTCTGATCATCATACAAATAGTTGTAACAAATCTAAGGAATCTCCGGCTACATGTGTACTATGTGGGGGTGAGCACCCTGCCAATTATAAAGGATGCTCTGTATATAGAGATGTTAAAAACAAAGCTTTCCCTACTTTACGTTTGAATGTTTCAAAAGAACCAGGGACTTCTTCACCACCGGGGAAAGACAAAGTTGTTAAAAACTTACAATCGCCTATTGCCCAGCCTCGAGAATCTTCTTTAACAACAACTACATCATCTCTGACTTACGCAGGCGTAACATCAGGTCGAACAAATGCGGAAGAAAATTTAAATAAATTAATCAATGGATTTCTAAACAAATTTGAAATGCTCATGTCACAACAAGCCCAACAAGTAGGTACACTGATCAACCTACTAACAACCGTCATCTCAAAACTAAAATGACCAACTTCTATAGGATTGGTCTTTGGAATGCCAACGGCTTGGCCCAACATAGCCAGGATATTAAGATTTTTATTTCAATGCATAAAATTGATATAATGCTAATAACTGAAACACATTTTACTGCCTTAAATTACTTTAAAATTCCAAATTTTTCTATTTATAGCACCAACCACCCTGACAATACCGCTCATGGGGGAAGTGCTGTTTTAATTAAAACTAATATCAAACATCATGAAATTACAAAATTTCAGCACAATGATTTTCAAGCTACCAGTGTTGTGGTTGAAGATTGGATGGGTCCTTTGACAATTTCTTCCCTTTACTGTCCGCCCAGATTTAACATCTCAGACCAGCGATTCAATCAGTTTTTCAGCTCACTTGGTCCTCGCTTTCTGGCAGGAGGTGACTACAATGCTAAACATGTAATGTGGGGATCAAGACTAGTAAATCCTCGGGGAAGAAATCTGCTAAAATGTATAGATAATAATAATTTACATTATTTATCAACTGGTCATCCTACTTATTGGCCAACAGATGTAAATAAAATCCCAGACCTGCTTGACTTTTTTGTAACCAAAGGGATTTCTCAAAATTACGTGGACATCACCTCATCTCTTGATCTTTCATCTGATCATTCACCTTTGATACTGACTATAAGCTCGTCTATTATGTTAAAGGAAAAACCTCCTACACTGTCAAACAAAACTACTAATTGGGATCAATTTCGAGAGTTGTTGAACAATACCTTAAATCTGACCATTCCCTTAAAAACCGGAGGAGACATAGATAATGCAGTTGAAATATTCACTTCTTCCGTTCAGGCTTCTGCTTGGAAATCAACTCCGGAACTGCGTAGTGAAACTATTAAACAAATTAACTATCCGTTTTACATAAAACAAAAGATTGCTGAAAAACGTCGCTTGCGAAGAATCTGGCAACATTCAAGAAATGCTGTTGATAAAACAAACTTCAACCGGGCCTCCCAACAGCTGAAAAGAATGTTGCATGATATAAACAATGTTTGGTTTCAGGAATTCACATCAACCCTTTCTCCCACTGAGGCGACTGATTACTCATTATGGAAAGTGACGAAAAGGATGACGCAGCCACAAGTCCCAATCCCTCCTATTTCCAAGCCTGACGGTTCTTGGGCTAAAAGTAGCATGGAAAAGGCAGACTTGTTTGCTAACCATTTTTCAAATGTATTCAAACCTAATCCTGTAAACAGATGTAATGACATTGGTCCAAATGTTAAAGAATTTCTGGACTCACCTAATCAGCTTGAAATGCCAATAACCTCATTCAAACCATCGGAAGTAAAGGGAGCAATCGAAGGACTTCCTGCTAAAAAATCTCCTGGCTATGACCTTATTACAGGAAAGGTGCTAAAAGAGCTCCCTAGGAAAGCGATTGTTTTCCTTACTATATTGTTCAACGCCATGTTGAGACTTGAGTACATTCCATCTCAGTGGAAGGTAGCTGACATTATTGTTATTCTGAAACCTGGTAAACCACCTCATCAGGTTACTTCATACAGACCGATAAGTCTCCTACCGGTTCCATCAAAACTGTTTGAAAAATTGTTTTTGAAACGATTAAATCCATTATTAACTGAGCTAAATTTACTTCCAAATCATCAGTTCGGATTTCGACCTAATCATTCAACAATTGAACAGGTGCATCGAGTTGTTGATAAAATCAGGCAAACCTTAGAAAAAAAGGAATTTTGCTCAGCAGCATTTCTCGATATAAGCCAGGCTTTTGATAAAGTCTGGCATGATGGGCTGTTGTTCAAAATTAAATTACTTCTACCTCATAATTTCTACAATCTAATAAAATCTTATCTATCCCAACGATACTTTAGAATAAAATATCAAAATTGTTATTCAAATCTAAAATTAATTGAATCTGGAGTTCCACAGGGTAGTGTATTGGGCCCTTTATTGTACACAATATTCACAGCTGATATTCCAACTCACCAAGAAACTCTAACTGCAACATTTGCAGATGATACTGCAGTCCTTGCTTCTCATCGGAACCCTTTTACAGCTTCTCAGATCTTGCAAGATGTTTTAAATTCAATGACAGATTGGGTAAAACGCTGGAGAATACAAGTAAACGAGAGTAAATCTATACACATTACATTTACGCTTAATTCGGAAAACTGTCCAAATGTTTCCTTAAACAACACTCTACTAACTCAACGAAATGATGTTAAATATCTAGGAATTTACTTAGATAGGCGACTGACATGGCAGAGCCATATCTGGAATAAACGATTGCAACTAAATACAAAATTTTCTAAAATGTATTGGCTTTTTGGAAAAAGATCCCACCTCTCCACTGAAAATAAACTATTACTGTACAAAGTTGTCTTGAAGCCAGTGTGGACATATGGCATACAGTTGTGGGGGACAGCATCATTATCAAATCTGAACATTATTCAACGTTTCCAGTCAAAGGTACTGCGGACTATATTGCAAGCTCCATGGTATGTTAGGAATGCAGTAATCCACAAAGACACAAGAATTGACTACGTGCAAGATGAAATCTCAAAGTTTAGTTTACGTTACCTACAGAAGCTTGAAGCACATGAAAACCATCTTGCTGTGAATTTGTTGGACAATAGTCAACACATTTATAGACTAAAAAGGCATGACTTCCTTAGTTTAAGTGAACGTTTTTAATCCATTATGTTGTTTACAGTCTTTGGAAGGTAATCAACCATTGTTATTTAAAATAGATCGAATTTACTTATTGTTCATTATTGAATAGATTGTAAATATTAAATAAATGTTATAAAAAAAAAAAAAAAACCTTTAGTTTTATTTACAGCTTGAGCTAGGCTAAGTCTTTGGTCGACACACGACAGAAGGACTGGAGGACACGGACAGGGAGGAACAGGCAGAGGCAGTTAGCAGAGCAGCAGACGAAGCGTATTTATGTTATGAGTGAAGTGCAAGATTTGCTGATTGAATAGGTAGAAAAAGATAGTCATCCTCATCCAGCCCTTGGAGGAAAACTGAGACATATGCAGGAGTAACACAAGACTGAATTCACCTTTATGATTTAAAATTGTATATAAATCGAATAAAATATATTTCATTGATTCATAAACATGCTTGGAAGAGTGCTGGCAAGGAACTCTTTACGACTGGTAAGCCCCTTATAATGTATTTCTCCATTTGTTATTCCTTTATTTCTAATTGATGAATTACCCCTCAAACTTTTTCGTTTCTTAGGTAGTATATTTCATTAAATTAAGACAACTCTGCAATGCAACCTTATTTTTTTAACTGATAGGCTATACAAGTTTCCTTTGTTACATAATACATTTTAGGGACTTGGATCCTATTATGTGAAAGTATTTGCCCGTTACTGACTTGAAAGTTTATTAATAATTAAGTTAGTTTGCATACAAGCACTTATATAATAGAGTTTGGTTTAACCTATACAAGGAGGTAATCTTGTCTTGATTATTATGTAAGCCTACCTTATAAACTTATCCAGTTGTAAATTACTAAAGAACTCGTAACCAAAGCCTACTGCCAGTACTGTGATTTTGTTAAAATAATTACATAATATACCTACCTTACATGTCATAAGGTAATTATTCGAAATAGCTCATTATGCATTTTCAACTGTTTTTTCTCAAAACACTGATATAATAGGCTAACTTTGAAGTAGGCCTACTAAAAAATTTGTTTTGTCTGCAAAAAGTTAAGTTTAATCAAGAGGAAAAATTGAAAGTTGTTTTTTTTAACCCTTTCAATCCCAACGTCCGGTTTTCCGGACGTTAAATGTATATGCAAAGAAGCCCGACGTACGGGAAACCGGACGTCGGTCGTATCTTCAAAGAAGCCCAACGTCCGGTTAACCAGACGTTTTTGTATTTAATTTTAAAAAATCAATTTTCGTCAAAATCGATTATATTTTGATGTTAATATAATCAGTAAGACCTATTTTATTCATATATGGAAGTTTAAATGTCTTTGGATTTGAAACAACGAACTAAAATAAATGATTAGTGGGTGTTGACTTTTTGCGTCGTCCGTCAGCTGTGTCAGTGCCGTTGCAGTATACCAAGCTTGTCGCAGTTGTTTGTTTACATCACAGTTCGTTTGTTTTCATTGTCGTTTGTATTGTGTTTATTTACTTTACTTCAGTGAATGTATTATTGTGTTCATATCAGTGAATAATGAAACATTCACGATCACCGTTAAGTGAAAATACAATTGCCAAAGTTGTTGAAGAGTCAAGTGAAAGTAATGTTTACTCAGTTTTTAACTCAAAGTTTGTATATAAACTGTAAATATTTGGTAAATGATGTTTTTTCTCGATTTTGAACATTTGTGTAATTTATTCAAGTGCTGTAAACATAATTAATAGATGAAATAAGTAGTTATTGGTAACCTAGCAACAAACAAAATAGATGTTTAAGGATGGCCTATTTTTTTAATACGTACTTTTTTTGAAAAGTGTCCATAAAAACTTTATATATGGGAGAAAATGAACAAAAATTTGAAATGTTATTCAGTATCAGTTATATAACAGCGTACAGTGTTTAGTTTGATTTTTACTAATTAAAAAAAAATGTTTATATTGAACTTTCTACGTGGATTTTATTTTTGGATGTAAAAAAAGTGTGTTTTTTTTATTTCTATACAATTTGTATGACTATTTTTATCTTATGCTTGGTGATATTTGTTAAGAAACTCCTTCAAAAAAAAAAAAAAAAAAAAAAAAAAAAAAAAAAAAAAAAAAAATCATTTAAATTGGTTGGAAAATAATAAAAATATAAGGTGTTAATTAGAATACTGTCAAAACTATAAAAGTGCCTTGGGCTTTTATACTGATCACTATGGAAAATAGTTGGGCTTTTATGCAGATCATCCAAAAAAAAATCTGGGAGTGAAAGGGTTAAAATATAGCATTGTGGATAGCCTACTCAAATTGGAAGAATTTTGTCCTGATCAAGAATATGTAAATGGTTTTGAAGTCGGACCATTATTAAGAATGTTTGCACCAGAAAGTGCATATTTGGAGAAAGGTTTGTATAGGTTAGGTTTGGTAGGTTACATTCTGTTAGGTTAGTTTTAGTAAGGTTAGGCTAGCCTTATTTATTAATTATTGATAGCCTAATCAAATTAAACCTTATATAACCTAACCAAACTATTTACACAATCGTAATCCGGGTTAGACTGTGTCTAATGTTATTATGTACACTATGTACAAATTGCTGACGTTTCAAGCACATTGCAGCACTCATCTTCAGGGCGACACACTCTGCCCCTCAAATCAGAATGAAATCAGACTTTTGTGTACATAATAACCAGACACGGTTCAACCCGAATTACGATTGTGTAAATAGCTTGAATATCGACCGTGGAAGTCTCCATACGAATAACCTAACCAAACCTCACATAACCCAATCAAAACCTAACATAACAACCAAAACTAACATAACCTTACCAAACCTAACAACCTGACTGAAACCAGCACATTTCCGGCTCTAACACGCTTAATAATTTCTGATTGCGAAACCCTTGCCATATTAGAGATCAGGGCGCAATTCCGCTTAATTTGAGTATCCGCAACAATATATTTACACCAACAATTATGTATTTAGGAACATAAAAATTGTTCTGTTTTTCCTCATTTTCATAGTTTTCCTGACTTTTCTTCCCAAAAATTGTTGAAGTACTTTCAGAGAACCCATTATTTGTGTGTTTCGAGAAAAAAACTTCTCTTGAGACCGGAGTTAGCAAGCATGGGACCAGCCATTGGGTTTGAACTAGATAATTCCTAGGTTTTGTTGTCATATATGTGGTCATTGGTTTCAGTACAGATCAAATGGTAGCAAATCATTATCTGACTAAAGTATATCATTGATTGCTTTTTAAAGTATGCCTAACATTGCATTTAAAATAGTCTGGCTTAAACTTTGAAGTTATAAACACGATTACTTTGTTCAAAGTTTTTAAATTTCCTTAACGGAAATTTGATTTGTTTAACCAGTTATATCATTTTATAGCTATGGAAACTTTAAACCAAGACATAGCGCTTTTAAGTAATAATCAGGACATTAAGGCAACATTATTGTTATTTGACGATGATTATTATTATTAAATCAAACGAAACCTGATTAATGTTTTGAAAGATTATTCATTGAACTAGAAACAGTTGACTTCCATAAGAGGGTGGCACAAAACAATCAATAGTAAATATCAAACAACAATTATTGTCTAGTTTAAAATATTCCTCTTTTGTAATTTTTTTTCTAAGTACTATACAACTGTGCTGACTTTTTAAGAAAATTGGAAAATTTGATATTTTAATTTGTAAGCTAACATTACCTAACCTACCTTAACCTAAGCAGTTATTTTATCAGTTTATACTCACTAATAATTAGGTATGTATTTAGACACTTGGTGTTTTAGATCAATGAAATCAAAAGTTAAGTATGAATATATTTAACCTATAGTCCCAGTCTAATAAGTTGATTGATCAAATTTATTCTATTTGAAAAATTTTAATTTTTAAAATTCCTCATTTTATAATTGGGGTATTTTTAGGCAATAGGTCTGGGATTTCAGTAAAAATGTGAAAAGATATCTTATTAACCTACTTCAAATTTCACTGTGTTTTCAGTTTTCTGAGGCTTTTGGCAGTGATATATTCAATCTTTGTTTCTTTTGTCTCTATCTCCAATTTACAAGGTATGCTGTTTCCTTTCTTTTTTTGCTGAAATCAATTTATACTAGGTAACTTAATATCTGTCAACAAGGTTATGCATCCAACTGGAATTTCTGTTTTAGATTAGAGGAACTGGTCTTTTGAAAGCAGAACCTTCAAATGTATATTTGAGTGTGAAGAAATGTGAAGCTCAAATATCACTACCCACGACAAGCTTTATCAGAAGTAAGATAATTTGGCTTTAACTATAATAATGTGTCTTATGTTTTCTTCTAAGCGTGATAACTTGTTAAGTGTTGTGCGATTAAATTAAACAATAATCCTTTAGAGCGTTTGATATGTTAATATAATGGTCTATTAATCAAAAATACCGAGCCACCATTGGTGTTAAAATCATTATTGAAAAGGCATTACCCTGTGATAGGTTCAAAGTGCAAAAAAACTTGACATTTTCATGATCTGAATATGTTAAGTTTTTGACAAAACATGTAAGCACAAGATTGTAAGTATATATAAAATTTTAGACTATCTGGTGCTAGGGATATACTACAGTCCAATATTGTAGTTCAAATGGTTAATGAGTTTTAATTGATTTATTTTTCAATCTAAATAATAGGAGAAGGTCCTGAATTATTTAGGTTTTTAGGTTCTGTTTAGAACAGGAAAGCCTTACCTTTGAAAGTTAAAACAGACAAAAAAGGTAAAACAATCATGAGGTATTTCAAGGCCACTGGCCTTAGTCCATCACAGAAGAGGGTTAATAAAAGAGTGGAGTAGTAGAACTGAGCCGGGGGCTGCAGTGTTGCCAACTCTATGGTAAAATACTCCTTATTTGTAATGCTTTATGATATGCCTGTTTTTGTACTTTACTGTACTGTAGCCTGCTTGGATTGGAAAAAGGTTGGATTATTATTTGATGTTTAAGTTTGGAGGGTCTCTTGATATTGTGAACAATTGGTGAGAAAATTCCCACTATCTGAATTGTGAAGGGTTACGATTTTATTATTTTGGTGCTGTGGCATTGGTTGAACTATGATGATTGATGAGTGGTAGCATATTTCACCATAGGTTTGTCTTTGAAGCCAGTTTTGACATCTGTCTATGACCATCCATTTTAGTTCAGAGTATTAGCAAACAGGCATGTATGATGAGCTGTGCATTGCTTGCATTGTATTCGATAGATAATAATTTTGGTTTTGGAGTATTATTTCCTTTGATTTTGAATGTCAGATGGGTATTTTTAGCTATTAAAAGTTTTAAAGGGGTATTTATTTTACAGGCTTTGAATTCTGCAGGGTTAAGAGTGGGAGAGGGGGTAATCTTATAGAATTTACATTGCTGTGATGAGATATTTCAGGGTGAATATGGATATTTTTAGGTTTGGTGGTTGTTTGAAAGAAGTATCCTCTTCTGACGACAAAGCCACAGAAGATTCTGTTGTTGAAATTATGTAGTTTTTTTTGTCATTGGAGCAGATATGGTTTTTAGGCTAATTGGTTTATCTGTTCTATTTAATAATTTAGTTAGGTTAGGAGACGTTAGGTTAGGAGAAAGTCTTTGATTTTCATCCTTTTTAATTTAAATAATTTTAATATCTTATCAGAAATATTAGTCTACAACCAAGGCCAAAGTGAATTTTATTTTATCAGTTCACCTTTGTTTTGTATCCAAGTAATTCTTCTGGGCTAAAAGACTTAATGTGCACTTATCATTAATAAGGCTGTATGCATATTCCTATCAGTGAAACTTATCTCTGTTGTGAATGCTTGAAAGACACTGTTAATTTCATTATACACCTAGAAGCATTGGTACACCTAACTAAAGAAGTAGCCTACTAAAAATATACTCATTCATAACAGTGAAGCCTTGTCAAACGTAGAATTATACTTAAATTGTTGCATTGTACAACTTTGTCATTGGCACCTCTTTTTTGTTGTACTCTCTTTGCTCTCACAACAAGTACAAACCTTACAAGCACTAAGAGTATTCCTGGCAACCCTCTTGCCTTTTCCAAACTAAAAAGCATTGACGATTTATTTTACAATCCACCGTGACAATGAACTCAGCCTACAACTCTGTTTCTGACTGGTTTTCCTCTTATAAATTGTTCTATTGTAGGGAAAAAACTCTGAAATGCTTTTTAGTTTTTTTTTTAAACATGATTACAAGTCTGCAAAGCTTTTGGTTTTTATATCGATAATAGGCTGGATCAGAAATCATAAATTAACAATTTCTGTAAAGAGGTTTTGACGGTTTCTTCTTTAATGTCACAGCTTAGGAACTGTGAAATACATATTTAAGCTCAGCCTAGTTTCTATTTTTCAATATAATATTTCTTACGGATTAATTTTCTTGGTCATTCTAGGACTGTCAACGATATATTTATGATAGAAAATAAAATAGTCAGGACTGTAAGTAGAGAAGAACATCTCGAACATTGCAATCAAACTTGAATTCATGACAATAATTAATCTCTATATATTTCATTTTTTAAAATACACTAAATTACACATAATAGATACATTCAGAGAAGACGAACACTTACGCAATACAATAGGGAAAGACAAGATTGACCTATCCCAACATTGGTTTGCAAAAACAGGTACTGTAATTATTTTCAAATTAACTGTGTCAAATTTTTAATAGGCTCTCTTGTTCTGCCAGACTTGTTTCTTTCAAAATATTTGAGAATAAATTAAGTGATTGGCTCATTAAAATCCCCTTTCATACTGTTAAAAGAATTTATCGATCAAGTTAAAGATGACATTTTTAAAGATATCTCTCTTGTGATTTCATATTGTTTACTTATTTATATGTTTATCACTTATCTATTTATTTATTTAATGACTAGTTTGCTACTTTTTTAAATTCCTAAGACGCTGATCATCAAATATGGTCAAATACAGATTGAGTTTAGATGAGCGAATGTATCTTTGTAATAAGTTAGTGCGACTATTACTTAGAAAGTGTCATTAATTAATAGCCCAATGACAAATGAATAGTTGATCATCAAGGACATATATTATATTTGTCTTTGGCCTATTTCTATCCGATTCCATGGATCAATGGTAATAAACATCCTTATTATTGAAACTATTACTGATGCAAAGGAGTAGTATTCTTATAGCTTTACTGTTTACATTCAGGTAATCACCATGGACCCCATGTTCAACATGCGGCACCACCATTCCAGGGTACAGCTGTTGTCAATGGGGATTTCAAAGAGATTTGTCTTAGCGACTATAAAGGACAGTACTTAGTACTTTTCTTTTATCCCCTTGATTTGTAAGTATGATTTATTCATCTTATAATTGTTTACATTATTTATGATGGTATGTGCTGAAGATCAAGCTTGAAACTAAAATAATGCAATCCATTAGTTACATTTCATTTGCAATACTCAGATGGTAATACACGTGGATGACCATAAAGATTTACTTATTTCATTTTTAAATGAAAGGACATTTATTTAAAAAGTCATTTGTTAAAGTCCACAGTCATAAAATACTTGTTTAAATCAAGGAAACATTTTCTCAATGCATTTGCCAATATCATGATTTTTTTATCTTGATTATGTAATTTGTTTGTTTACAAAGAGAGCAAATTTCTATACTCACTGTATATATAGATTTTCTTGTTTTTGATGTTCTGTTTAACTGATATTTTATTTTATAATTTTGACCATAAAATATCAAGTTTTATAATAAAGTAAAAAAGGTTTGTTTTACAAATTAGTGTTAGTTTGTTGTTTTAAGTTCAGTTTTCTCAGTTAAAATATTTTTAATTGAAATAGTCGTTGACCCTAAACACTGAAAAATAGAATTCCACTGTTAAATCAGAATGACACGGAAAGAGTTAATCTTAAATTATTGTCTATTCCAGAGCACACAAGAAATTCATTATTGCATTTATTTTTCAGAATTGCATTCTAGTTAAAAACCACACGTTTACGTTTATTAGCTAACATATTGTTGTAACTTTCAGCACGTTCGTGTGTCCTACGGAGATTGTTGCGTTTAGTGATCGAATAGAAGAGTTTAACTGCATTAACACAGCCATAGTAGGTGTGTCTTGTGACTCTCACTTCAGTCATCTGGCATGGATCAATACACCAAGGAAGGTAAGGTAAAAGTATGCTACTTCTCTTTTAAAAACATGCCAAAAGCTATTTAAATTTTGCACACAATTTTTTGTTAGGTATTAAAATATTTTCTAGAATTTCATTATTTATTGACAGTAACCAATATTTTACATAAAAAAATACTGTTCAAATAAAATGACTACCATGGTTTACTTTTATAAGGGAAGATACAATTTGAAGAGCTATTGTAACCCCCTAGGATTGATACTGTAGCTTCCCCGGTAGAAAAGGTTTACAGTCTAGAAAACTGTCTTAAGTCTATTTTAGGAGAGTTCAAAGTAGCACAATCGTTTCAAAAGTTAGCGGAAATGACCTTAAACATTTTCTAATGAAAACCATTTAAAAGGCTACTTTTTATAACCATTCACATCTACTTTTTATAAAGAGATCCTCCATGGTAAATATCAGCGTCATATACTTGGTCAATATCCAACTAAAATGACTAGAGAAATGAAGAAATAAGTCATAAAGGTAGGTTTTGTCATGACCTATTACCAGGCTATGGCTGTATTAAAATGAGTTTTGAAATGTTTCAGATTGAAACAACAATAATTGTCTCATACGCAACAAAGTTTCGTAGTATAAAAATATTTGTAAATCTACTTTTAGAAGGTATAAAGAAGTGCCTGAATCAGTGCTTTCTCACCATATTAACACATTACTCACGATAGAAAGATCCTTGTAATCCTAAAAATGTTTATTTTTCCTACAAAATAATTTTTGTAAATTATTCTTTTATTGAGAAAACTACGTAAGTCTACTCTTAGAGTGTGTAAAACAGCTGTTTTGAGTAACACAGATACAAATTGATTATTTAGCTTCTCCTAATCATGGAAGGGAGGAGACAGATAAAGAGTCATAAGATGAAAGTTACAGTATAGATTATCTCAAATCTGGACTGAAATTATAGTAACGTTTGAATAGGACAATTAATTTAGCCACTACAAGCAAGAAGACCGTATTTTTGAAATGTCAAAAAAAAAAAAAAAAAAAAAATAAATAAAAAAAAAAAAAATAAATAAAAAATTAAATATGGCTGACATTAAAACAGTAACCATTTTGAAACTGAAGAATTTTTTTAAATAAAAAAATGCAGCCTATTAGTTTTTGAGTTTTAGGAGTTTTGAGATACAGTGTTGAGTGAGTCAGTGTTGTTTGGATACATATAGTATATAGATTTAAATAAGAGTGGTTGTTATGTAGTCATATAAGACGCCTATCAAAATAAGAATTTATAATGCTGAAATACATTTTAACCCCTTGCCGTGGTTTGACGTTATATTGACGCACCGTCCAATGACCTCTGTATGTAGTTTGACGTTAATATAACGCGCATGGTTATCCCGACGAGTGTTGCTACCTAGCGACTCAATAACGAACTCTTACGAATTGGGAACTCCTGCAGTACGTTTATAACATTACAATGATCGTATTCCTAACGTTGGATTGTGGAACAATATTGATTTTTACTGTAAGGAGACGATATTCAACAGGTCATTCACAGCTGTCTGCAGTAATGGCGGCCGGTGTAAACAAAGTGTGTTGTTGTTTATCGTAACGTGTTGTTTAGCTGGTTTATTATTTTATTATAAGTGGATTGAATGAATAAATGTTTTTATCGTGTGTTGTGTGTTATAAGTGTAGCGAAAATATAAAGGTTTTTCCAAACGTATGCATTTTTTCACCGGATTGATAAAAAAAGTACCGCGTACAGGGTTGAGGCGCACACATAAATTACTGCGTCAAAGGGTTAACAGCCTTTTATATATGAGGGTAAATATGTATATCAGGATTTGACAATAAGTAAATATTGAGAAGTGGTAAATTTAAATACACAAGTAGTGCTACCTTTTTACTTTTTTTATTTCATATGACTGACATTTATCATATTTACTTAATTTGTCACTCATTTGTAGTTTTTCAATCACTAAAATTAAAATTGTCAGTAAGCCAAGTGTACTTGACATTTTAGGTAAATTTATTACTAATATTATTTTGATAACAAGCTATTATTGTTTCAGCATGGAGGTTTAGGGGAACTTCACTACCCTCTGCTCTCTGATTTCAACAAGACAATAGCAAAAGATTACAATGTTCTACTGGAGGATGATGGAGTCCCTCTCCGAGGACTGTTTATCATCGATCCACAGGTAGTCTAATGTTTAAACTAAATGCTTATAACCCAATGTGAAGCCCTGACATCCATTCAATCAAGCCTGATTTTAATGCATTAAAGGGTGTCATCAAGGTCCCTAGTTGAGCGCTCCAAGGAATTTAGTTCTAGATTTATTGCAATTGTTCATAGCATTTTAGCCTCACTAACTCACACACGTGTTTCCCTCCATCCTTCCATCCCTCTTATCTCTCAACAAATTTATTACTTCTTTTATTCACATAGTCTTCTTTTATTCCAAAAATAAATGTTTGATCGACTATAAACAATTAGTTCTGTAAATGTGATACCTATTGTACAAGATACCTTTCAAAGCAACTTGCTTTGAAGGTTAAATATATTCAATTTAAAAAAAATGTTTGACTATAAATTGAATTTAGTTACAGACCACAGTTGAACCATACCATATGCCTTAACAGGAATTTATAGTCCAAATTGGCTGTAACTACAGAAAGTTCAAAATTTCTCAAACAGTTTATAAAACTATTCAAGTTTAATATATTCAACTATAAGAAAATATTGACAGCTATACCGTTACACAACAGAGTTCTCAGTGTTAATGTACGGTGGTGTTGACCTACCTATTTACTGAGGTTTTCCTATTCACCGAAACACGCACCTACCTATATTTATTCCATGTACATGAGCTGATAACCACAGGCTGTTCATTTTCCGTTCGGCTATTAATTAACGACACTTTCCAAAGTATAGTCGGCCTTAGTTTGTAACAGTAACTAAATTCGGTGATCACATTCATTCGAAATCCATATCCACCCATATAAATAAATAGATAATTCAAAATTATTCAATCTTTATTTCTATTCTCTTTTTAAATATTGCAGTTTTAATCCTAGATAGGCTCTATTGTAATTTAAATTTTGTACAAAAGTATTCTGAAGATTCTCTTCTGCAAGTATTATATATTTCAAGGAATGCTGTAATGAAATCTTTAAAAATAAATTTTTTTCAGGGAGTGGTTCGACAGATCACTGTGAATGATCTACCAGTCGGCCGAAGTGTGGACGAGGTACTCAGACTTGTAAAAGCCTTCCAGTTCACGGATAAACACGGAGAAGGTAATGAGAAGTAACTTTTTTCTTTGATTTAAAAAAATATTATTGACATAATGTGTTTAGTGTATTTATGCTGTTTAATTACTTATTTCTTATAGTTTTAATTATAACATTGTTTTGTGCATGCTTCTTGCATTGCAGTTCAGGTTGTGGTGTAGGTAGAATTTTTAATGTTTATGAAATGTTCACAGTTCTTTAAGCTTGAAACCGCTCCAAACGTGTATTTGTTTGTATCAATGAAAATCTTTATTTAATAATATTGCCTGAAAGTATTGCATGTTGTATCAATAACATTTTGTCATCTTATCAATTCATGGTGTATTGATGAGTGATGCAGTTTCTTACAGGCTTTCTATAGAGGAAAGACGTTTTAAATTCTTGTTCAGATTCACAAGTAATGGCTAAAGTAATGCCTGATCTGAGATAGTAAAACATTGATTTTATGAATTTTCTCAGTGTGACTCTTTTTTTTCATGATCGTGAGTGTTTGTTTGGCCATTTTTAAATGTGCTAATGCATTGCCAAAAAACTTCACCCATTATCTGCCTCATTCACTGAAACAAAGTGTTCTGTGAATTGTTGCTGCGGGTGTTACTTAGCCGTGAAAAATCAAATAACACGTGTACCTTCTCTTGGCAGGATTTTAAATTGCAGCACGCATTTTCCTAAGCAAGAGAAAAATATGGTAGTGATGCAATGTCTCTAGTTACAATACTGAAAACAGACTGATCTGCGCATTGGCGCAATATTGGCGACACTACCTCTTTCACCTCCAGTGTAGTGAAGCATCGTAGTTTATTTTATAAACAGTCCTTGTAAAAAGACAAGAATCCATACAAATGGTGATATACTAAAGTTTCATGCAAATTAAAAGGTTCTACTGGATTAAAATCTACCCACTCATATATTTATTTTGTGAGAGAGTTCCCTCAGCTATAGTTATATCAGTATGAATGTGACAAAAGATAAAGTATTTAATTCTATAATACTTTACATAAAAATCCAGCTCAATAATTAATGAATTCGCTGTAAAAAAGTATGTCCTTCACTATAAGAATTCCATTTCCAGCCTATACCACCACTTCATTACGCTGGATATGTGAGGTTTTACTGAAAGTTGACACAGATTCATACATGATGACATAGGCACTAGTCTATCAGAACTTGTACACCATGTAGAGCATCATTGGCTCTTGCCATGAGAAGGGTTATATCTAGCAAAAAGACAAAAGATCAATATAGTCAAATGGTGGTATTTAGTCAAGTATACTATCATTTACATATGTAGCTTTCTGTTATTATCATAATAAGCACCTCTCTGTCCATTCAATATATGGCCCAGCTCTTTTAAAATTTAACCAACCTTTGCGTGTAGTAGGCAGTACGCTGCAAGTCTATAATAGTTGAAAAGTATAGCAACAAAAATTGCTATCAGAACATTAAATTTGGATAGGTAGATTTAAATTTTACTATTAAAATATTTTTAATTTTAGAGACATTTAGGCTTTAAAATAGTAACTTTATGATTGGCCTAATTTTGTTTTTTTCCAGTTTGCCCGGCCAATTGGAATCCAGATTCGCCAACAATAAAACCTTCACCCGATGCTTCTAAAGAGTATTTTGAAAAAGTAAACAAGTAGCTGTAAGAAATACTAAAGTTTGTTATATTTTTACAAAATTTTATTTAAATCGTTCTCTCAGATGTCATGGCTAGAAATGTAAGCAATAAACATATTCCCAAAAATAAAGACTTTGTACTTACTTCTTCCCAATTGATAGTTTGTCATAAAAACACGTGGATGTACACAGATAGATATTTTAGGATTTCTAAATAACTCTGAAAAACTTTTTTTAGAGTTATGTCTGGTATTTTGTAGTATGCTTACATGCAGAACTCTTAAATGAAAATAATGAAGATATACTGATATAAATATGAATAAACTATAAAGGAAATAAAAAATATTAATATAATAGTTACGTATTCAACTATTCAAAATTAATTTCCAGGTACTGCTAAATATTTTGGTAAGTTTAGAACTTGGATAGTCTATGAAGTGAGGTAGAAAAAGTGTTAGAAACATCCATAACATGATATAATGCATTCTTAGGAAGAAAAAACGTACTAAACCCTATATGACTTGAGATCTAGGATGATTCTTCTCATTTGAATTGTAACTATCTCTATTGAGCCAATTTGAAAATGGGCTCCTGTAACAAATTTGAAATGTCTTTATCATATACAATTCAAATACAGTGTACTCACTCATAACAAAACCTCTGGAACTACAGAACATATTTTGACATAATTTCGAGAGGTCTTAGCTTTTATATCACAGTAACCCACTAAGAGAATGGAATTTCGAAAAATCTTCTCGAAATTCCATTCTTAAGCGTAGAAACAGCCCCTCAAGTTTTCCTTTTTTCAATAAGAGTAACATTGGCATTAATTTAATTTATTCCAAAAAGCTGATACAAAAATCATAAACATGAGGCAAAAGCTTGGCTAATTTGGTTGTAATTGTGAAATATTTAAGGTCATTTCTACTAACACTGACCTGATTGCACTACTTTGTCATCTAGAAGAACACCAGCAGACTGAGCTTTTTATATTAATGTGATGGTTTAGGGAGAACCACAGAGGGAAGGGTAAGCATAGAGAACCACGCCAGAGCTTAGCAAGAGCTGTCGGCTAGTTATTGTATATAAACCAAAAGATAATGGGAATCTACTTTAGAATTTTAGATCTAACCCAACATCCTGCAGATTGATTTAATTTTAAAAATTACTCATTGATGAATATACAAAAGTATAATTCAAGAGATTAACATCTATTAGCCAATCAGTTTTCAAATGTAATTTCAGTTGATGAAAAATGCAATGGGTCTAAAATTAAGTTTGAAATCGATTTGTTAAAACTAAAACAATTTGTCTCATCCTTGAATACAATTGTTCAAAATACAATAAAATGAGTGTGTTTTATTACACTTCAAAAATTATATATTGAGCAAAGAATTGTGTAAAAGAAGGCATTAATTTTAAATTTAAAATGAAAAAATCTATTTCAACTATTGATGAATATGGCTTCTTTTTACTTGTTTAAAATGTGTTTTCTCTCAAGGAATGTATTATGAATGTCTATTACTATAAAATAAGTCTTGAATGTTGCATGATTCATTTGAAACTAATTTGTTGTAAATTAGATGACAATAATTAGAAGATTTAATAATGTATAATAATTTTATGCATTAAAAGGATAGAACACTAGTGCATGAAATATGGTCATAATATTTGTATGTGCCAAATGTTATTTGCTTAGATTGTCTTGGTTTTGACTTTTGTTGTTGTACTTATATAATTTGTGTATCATCTGCATTTAAATAGCAAGGAAAAATAATGCAAATAAATAATTTTTTCATCACAATTGACATTTTGTAAAAACCTAAATTTTTGTCAAGGACAAAAGGTTGATTAGTTTCTTTTGAAAACAAAATTGATTTGAGTAAAGGAAGATCCTTGATCTATGCTTTGAACATTGCGTTATATCATTATACGCAAACCGACAGCATTACGAAAAAACAAACAACGGAATGTAAACTTCCTACAGATGTAGTTATACAGTAAGTATTGCATGTTTTATAAAGTATTGTGTTTATTTTAATGATTGGTTATCCATAGGTTATCAGCAATAGTGTTTTTATGTAGGAAGTTTATCAGCCACCATTAGAAGAAATTATGGCATTTGAGGCGAAAAATAGGTCAAGGAATTCCAGGAATTAATTAATATCCCTCATGGTGTTGATCACTGAACAATTAAAACAAAAGTGCACTTTATCTATTTTATATATTTTCATCATTTTGAGCACTTGCAAACATAAACTTTATTGTGATGTGAGTTAGTATATTTATACGTGGCGCCATCCTCAAGGAGTGGTAGGCAGATATGATGAGATGAATAGTAAAATAATATAAATGAACATAAAGGCTTTTTACAAACAAAATATTCAAAAAGGTGTAAGCTTGTTATTGAATTAGGCTCATAGGAATCCAGGTTTTAAGGCAACCAATCAGTAGAGCATGCAGATATGGATAGAGGGAATCTCGTTGATTCGGTAATGCATGTTTCTAACTTGAAGGCAAGGGTTTCATCTATTTTTTTTCTTTGGGCTCTTTTATAGGCCTTTTCACTAGTGATGTTTTATTGTTTTCTTGATTAACTTCCAAGTCTAAACTTATTTTTGGAGAACGATACCCCTCTTCTTTAAATAAACTGTGTCCCTTCTGCCAGTCTCGACCACCCTACCAGAACACCTACTCAATGCAGCGTCCCCTGATGGTTAGGCCCCGTACCGGGACTTCATCCATCAGGAGAGTATAAAAATAACTTTCGTTTAAAACTTTGCCTTATTTCTATCTTATAATCTTATTTTACCTTATTCTAAACTCAATCTCCTCTGAGCTATCCATAATCTAGATGTGAGCCATCTACTTCCACTCAGGTCTGCAGGGCTATGTCTTTGTACATCCTGCGCAAAGTCAATGTGATGTTTTTAAATGCTGTCAGGGTGGACTTAAGGCTCCACTCGCTCCAACAACAATAGGGCTAACTTCTCTTATCGTCCAGTTGTGGAGACGCTGTAGCTGAGGTACACTGCTCTAATAAATGTTCATCTTCCTGACGGCTTCTGCAATTGAGTTTCAGTTCTAAAAGACGACCATGACATCAGTGATTTGTACACGGTTGCCCTGGACTACGACTAAGTCTGGCTTCTTTAAATTTGCTTCCTGATTGACGATGGTTTGTTCCCTTGCCATCATAAGGCCTTCCTGGAGAAGGTTCTCTTGTAACACTCTGATGATCTTGTTGTGTCTCCACCTGCAACTCACAACCCCCGTTTTTGTTGCTTATGAGAGTCCTAGTTTCTCCTGCCATTTACCCACTTTTTTTTGGAGAGGGCTGAAAACATATTGGACTATCCACTCAAATTTTACTGATTATTATTTTCATACTACTTACTGAAGACATCTTAGAAACCATAGTTATATAACCACTATCTCACCCTATATGACCCATCCATACTCGTATAATAGTGAAATATACTATTATGCACTTCCGACAATGCTTATTACTAACTGCTCCATTTTATATAATAACAAGCATCTAAGCTTCTTGGGAGCTACACCTCTAAACCACCGTCGATGGCTACTCAAGTATATCAATCACTGTCACTATCCAAGTTGATCATGAATGGCTACTCAAGTTTATCACTGTCCTAAGCTCTCTTGTTTGTAAGGTGAATCGTAACAAATGCTCTGATAGGCCAGTACAAGAATATTTATTATCTATTTAATTTTAACTCTGCAAGCAAATATTTTAAATTAATTTCTTAGTACCCATACAGAATATTAAAGCCTATAAGAAATATCAATGGTTGCTATCGGCGTGGACACTACTAGAGAAGACTGGGGTATCCATATTGGATGGTAGTCATTGTCCGAATGTTGTGTTGGGGAGAAATAAATTTCAGGCTTGTCATTTAGTTGAAAATCAGACCAATACTACGTAGTTCAGATACACGTAAAGCTGTAGGTCCCTTAGTTGCCTCGGCTGTTGGGCTATTAATAAATAGTCCTTTCTGAGGAACAGTTGAACTCAATTAGTAACCAGACTACACAGGTCATCCACTCTCATCGTATACTCATATAATCATTCATATTTGCCTTGAAATGTGCAAAAAGTAGTTTCGGCGTCTCATCTGTAATAATGTAAGAATCAATGTCAAGTTTCTAGCGTATAGTTTTTGAGAAACTGCGATTAAACATTCAATGGTATTTGGCTTTTATATTTACAGATTATGGTTGTGTTTAAGTTAATACATCCATTCTCTATACTCAGTTCTTATGACCCAACCTCTATTACTAAATTTAGGGATAGCTGAGTGCTCTAAGGCATCAGGGCTTTGAACCTGAGATAATGTGGATTCGAGTCTGGCCTAGACTGGAAGATTTTATTAGTAGTGTTTACCTTGTACTGAAATGGACAGAGTACAGTTAAAAAATCAAACAAGCCTCTTCTTTTTAAATTTTATCTATATAAAAAATATTAAAAATTTAAATACATGCAACATGTTGTGTACATTAAACTGCTGGAATGACCATAATTAATCGTCTCTGCCTTTACTTCATTACTTTATATACTCTCCTCCTGTGTGCTTCATGTAGATTGGAATTCGTGCTAAGCCCTTGGTCATAGGTTAGTAATAGAAACAACCACTGAGACCTAACTAAATTTGAGTTTATATAACTTTGTGTGTACCATACATTACTATACATAACACATTGTCAGAAAATTGTTTTATCCTCTACTGGTAGCACCACTGTGATGAGCAAAATTTATATTATAACAACATGTTTTCATTATTTTGACCTGACAAAAATATGTGCGTAAACATTACTGATTTACATTAAATAGCTACACATCACTTAGTTTTTTTAAAATGTTATATTTCGGCTTTACAGTCTGAAGCCATTTTCAAACATTCAACAACATATTATATTTAAACATTTAAATATAACATTAAAAAAAAAACGATGTGATATGTAGCTATTTAACATAAATCAGTAATGAACACCATCACAAAAAATTCATACCGTCAAGAATTGCGTAAATATTTATTTTAAATACCTGAATTTAGATATTGTAAATAACATAGAAGAAGAGTTATTGTCAAATAATTTTTTGTGCATGTATATATATATATATATATAGATGATCATATAAGTAAGGATATTTAAGGCATTTATTCATAGAAACATCTTGTCAGTTCTTTCACAGAGAAAGAAGAAACAGAGGTTACATCTAGTAGTACTAAATGTGTGTCAAGTAAGTAACTTGATGTGTCAAGTAGTCAGTTCTGTAAGTTGCTGTGGAAAAAGGCACTGGCAGCACCATCATCAGTCCCTACCTCTCCTACCCCTTCCAAACCCCTTTCTTCATTCTCTCTCCTATTTCATGTTCACTTCAAATTTCAATAGTAGACTCTAGTGGTGGGTACAAGACATATCTTCTCCTCTGTAACTACTTCCATCCTCCCGCGAGCAACGTGCATTTTAATATAGCGCTTTTTACCGACCTGATTCTAACTGCCACTGAGGTATTTGCTGACCATAAGAAAACAAAACTCTGTTTCTTTCTTATCTATGGTTCTCTCCATTATTCTAAACATCAAAGCAGTTTCATTACAGAAATATATTTCATACATTAAAGGTTAAGCTTTTTCCAAACACTTTATTTAAGCCTAATTGTGTCTTTTATTCTTCTTTAGTGGTATGTGTAAGATCCAAAGATGGTAAAGAACATAAAGATTCGGAGAAAAAGTTTTCTGTACAAAATATAAAGCAAACATCAGGCAAGATCAGAAGTAGCCGATTCCAGGCGGATGAAACTGAGGAAACAAAAGACCTAAGCCTCTCTCAGCTGGAGAGAGCAGTGCTCTTGGATCAACTCAAATTTTACCGAATGCAGCTAAAGGAGTTGGAAAGCAAGAAAGAAGAAATCAAGAAGCAAGAAAAGTCAACTGTAAATGTATTAGAAGAACGTGATTGCATTTCTGTTTAAATTGAAATAAAGGTGAGCAGGTAGGTTTATTATTCATATTCACAACAAATTATATTTTAAAACCTTTTCTTATATTTTGTGAACAGTATTAGTGATTTAAATTTTAGTTAGTTGAGAGACTGATTGCTCTGTGATAAAGATCTAGTTATATTTAAATAGTTATAATTTATTGAGCCCTATTTAATTTTATACAGTTTCTGTCTTGAATTTTTCTGTTAGATTTAATTATTCATTGAATTTTCTTTCCATAAAATGGTCAATTATAAATCACAGTTTTCAAACCATTTATCATGTAATTTGGTCAATTACTAAAATCCTAACTGTGACAATAGTAAAAAATCTTTGTTTACAAAATCATCAAGATTCGATTGATGTCAAAACCAAATTAATTAATAATTACATTTTATTATCTTCAGTTTCTTACTTTACAAACTGTTATTTGTGTCCAGGTATTCTTTAGTAAATAAACAGACGGTTGCACCAAACACTCTTTAAGATATGTCTTGAGTTTTCCCCATGTGAACTTTTCAGTGCTGATGGCACTGTGTTAAACAGTTTGCGCCAATGTATGTGGGTTTCCTACTATATTGTGTGGTGTGGTGAGCATATCCATGAAATAATTGTATACACATACTAAGAGGATCTTCTTAGAAATGAAGATAAAAAGAAACCTGAAGAATGGCAGACTATCATTTTCTTGCTCATCATACCACACAATATAGTAGGAAACCCACATACTCGGGTCGAGCAAACTCTTTTTAACACACTGCCATAAGCACCGAAAAGTCTACATGGGGAAAACTCAAAACGCTTAAAGAGTGTTTACTTTGTTAAAGAATGCCTGGACTGGGACACAACGAACAAGAAACTGAAGATACTAAACTGTAATTATTAATTACAGTTAATTTTTTGTAATTATTAATTACAGTTAAAGTAAATAATTTGGTTTTGACGCCAATCAAATCTTGATGATTTTATAAATAAAGATTTTTGGCTATTGACTAAATGTTAATACAGTATGTTTGTAAGAAAAAATGTAAAATATTTGACTATTTACGTATCCTTAAAAATTGTCATACTGAAGTACAGTGGTGACTCTTGTATTGAATCAAATATCAGCAATAAGGTGTACCATTCGTTGTCTTTTTGTAGTATTTAAATGTTGTGGGCTTGAAAAATTGTGCATGTTACATGATGGGGCATTAAGCCCCATTTCAATTATTACAAATTTGCTCCACAACAAGTCGCACGACATGTACCGGCACAAATTGCTGTATGAAACAGTCTGCAACATGTTGCGGGATAAGTTCCGGTGGACGAAAATGTGCCATGCTACCATGGCACAAAACACGTGCAACGAGGAATGGAAACAGTAGATCATTTTCATGTGACTTGTACCTGGAACATGTCACGCGACTTGTTTGAATGGAAATGAGGCTTTATGAAATAAAATTTGTCTTCCCTATAAAAATATGCACACATAAAAAATATAACTTCCTGATGTTGCAAACAATCAGTTATAATTTTAGATGAACATTTTTATTGTTAAATTTTAAGATTAAGTTTGACTAAAATTAATGTCTTGTCTAGTACCAGTATAGTTATATAAGTATTATTATAGTAGATGTTGAATAAAAGTATGCATACGTCCTTATGGTTTGTGCCTTTTAGCTTTCAATTAAACAAGTGTATTTGCCAGTTAGTTGTCTGTTATGTGTTTGAATGATTAAAATATGTATAATTTACTAATGTAGCTGTTATTTTCCTTACCATTACCAACAATTCCTTACAGAGCCGCCATAGTACAGGGGTTAAGGCAGCAAATTTCCTGGGTGATCATGAAGTTTTTATCCCTAACCCACTCCAAGGTTTGGAAGTTCTGTAAAGCAGTGGGGTTTGTTTTGCTTCAGATTAATTAAATATGTAAGGTTGGATACAGTATTGCTATGTATTTTTTATGAATATTGTCTTAAACAAAATTTGTACTTTAACTGTAAATAAATTTATATTCTAGTAAGAAGATTTCATTTTTCTTTTCTTGTGAATAAAGCAAATTAGGGTATATGCTTACGGCCCTTGAAAGATTCTCCTATATACCCATGATATCGTAATAATCTCGTAGCAAACCTATCTTATCCTATTTAATTTCAAATGAACTGTGGCAAAAACATAGAAAAATATGTACCTAATTCAAAATTTAGGTACAGGCACAATGTGAGTTATGCCAAGTTTATTTGTAAATTGTTTTTTAATTTCGCTCGCCAGGCCTCATGGGCCTGAAGGGCTATGCATGAACTTTATTCAACGAGTGAATTATCGAAAGTTAGCTCAGTTGGGGATTCAAATCTAGGACATAACCCTCCGCAGCTACTGAGCCAATACGTCGGATTATTACCATAAACATATATGGCCTACAGAGCTGCAGGTCGGGATTTGATTTCCAGGCCGGCAGATGGAAAGATTGCACCTCAATTCTCTCCGTCTTATTGACCTAGCATCGTGAGGTATTGGGAGTTAAGACTTCAGTAATGAATCCTGATAAGGAATGCTGGAACTGAGGTTAATGTATTATTGGTTGAATTGAGAATATCGTTATTCGTTTAATATATATGTAGTATAAGTGAATAGTGTCTTATGATTCCAAGTTACATATACCCTTAAACATAATCAAACTAAAAGTATTTTAAAATAATTAAGTAACAAAACAGTGCAAACAAATCACATCCAAAAATTCAACTAAGTCAAATTGATTTAGATGAATCAAGGGTTTTAAAGTTAACAATTCCTTTTATGATTTTTTAAAACTTTTTATCTCAGTTTCCTTTTTTATTTTAGTTTTTAATTTATTAAAAAAAGATTGAACCTTTAACAATAAGTTAGTTTCTTTTTGAATAATTGTAGCTTATGCATTTCAACGGCAATTTCATTTCTATTCCTGATGTCGTAGTTGTGGGTGGATTGTAATGAAGTTAACTGCTTGGCATCCATAATTTGCTTCACATGCAAAATCATTGAAAAGTATATAGACTAAACGTAGAGTTGCAAACTTCTCCTTAACTGGTTCATCCCATCGTAGACCTATAATGATACGCACTGCACGCTTGTGCAATTTTTAAATTCTATTTAAATTTATGTTTCATGTTGCACCATAAATACTTATACTAAATGATATGACTGAATCAGTATAAGCAAAACATAGAGTTTTTCATGTGCTTAAAGAGCAACATTTTCACATTCTAGAAATGGAATAAAGGCCTGATGAAATGTTGTTTGTTACATGATTAACATGCAAATGCCAAGTTTAGTTTGGGTCAAGGAAAAGACTGAAAAATTAGTTGAATTAACTTTTTCAAAGTCTTGTTTATTCAAATTAATTTTAGGTTTTTCCATCCTAACATTGTCTGTGATTAGTTGAAAGCATTATATAATTTCTTCTATTTCATTTAATAACAACTTGTTGCTAATAATGAAATTATCAACTATTTGCAATGTATTTTAGAAGATGATTCAACAAACTTTAAATTAACATCACTTAACCCTTACCACGCCGTACGCACATATACGCGCATATGTTGACTTTGCTCTAAACGCCATAAGCGCATATTCATGTAATAATTACAAAAATATTATTTTCGTAGTAATGTTTCCAATTTAATCCAGTAGTGCGTTTGGGTTATGGGTGGTGACTCATGAGAGACACATCGTGCGACTCACGACGTTTTGTTGGCCTGACAATCACTTCGAGACTGGTTTTTCTGTACACTTCTGATAGTGTACATTTCTGCTGTGCCGCTCAACGCCACAAGTGCATATACACGCAGCCACTGTCAAGCCGAGCGATTGTCATTGTCCGCCGCCTTACAGCTTTGAAACTGTGTATTTAGTTGTTTTATCATTACTTTAGTTTAATATATGTTAGTAATTTATTAGTTTTAAGTGTCAATATAAATAATCCGGCCGATTTTGATTTTGTGGAAGATATACGCCTTTTTGAACATTAAATTGATGTCTTTCAATTTGATTTATTATTGGTTGACTAGATAGGTTCAATACTCTTTCTTGTACCTTAAACCATTATTATTTTAAATAAACTAATGAAAGCTTCTGGGGAAGGTTACAATAATTTTTATATTGCAATTACTCTTAGAATAAATAGCTAATACGGTAATCACTGTCTGCTGGATGTACAGTAAATTTCTATTTCTCAAGGGTAAAAGAAAATAAAACAACAGAAAAGTTTATTAACTATTAAGATAGGTATATAGTTTCTTTTATTATACATTTATACAAGGGCTTTTCTTGCTTTCATTTCAGAGAATCAACTATGTCCAAATAATGAATTGTTGACTGAGACGGCTCGTTTTGATAAAAATGAAAGGCTGTTAAGTCTTTCTTGAGGCAGTGTTGGCCTGTGGTAAGTTTTGATCAACTTCAGCTTTCAAAAGCTTCGTTCAGCGGAAGCGACCGACATGTGCATTGTGGATACCACCCGTAATGCTAACAACATGTAGGGGAAGCATCCGTGCTTTCGGTCAATGACAACAAGTTTAGGACATCCATTGGAGACTTTCAACCTAAAAAGAATAAAATTATGTCTTGAAACTAAAATTAAAGGGTAATTTTAGAGAAGATATTGTGAAAAAGGTTAGAATGAATTTTTATATATTTTTCTTTTTACGTTATTTAAATGTCTACTGAAGTGTCAGAATAAAGTTAAAAAAACAAGGAACAATATTACTATACATAAATTAACTATGTAATAAAATTCTATTATTAATTCATTTATCTGGTAAAAAAAGGTAAGATAGGGTGAGGTAAGAAGTGGAATTTAACTGTACATAAATCTATCAAGTTTAAATAGTTAATTAGGTAAATAATATAATAAAGAATTAGGGTGATGAAATATTAATATTAGTAGTTAACATCATAACATATGAATATCAATAGTTAACACTATCTGTTTACTTAAATTTCAATATTAATTTACTGAAAGTGTACTAATCTTCCTTGTGTAAAAGTTTCTGTATAGAAACCAGCTCGTTGCACAATTCGGCTCTCTGATGTTACTTTGATCAGTCCCAAGTGACATTAGCTCTTTGAGTTGTTCACATTTCATCAAAAGTGTTTGTCGATCGGGCAGTTTGTCTAGCTTGCAGAGAAATTCAAATGTTGAAGTCTTGGCCTTCAACTGCTCAAATCTTTCTTCCACAGATAAGTAAGTAGTATCGACTAGTGGCAAGAAAAATTCAACTTTAAACTTTACTTGTGGGTCAGTAAAGTTCAGGTTCGTCTCTACCCTCATAATCAAAGTATTTTCCTTCTTCCTACTGAGCCTCTTCAAGGCTCAGGTAAGTCTCGAATGAGGTAAATTCAAAGTGAGGATTTGAATTTCACCTCATCTTTCAGCTCTTCAGTCAACTCTTTTGCTTTCACCAAACTAGATACAAATCCATTATCACGAAAGTCTTCAGATTGAGGAAAGTTGATCACCTTTGATTGTAACATCTTACTTGCCAAATTAATTTGGAAGAGGACGTCATACCAGGTTATTAGAAAAACTAAAAAAACTGTAATCTTCAAGCATTGTGGCCAAAGAGTTTGCTTTGCACCTAACATCATCTTCAAACGAGGGATCATCATCAACATCCCAGAGAGCTTCTGAACTTCGATGATCTGATATCTCACTGCTTTCAGTGAATTGATTCGGCCCTCCGACCGTGTTATACAAGCTCCTTCAATGTCAAAGGAGGCTCAGTACAAGATTCTTCAGATCTCGAAAGACTCTCTAGGAACAAGCTCCACCATTTGGTTGAAGAGCTATATTGTTCCAAACAGAGACACTGTTTGAACTGAAGACTTGGCTGCATCGAACCACCTGTTCGCAGCTGTTGTTAAGCTGTGGCAGCCACAAAGTACAAAAAAAGGCTCTTACTTTGTTCGATAATTCGTTTCTGTAACCCAGAATGCTTGCTCTTCATGTTGAACCCTTTGCCGTAGCCTTGGCCTCTACAATTTCAGATGCCAAGGCCATAGTTTTCTGAGTCCTTAAAAAAGGTTTCAGACACGCCTTTGCCAGTGGTGTCTGTGATCTCAACAAAGTCAACAAAACCTTCACATATTCTACCGTTTTGTCACTTTTTCATGTTCATATCTCAGATTATAAAAATTTGTTCTTTTCTACTCAAATCTGCATTGCAATCAAAATTAATGCAAAGTACTTTGCTTCTTTGACTTTGTTATAAATAGACTCTCATAATTTATTTCTCATTAAGGAAAGAATTAATGGTATAAGCTCGTTTTCCCAAGATACGAGGCACAACTTCGTTTTTCATTCAAGAGAACTCTTGAAATGTGTTTTTTCATCACAGGATCGAACTTGGCTATGAGTTCAACAAGACCTAAGTAGTTTCCATTGTCTAGTTTGAAAGTGTTGCGTAGGTCCTCTAAAAAGGCAAGTTGGTGTTGCGCAAAAAAATGCATAATAGAGTTGGGCGAGAATATTTTTCCACCTTTCCTTTTTTGTGTGCAACAATCCTTTGATAAGAATAGCCGATTTTCGTTCCATCAGTCAGTCTTTTTTTTGCTTCAACCCATTTCTTGTAACCCTCGGATTCCCTGGTCATACATCTTCACAAGCAGCGTATCATGATTTCCGGTAATCCCATGTGGTATAAACTGTGGTAAAACCTACGCAAATATCGCTTGACGTCACACGGGCGAAGTTTCAGCAGAATGGATCAACAAACAAGAGAATATCTTTCATTCCCGCACACACACGTACAGCAGTAATGATCCACCCACCCGCCCTTATACATACAGTGGTAATGACGCACCCACCTGCCCATACACAAAGTGGTAATGACCCAACCGCCCGCCTATACACGTACAGTGGTAATGACCCCCCTAGACCGCCCATACACGTACAGTGGTAATGACCCACCTGGCCGCCCACACACATACAGTTGTAATGACCCACCCGCCTGCCCATACAAGTACAGCGGTAATGACGCCCCCCCCAGACCGCCCCTACACATACAGTGGTAATGATGTTGGAGCTGTGGGAGGGGGACAGGAAGATGAGCCTTCTAGCGTCTTGTCACAGGGACAGGCAACTGCTCTACTGACCTTGTCAAGTACATCGGATCACTATATTTCAGAACTCATTGGAGTAGATCTTCGGTTTTACCTTGAAATTCAACTGCAGTAGTTTTTAGACAAAGTTCCTTCCAGTTTAAATATTTCAGCCCAACATTTAAATCAATTTATAAAGATTTGCCAAATTGTATTTTTTACCAAAATTGGCCAATTTTATACCCCTCGAAAAGGCTTGAGTGTACGGCTGCATACGTTGCAAACCTCTCAGGTTGGCCCTGGAGGACCTGCATAATTTTAATATGTTGTCTGTGTTCTGTTTAAGACTGACAAATTGTTTTCTTTCAGTTAAGTATGATCTGAACAATGAGAAAGTTTGTTTTTCTAGACCTGGGATTTTTAATTTGTCCAACAATTTCTCGTGCAAAACACTGTAAAAGCTTTACTTTGGTCTAAGAAAATACCTAAGGTTCTTTTTTACTAGCGTTAACCGAATTTAGCATTGATTAAATGAAATCAATTCCTCTGGAGACAACAGATCCTAAAGCCATGTTATGTTATCATGAAAAAAATTACTTTCTAAGCACCTAGATAACTGATTATACATGGCTCTTTAAAAAATGTTAGAGGTAGATGGAAGAATAGAAATGGGTCAGCAATTAAATCACCCTTTTTAAGTAGAGGAAAGATCTTTGCTATTTTGAGGTTTTCAGGAAAAATTCCAGAAATGAATGAAGAATTGACTGTGTGTTAAAATCTTAACTAATTGAGCAGACGCATATTCTATTAACGTCAAAGGTACTTCGTCATGGCCTTATTTTCTCAGACCTAAGATGCAGACACAAATTTGTGCGTATTTTAAGGTCAATTTGAATAATTGTTTAGTGTAGATGACCTACTAATAGTAATCTGGTTACTAATAGAGTTCAAATTATGCTCAGAAAGGGCCATTTATTAATAGCCCTTTATCCAGGGCAACTAAGGGACCTTCAACGTTGCGTGTAATCCGAACCACATAGTATTGGTCTGCTTTTCAGCTAATTGACAAGCCTGATACTCAGTTCTCTCCCCCATACAACATCCAAGACACTGACTACCACCCAACATGGACACCCCAGACTTCTCTAGTACTGTCCACACTGACTGCAACCTTTATTTAAGTGGACACCATGTTGGTATTAAAACATTAAGGTTTAAGTATTATTATATTATTATGATTAAACATTAAGTATTAAGGTGCTGGAATCTGAAAAACTAACCATACATTTATGGAGAAATATATTATCTAGTACATGTGGTGGGCTCTTGTAGCCATCTACAGATTATTACTATTAATATAGACATGAATTTAAGTACAGTAATAAACACATTTCAATATTATTATTGTTTTACTATTATCAGTGTCATGTACAGACTTAGGAAATCAAACTTCTCTTTTATTTTCCAAACTAATGTTTGCATTTCATAAAGTACAAACTTTGTGGTCAGAGAAGACATCATGACTGGAAAAGTCTGTGTTTTTTATTTTACGAGTCTTCTGAATCACCTAAGTATATCTTGCAACATTTATTGCTTTATAAGGCTGTTTATTACAGGAAGAAAAATGTACAGTACGAAAACCCCCTTAACAGGCTCTTACAAATGTCACAGTCCTGCCGATACTAACCCTGCCTGGATCACCATAAAGTGAAACCATGCTTTATTTCACAATTTTATATTTTACAATTAATATCAAATGAAAAATTACGGTGAATCAGCCAAACAAGAAATCGTAATTTTTTTAAGTCCCCAAAAGGAAAAGATCTAGTCCTAATAGTCTGTGTACTAACTGGAATGAATATAATATACTTATACTAAATTATAAGTATTCATAGACGAGACGCTATACTATTTTACTACATCCAAAATACAAGTTAAAATGGTGAAACTATTATGACTGTTTCAAAACTATCACTATTAAAAAAAAAAAAAAAACATTAAATTTTGACTTTAGATTGCCTGTTTTGAAAGTTAACTATTAAAAGTACCTGTGCGAGAGAAATAGGTTGAGTGGTGGAAGTGAGAGAGAGAACTACTCTTCCACCACTGTGTCACTACATTTAAAAATTTTCATAGCAACTTGAAAGACAATAGGCTGAGGGTTGGCAGTACTGTACCAAGACCCCCCCCCCCCCGTAAATCATCATTAGCAATGACCATTGGTTGATTTGATTAAAACTAACGAATAAAACTTAGAATGAATAAATTAAATCATTATATAGTATTCAAATAACTATTAATAATAACAAAATCACAATTAATAATAATGTAAACAACAAATAGCAATTATATAAACTTGTACAGTTCATTATAGTTATTCTTTTGTTCAGATAAACACTGATGCAAAAGTTGAACATATGAAGATGGAGGTTAGACACGTCCGTGAAGCAAGACAGCTCAGCGGTGGGATGGTTCCCCTTAGCTGCTGAAACCCCTACATGCCCTAAATATAACACACAGGCCGCTTACTGTCTGGCCCAATTACAATAATGTATTATTTTACAAGTACTCAACTGACTGTTGAGGTTGCAGTTGATCAATTAAATTTACAACAAGGAAAATGATTCATGTTAATAAACTTAATAAAATAATTAACTGGTTTGGTTTTAATACATTTTCTGATTAGAATTTATTTGTTAAAATTGATTTGACATTTAAAAATTTAAATCACTCGTAACCTTATACTAACTCGTTTTTTTAATTAATAATCTTAATACTTTTACTAGCGGCTATTTTGAAATATGAAAGCAATAAATTAGCATTGTCTTTTATATTGCTACAAACCAACTACATCTGTGGATAGGATAAGTTGGAAGCAGTATAAAGGGGTAACATTAATGGACCAACCTTGTTACGGAAGATTAGACATTAAATGTCCTCTGGCTCACTGTGAAATGCATTTAAATGTATTAGTTATATAACACAAACTTCAAGGACTCTAACCAACATTAGCACAACTTTATCACTGTTGTAATAAAGTTTGTTATAACAACTTTTAAACTTTGTTATTATCCATTATTAAGCTCCGATCATAGAGATATAGGCGAAAGTGGGGTGAATGAGTGTGATGAATGTAGAAGAATGAGTGTAGTCATTGTTACGAATGAAGGTTGACTTAGACCACGTAGTATTGGTTTGATTTGCAGCTAACTGACTAGCTTGACACTCAGTTCTCTTCCATTATCCTGACACTGACTACCACCCAACACGGACACTCCACACTTCTCTAGTAGTGTCCATGTTGATGGCAACCATTTAGCAGGTGCCTTGTTGGTATTAAGAGGATAGAGCCTAGAACCTATCGCCTAATCTCCACAACACTTTGTCCCCATGTAGTTGAGTTATAGGACTGTCCCATTAGTGCCGTCAAAATGTTGTAAAAGTAATTCCTTATAAGAAATCTGTTTTGCTTCAGTTATTATATTTTATTTTATTATTTTAAATGTTTAAAAACACTAATTTCTGAATACTTTAAATTTTAATCTAAGTTTTTTTAACTACTCTTTACGATAAAATGAATATGTAAAGATCTATCATATAACTAATGATTTTTGTTTGATACCTATTTCTTCAAGTGAGATGAGTCCATTGACTATATAATATATAAATTGATGTATATAATTAATTTTGAACTCTCATTTTTAACTAGATTATTCGAAATTTTGGTTGTGGGTTTGTGTTATGATTACATTCAACATTTAACAGATTATGCAATCTATGCACTTGTCACAAGGGTCAAAGGACCTATTTTGAACGTTTTTTTAAAAATGTTTTTAATTTCTTTCATTTCAAAAAGGTTACAATGAAAAGGTGAACGCCGCACCAGTTTACCTCTACATAAAAACCAAAGTACAGTTATGTTGTGATATCGCATCTATTAGGTCACGGCGCTCTGTCATTCAACATTGCAAAACGAAATATTAAGGCATACAATATTATCAATGTTGTAAAATATTTTGATGTAATTTTTATAAGAATATCTTAGCCAATTATAATTTTTTAAATTATTGGCTTGCGCTGTCTTATACATTTCCAAATAAATAAATAAACATTATCTGTAAGAACGCGATTTCCTTATAATGCAAACACCCCTTTTTATTATCAAGTAAAGAATGGCGTTTTCATCATTAATGACATTATAATTCTGTTTACAACGAAATTTGTGCAATTTTTTTTGCAATTTAACTCTGTATATGATCTGTGTTAGACAGATCTAATCAATACAGGGTTATTCAAAAGTCTGGAAACAGCTTAATATTGTTATTATTAATTTTGCTATAGAATAAAAAATGTACATATTAAAACCGAATCTAAAAACCAATTTTTTACCGTTCTTACTCACTCTATACCTCCGGTGGGTTGCAGCCCACAAGGAGTTGGTAGATAATTTTAAATGTAAGCAAGCATAGATTGATGTGCACATGATTTGAAAGTACTGGTCAAGCAGTGAAGAATGCCATAACTGCACTTAAAAAGGACCATTCATGAAAAAATTACGGTTACGCAAAAGTTTTTGAAATAACCCATAAAATTCAGCTGAAGTGAATGGAAGTTGTTGTAATTAGTTTAAATTCACTACATTTAAAATTGTTCTGAGTGGTTTGTAACAATACGAACAAAAAATCACTTACTAAGAATGTTTTGACGTTATCCTGAAATTGGCACAACTAGGAGAAATAAACAACGTATTATTCATACAGGGATCTTTTTGGATCAAGGTACTCAAATGCTTATTTTGTTATTGCTATCTAATTTGGGAATTCTAACCTAAACAAACCCAGAACAATTAAAGTGAAATAAAACTAATTACAGCAACTTCCATATTCTTCAGATGAATTTTATGGGTTATTTAAACAAAATTTGCATAACCGTAATTTGTTAATGAATTGCTTGACCATCGCTATCAAATTATGTGTATAGTCCACCTATGCTTGTATTTGAAATTGTCTTCTGACTCCTTTTGGGCCGTCCCCCATCGGCGCTAGGGAGTGAGTAAGAACAGTACAAAATTGCATTTAAGCTTCCAATTTAATTTGTAAAGTTTTAATCCTCTAGTCCAATTAATTAATAATGAAAATTTTAATCCGTCTCCAGACTTTTGAATATTTCTGTATATTTATGTCTGGAACAGCTCTTTAAATTTTTATAAAAAGTTAAAATTCCTGTAAAAATCCTTCTTCAATCCAAATTGCTTAGAAACCTATTGTAATTTTGTTACCTATAGTCAAATTTTCAGGGATAAGAATACTTCTGGAAACATTTAACTTTATTGCTAAAATTACTTTTTACATACATCACTATACACACTGATAAACGAAAACACAGTTAAAATATTAAAGCAAGTTAACAATAGTAAAAAAATTCACATAATAAATTATATTAGTCCGTAGTCCAGAACACGATGAGACGCGGCCATACATGACAGTTGAACTTATTTTATGTGTGTATCAAAAAAATTAACTTGTTTTAATATTTTAACTATGTTTTTGTGTATCGGTGTGGGTGTATTGATATATATAAGAACATAATTTCAGCAAGAAAGATAAATCTTTCAAAAGTGTTCCTATCCCTAAGTTGTGACTAAAAGTCATGACATTTCAACTGTATTCTAAAGCAATTTAGACTGAATACAGGTTTTACAGGTATCTTAACCTATTATAATGTTTAATTCAGTTCGGAGGCTCTAATGGACAAACTATTTCAAGTTCAATTTCAATCAAAAATATAATTAATAATCAAAAAAAATATTCTATCAATAGTTTGTAGTAAACCACAAAGGTAATAAAATACTTTATACAACAGGAAATACTCCTTCAAATAAAACGAACTCACTACCCTTTGAATACATCATCTCGCTACACATTCTTGCACGTTTTGTCTTAACATGGTGTATCAATTTGATTGACTAGTTCGATTTAATATGGCAAGTAGTGGTTTTGCTAGTACAAATAATCTATAAATATGGAATACAGCGGTCCCACCTGATTTGATAATTGTTGTATCTAGTCAATATTAAACCCACGAATCCATAGAAAGTTTTCGGCGGTAACTGTACTGTTTTTTTCAAGATTAAAAAAAAACACACATTTTTACCAAAAAACGGTGTATATTACTTTAATCTTATGTTGGTTTTTTTCTTCTGAACACGAATATGTCATCGAAATATTCATACAACGAATAATAACTGAGATATTCGACAAAATATGTGGGTTGGGAAGTTTATGTTACTATTTATGTTGACCGTGAATACATATCACTAACCTAAAATTACTAACCAACATAACCTAACCTAACAGGTTTCGTTAAAATACAAGTTTTTATATGTCATAGGAAGACATAGATAGTAGGGATAGGAAAACTACCTACAAATTAAAAAAAAAAAATCAATATTTGACCCAAAAATATCTGAAACACCAGGCCGAGAGAGATGCTCTGAGTAGTAGAAGTGTGATAGAGAACTACTATTCCACAACTGTATCATTCCATTCAAAAATTGTCATTGTAACTAGGAAGACAGTAGGCTATGCGTTGACAGCACAGTAGTAAGCCTCGCCCACTACGTCATCAACAGAAGTGACTATTAATTGGTTTGATTAACACTAACGAATTAAGCTTGGAACGATTAAATTACATCATTATTTAGTATTCAAATAAAAATAACGCAATGAATAATAATGTAAGCAATAAATTACAATTAAACAAACTTGTACATTTCTTTACAGTCATTACAGATCAGCTAAAAACTGTTGTGGAGTTTTAGTACATTATATGCAACCTTATGTTAGTACTAAACAATTATCCTGCAAAACATTATTCAAATCTTGAGAGTGACCAAACTTCCCTCCCAGACTGTACCAACACTGGATGTGGAAGCAGCATGAATCCGCAAATAAAAAACAGTCCCGCAGTGAATATAACAGGGTACTATCGACTCCTTTACATATTTCCTGCCATAAATTGGCCAGTTTGGCGCACTCACAAACGATGGTTTACGGGCGAGGAGCGGGGCGGCCAGGTGAGCGAGCGGCCACGGCCTTCTCTCCCCAGTGGCCGATAAATTCAACGGCGACGCGATCCTGGTAGCAGCGGACTAAATATCAATAAGCCGGTAATGGTGACAGATTGGCACTGCCCGGTGGTGCGAGTTTGTATGGATGGAAAATAAAACACAGCGAGTTTGGAGTTTTCTTGTTCTGTTATTCTTTTGCTACCGAATGGAGAGAGAACATTTTGTATAGTCAAATTTTGTGTTAAAATACGTGTTTAAGATCTCATACATTACAAGGTAGGAACAAGGTACTGTTTACACACAAATATAAAAGTAGTTATTAAATTCTAATCCTATATCTGTGATTTCAAGACATATACTTCATCTGCATGTTTAAACTTGACAAGAATGTGAATTGTCATTTATATTTAGTCAGAATCATCTTACATATGGAGTGGCCGAAGCTAAGTGGCTAACGCGGTGGCTTGTCACGGATTAGATTCCAGATAAAGCTTCTATCAGTTTTTGCCGTTTTTTCTTTCTATCAGTGCCGCTCACGTGGTTCGGAAGTCACGTTAAGCTGTTGGTCCCCAGGTTAAGTGTAAGAGAGGGCTTTTTAGTCCTAACTTCACTTGACAAAGTAAGGCGAACTTTAACTTTTACATCGTAACTGAAACTTCAATATTTTTTTGTAATATTTAATGTAGTGTGTACTTAAATGTACTTTGTGAGAGGTCTGATAAAATCCTCTTTGTAAAGGTGTCCAACTTGTGTTATAGGTCTAGCTCTCAGGCTTGAGCTAATATTGTAGGTTATCTGCCACATGGAGTTTATAATTATTAATGAACTTTGAAATAATTAAATCTGTCATGGTAATTTTGTGTTGTTTAAACTCCACACAGTATACAAAATTAGCGAAATTAATATGAGTTACACTGGACGCTGATTATAATTCTTTTCACAAAGCTTTTTATATTGGGCCAGTTAAATATTCTAAAAACATAGATGGACAAAGTGAAATCACTTATAACTCACCTTTTTAAAGGGGCAATAGTTTTTGTTTTCTTGAAATTATATATTTTGTACATATTTTGAACAACATAATTAATTTGTTGGAGAGATTATGCTCTGCAGACAAGTCAATGTCATACGATATGAACTGTCATGTAGGAATGATAGAACAGGAAGAAAGTTATGCAAGAGCCAGAACACACCCCTTCTCCAGAATTGTGGGTTACTTAGAGGCTGAATGCTAAAGTAAGCAACTGGACACAGTAACTGAATTTTTGTGATTACATATAGCGTTTGAAAAATTATTTAACCACCGTCTTACATGGCCACTGTTGTGTGTTTTGTTGTTGTAACTGACTGCCACCTTGAAAAAATAATAATAATAAAGATTTTTATAATGGTAATAATACTATATTCAGTTCTAACATTACATACTAATTCAGTTGATATAGTTTCTGTACGAAATCTATTTAGATTGTTTCACTGCTAACTAGAGATTGTAGTTAATATTGGATCTCGCTGGCAAGTAATTTGTTACAGTCAGGCCACAAAAATGTATAATTATGCAAGTTCTATTATTCTACCTGATAATGTAAAGTGAAAAAGGCAAATGCCTTGAATTCTGGCCCACTAATCCTCTTCAGCATTGTCTTCTTTTCATGTCTTCTCTCTCTTAATCTCTTCCCACGTTATTCCTCTTTTCTCTACGTCCTTTACCCCATCCAGCCATCTTCTTCTATGTCTAAGGTTAAAACTAAAAAATGATAAAATTGTATACAAATTGGTTAGGAAAAATATATTCTTAGTTAATATAAGTGATTCATTAGAAGTAAAGGGGATAGGGATGCTGTTTTGTACAATATTCCGAGTTGTACATAATTTGAAAGTGCTTTACTGACTGATTTTAATGATGTAGATTACATGCAAAGAGACCGTCTGTAAACCTCACTGTTTAAAAAAATTAAGTTTTCTAATATCAGCCATTTTATAATGGGTCCCCATTTGGAGATATGATTTATAGCTTGTAATTCTGATAGACAAGCTCTTAAATTGGAGTACAATTCAGGCTATGCTAGAATTAAAGAATTGACATATATATAAAGGGTACCCTTATATCATAAAGATTTAAGTTAAAACCTAAAATAGCATCGAGATTCCTAGTTTTTATTTTTTTAAACGTCAATCAGATTCGTTGAACCCTTACAGCGCCTTCATAAATTTTGATGCAATTTCAGCAATACATCTCTGTACCTGAATCACGTTTTGCGCCGTCAAATCACTACACACGTTTGTTTACTGTCGGCATAGAAACAATGTGCACTCTAGTTTGAAGGTAGTTTACTAAGAAATGAAAACTCTCCTATGAAAACTGCAATCAGACTATTATTCTCCTCGTTTAATTTTGCGATATGATATAAGGAATTTTAAATTTTACTTCAAATTTTAATAATTTCTATACTACTTGGAACAAAAAAGTACCGGAATTTTAATTAGATTTCGTTATAAATAAAATGTACTCCATTATTACTTAAAACCCGTTTGTGTATTGTATTTAAATATTATAACCTGATCGATAGGAATGTTTTCTATACATTTTAGTATTTTAACTTTTAAAGGAAAAAAAGTTTTATAAATTCTTTGAAACATTGTTTTCGTGGCTTTTAGAGGTCGAAAATTTAATTATTTGGCCTTGTTGTAGTCCTTATAAGATGTATAGTTACGATACAATAGTTTTAAATCTAACGCGATACACTATCGGGATTTGAAGTAATGATGGTGTAAATTTTATGTACAGTAAAAACTAATTGAAATTCCGGCACTTCTTTAATTCTAGCTAGGATAAAAATTATTAAAACTTATAATAAAATTTAAAATTGCACATGTTATAACGAAAAGTTAAACGAGGAAAATAACGGTGTGATTGGAGTTTTTTTAGGCTTCTTGGTAAACAACTTTCAAACTCGGGTGTACATAATTTGCGCGCCGACAGTAATTGATTATGACATATACCATTTACATGTATACTTACATATTTAATGTATACATTTGTAAATTTTATAATAATATGTAAATAATTCTGTTTATTTGTGTTCTGTATTGAATAATTTTGTGGCAGTCGAGCCTCCAACTTTCTACCTGGTGTTGACTTTATATGTCATTCCTCTGTCGACTATTATTAGTAGACCACTTGTTATCCGTCTGTCCGTCCAGTTACCGGTGTCTGATAAGAACAATACTGGAATTTTACTCTATCTTCTCCCCTTAAGCCACGGGAGTTTATCAGTAGAGGACGCCCGCGTACATGCCTACAGTTTTAAAACATATTTCAAATTTTAACATGTTTTTCAGGAGAAGTTTGACTAAAGTGCCATGAGGTTAGATTTTCCCAACAGGTTTTGTTTTATTTTTTAAAGAATATTAAATTAACGCATTGGTTATTTGTATTTAAAATCATCATTATAGCATAAGATTAAAATCTGACTTCAGAGAACTCTACTGTCAGATTCAAAATGTAATGTAATCGAGTTTGAACCTCTGCAAGAAAATAAATACTCATCCGATTTCGTTGTGTTGTACACCACAAAAATTTAGATTATTTAATTCTACGTAATTTCAAATAAGTTACATGTTTTTTTTAAGACTTTAAGAATTTGTATAGCAGGTAGAAAAAAACACGACATTTTAGCACTTTTGGAGTAAAGATCAAATTTAAAAATTTCTAAAACAAAAAGTACTAAAAATAAGTCAGTGAAACTTTAAAAAAATGTGAATAAAGTTGTTTTCTGTAGTTTGTTCAAATTCTAGAATTTTTAACCTTTTACAACATTTTCTGTTGTAATTTTTGTAAACCATTGCAATCTTAAAAATGGCTGATCATACAAACTTCCAAAACGGTAAAAATACCGGAATGAAAAATAAAGTAAGATTTTGACAAATAAAGTAAGTAAGATTGCGATTTTATATCACATGATCATTTAACAGACATCGATGTGCGCTCATGTGGAAGCAAATCCCGAGGCTCAGTTCTTCAAAACTAGTTTCAACTGAGCATTTCAATGTTGCCGAATCGTGCGCCTGAAACCACTTAAACAGTGCACGTAAGGTTTATTACTGTGGAAATATTGAACAGTTAATCAATCATGTTTTCCATCTAAATTTAAACCATTTTTAATCACCTTTTTATCATGAGGGCTTTGGGCTTCCAACTACAGGTTTAAAGATGTTATATCTCTTAAAAGATTGTCAAATTAAAAAAATAATGTATTTACAGGATTTACAATTATGTAAATTTCACATTTAACAAGCGGAATTTAACGTGGAAATGAGAGCCACTCATCATACATTGGTAATTTGCAGGATGTGCATGACCTAGCAACACCGCGTCCGGTGGCTTGGTCGGCCGCGTGTGTTACGGCACATCGACGTTTGTTGAATTATCTTGTGATATAAAATCGTAAGATTTTTGTATCGCACCGTTTTATAATCTTACTTTATTTTTCAATCTGGTATTTTTGAACAGTTTTGGAACTTTGTATGTTCTGCCATTTTTAAGATTGCACTGGTTTACAAAAATTACAACCGACAATTTTGTAAAATAGTAAAGATTTTAGAATTCGGACAGATTACAGAAAACAACATTCTTCACATGTTGTTAAAGTTTCACTGAATTATCTTTAGAACTTTTTGTTTTATAAATTTTAAAAGTTGAACTTTACTCCAAAAGTGCTAAAATTTCGTATTTTTTGTTTCTACCTGCTATAACAAATTCTTAAAGTTAAAAAAAAAAAAAACAAGTAAGTTATATAAAATAACGTAGTCTTAAATAAGATAATTTTTGGTGTACAATTCAATGGAATCGGATGAGTATTTATTTTGTTACATTGCTTTTTGAATCCGACAAAATAATCTTGTTGTTTTTAAAAAAGGTCGTTAAAATATTATATTCATAAATAAAGCTGCGATCTGTATTTGAATTTAACAATGGCCTTATGAACAATTAAATCCAATATGAAGGTAGGTATAGGAGGTTCCTAATTAAAGTGATTTGGGGGACATCGATTATAAAAAAAGTGATATCGAGTTCTTGGTTAAAAGATCGATATATTTCAGATGACCACAGTCACCACCAAAGGGTATGTTGATTGTTGGTAAGTGATATCTTTGTAAACGATCACCTGCTTGGAGGCGACTCACGGTCCGCTAGTCGGAACTTTCTCCGACAGAGTACAGTGTAATCTGTCACATCTGAATGTCAACGATTATAGCGTGGTTTTATGCAAATAAAAAATATTGTAAATGTTATCTTATTATAGCAAACATATGCGTGTGATTTTACAGTTATACGAAGTAGAGACTCTTATCCGACGCAACGGCCAATGACGCCGGATGAGTAAAAGTGTTTAATAATACGGAGTGATATTAAAAACTCCAAATATTATTAATAAATTAATTTTATTGAGGATTTACACCATAGTAGCCTAATATATAAAGAACAATTCAAGTTCTGTTTTTATAACAAAAACAATGAATTTATTATGAAAATGTTCCAAAACCGAACTATAAAGTCAAGTACAGTAAGGAACAAAACAGCGCGTCGGTTGTCAAAACACCTCTCAGTGTACATACAGTTTTCGTAATTAAGGAACAATAACACATGATTTTATTTTCAGATAATTTTTATCACAGTTCTGTTTTTGGGACGAGTAAGTAGGTTAAAACGGAAAATTGGATAACTGTATGTCGGATAACTGTATGTCGGATAACTGTATGTCGGATAACTGTATGTCGGATAACTGTATGTCGGATAACTGTATGTCGGATAACTGTATGCCGGATAACTGTATGTCGGATAACTGTATGTCGGATAACCATATGTCGGATAACCGTATAGCGGATAACCGTATGTCGGATAACTGTATGTCGGATAACTGTATGTCGGATAACTGTATCCCGGATAACTGTATGTCGGATAACTGTATCCCGGATAACTGTATGTCGGATAACTGTATCCCGGATAACTGTATGTCGGATAACTGTATGCCGGATAACTGTATGTCGGATAACTCTATGTCGGATAACCGTATCCCGGATAACTGTAAGTCGGATAACTGTATGTCGGATAACTGTATGTCGGATAACTGTATCCCAGATAACTGTATGTCGGATAACTGTATGTCGGATAACTGTATGCCGGATAACTGTATATTGGATACATTGCTTTACAATATTTACACCCTCACCTACAATGATTTTTGTAAACTAAAGGTTGATTTAATCGCAAAATATACTTGTTAACCATTTAAAATTAAAATAAATGTAAAGAAAATAAAATTAATTAATTTTACTGCCTACATTAGGCATGTCACAAAATTAATTTATGTCACGTTATTAATAAAAAGCAGAAGCAGATCAAGCAATAAAAATGTAATACAAATAAATCGATTTAATGTTAAACAAGAATACCCTTAATTATGGACACAAGTATGATAATTATTGTTTGTGGTTTACAACCCCTAGGTACATTTAGACCTAAATGAAACTCGCTAATTTTGGACTCGTTATTCAAGCTGGGGAAATTCTTCCTCGTTCTATCATCGATACCATCTTACCAGGTCATAGTGTACTGAAAAGAATTCTTATGCATCATATAGTGTTTATTTTAAGGGTTGATTTTAGTTTACGAAGTATCATAATAGCAGAAATGTGTATTTTAAATAGTGTTTTATAAACCCTCACTCATTATCGTTTTATCATTTTCGTAAACCACAAAGTCGACTATAATTCTGATTTGAATTAATTTTCTCGTTAAAAGTAAATTTTATGGTGAAAATTATCGTCTTGTAAGTCTATCATTATTAAAGTCTTTGGCTCTGGGATTACGGGAGATTGAGAGCTGCCACTATTTACAAAAAGATAAAAAAACAGTTGCTGGTACTTACCACATCTTTGAGTGATAAGCGCATTTTGAAAAATACATCGTTGTTGGCTTGAAGGTAACCCTCAATTTCGGTTTTGCTTTAAAATTACGATCCGTGATCTTATCACCGTAGTATTGTAATCAAGTGAGAAAATGAGTTTTATATAGTTAAGGAAAGGAATAACATTTGAAATAAAACCCACTTGACATTAAAGCATTAAAAACGTAAATCTTAAAATAATTAAAAACAAAGAAAGTAATCATTTTTTAACAATATATAAGCAGATTATTCTGGTAGATAATATCTAACAAATAGAATATTTTTGGTTAATCTAATAATACTTACGTAACAAAATGGACACGAGTCAACGGTAAACCAACGTTAACATTTGATTCATGTAAACGTCATGTATATTTACATGTACGGTTTAACCAATGCTAACCATGGATATCTGAGATGTGACTCCTAATCGTGAGTAGGGGAGATCTAATAAGTGATTTTGGTTGATGATACTCTTGTCGGAATGCCGGTGTGATGGCGCAGTGGCTAAGGCTTCAGACTGCACAAGGATCGAATCCCCCTGAGCCTATGGTCGGTAACTTCACTCGTTGAATAATGTTCTCGTACAGGCCTGCAGGCCCATGTGAACTGGTGAATGAAGTTTAAATATAAAAAAATCTAAGGCATAGTTCCAAATGTCAAGGTGAGTTGATCCAAATTATGGGAGATAGTAGTAGCATAACCGAGCAGTTTCTCCAAAAGTTGAAAAGAGGGATATATTAAATCCATTGTCATAAGTCGTGTGATTGTATCAATGTTTATGTTTATACATTTTATTTAAAGACAATACTGTGACCTTTTTATTTGAAATTAGGTATATAAACAATTTCCCTTTACTTCCTTCCTTCCTTTGCTTGAAAGGAAAATATTTTTATCAATTTTTAAACATCAAAGAATGGAGTTGTAGGTTACACTTGATCACCAGAAAAGTACCCATAGAGGGTATTTGATTTTGTAATGTTGGCCTCCATGTCGAAGAATCTTCTGTTTAGTTTTAAATCCAGAGATACAAGTTTTTGCTGTTGACAGTCCAGTATAACGTCTTTGGAGTTAAAGAGTTTTATAGTATATCAATATTCTTGTCAAAGTTGTAAAAGAACTGCATAGGCTGAATAGCTAACTATGCAAACAACAATAATAACTAGTTACTATAAGCCTATTATTAGACTGTGTTCCAAGAGGAACATTTTGGGAAAATTTGGATTGTTTTTCTCCATAATGTAACAAGTGTCTGAATTTGATCTTTTGCTTTGAAGGAAGTATGGTAACAAAAAGTTCACAACTTTTGTAATCTGAAGTATAAATTGTACCGATAGTTGCTTCTAAAGTAAAATTAATAATCAAGAATCAAGAACTCTTTATTGCCATAAAACATTTACATGTAAAGCAAAATGTCACATAGTTATGTACAACTAAGTAGGTTCTGGCTATAATAGTATAAGTTAATACAACATATAACTTAAATTAAAGTACATATTTATGGTCAAGAAAATCATGGACACTGTAGAAGGTATTATCAACTAAAAAATTCTTTAACTTCCTACGAAAACAGTTAGAGGTAGCTCTGACTTAAGAAAACTTTGGAGCGCATTAAAAAGTCTAATACAATTATATATCACATTTTTTTGAAAAAAAGAAGTTTTGTGTTGTGGAATTTGAATATTTGAACGTGTACGGAGTGAGTAAGATAAGGAAGTGTGAGTGGGGTTGAAGAGTGTCAAATTCTTTTTTAAAAAGATCAATGATTCTTATATAAACATACACGGAAAGGTTAAGATGCAGTTTTATTTAAAAACATGTTTACAAGTCTGATACCTTTTCAAACCAAATATAGCTCGCAATGCTTTTTTCTGCAGTTTAAAGACATGGCCTGTTCTGAAGTTTTCATTTCTCCACATGAGAATGACATAAATGAGATGCGGGTAAAAACAACCATAATATAGAGTTAAAAGTACTTGAGGATTGGTAAAAAGGGATAATTTCCTAATTGCAAACAAACAAGAGCTTAGTTTAGAAATTATTTTGTTGACGTGAATATCAAATTTTAAATTACTATCAAGATTTAAACCGAAAAAACTCATTGATTCTGTACAAGAAAGGAGAGATTCAATATTTTGCATTTGTTTATTTAAGGAGGCCGTTTCACCTCACGAAAAAAAAAAAATACGGGTTTCTATATCAAGTATTCGGTCCGTAACAATGATCGTATTGTAATAATTGTAGTGTCATTGGATAGATGAAGATCTGCTCTAGTGAATCATAATTTATCTTATGTAAAAATTGAGTATTTTAAAACTTTCTTAACAGTTACATTTGTGAAACTTTAAATGTAGTTCTTGATGATTTCATATAAAAAAACTCGTAATAATTACTTATGTTCCACAAGATTGCACGTTTAATAATCATACAGTGTTCCATATAACTTACTACAATAATAAATACGAATCGTACAGTTGACATAAAAAAGCATGTTTTTCAGCTTACTACTATGTCTCCTATAGAGCTGTCAGAGCCTGTCGACTTTCCAGGCAGTAGTAGCCATTTGAATATCTCTCTATTGAAAATAGAATTTTTTAGATCTCCGTGTACATTTTGTCGTAATTTTTTAATGGAAATACTAATTAATTAGTAGTGAAATAGTGTTAATTTGACTCTATAGGACAACATTTTTGAGAATAAACATTTTTCCCGAGAGTTTCATCATTCAGGAAGTATAATATTAAATATTTTAAATATAAAGGTAACATTTAATTTTATATGACATAATATCAACTAAATGTTGAGAGCAGCTATGGCAAGTATGACATGGTATGTTGTAGATAGAAGCAATTTCACGTACCAGTGAGCATGGCGTGTCACTTCCTTCTACAGTCTCTACAATCTAACCCCCTACCGTCACCCTCGGGGGGGGGGGGGGGGTCCAAACAACTGCGACATTTTGAGATATTGGTAATATGCCTTGTGGTAATTACTTGTTTCAAAAAGTTCAGTGATTACTTAAAAAGCAACAGGAAACCTTCCTAATCGAAAAGAAAATCTAATGATAACCTCAACACATCCTTGTTCATATAAAGTGCTTCTACAATTTCAGTAGCGAATCCTGGTGACGGACGCTGTAACTAGTGGCGTTGGGACCAGTGAGTTAACCACAGATGATTCTTGAAGGTCCATTCGTGAATTAGTGGAATCCTTAAATCCTTATCTTACCATGTTAAATTAACATATTTAAAGACCCATTTCCTCAAAACTGGGTCTCCTATTATACGATCGAAAAGCTTGAACAGTTTTTTACAGAAGTGAATAAATGAATTTATTTCTTATTAATACAATATAGTTGTACTTTCATGAAAAAAATATAAATAGAACTGGTTACTTTATCCAGCAGTGTGGCCAGTTGCACAAAACAACGATATAAATAAATTAACATTAATAATAATAATGGAGTATAGTATTATCAATAATGTACTAGATATATCGCCATCTTTAACATCTGTGGGTTTACACAGGGACCGAGTTGTAGAAAATGCAACCAATAATAATTAATATGAGTTGAATATATAAATAAACTTGAGGTGAGAATAGAAAATAAATATATTATCTTACAAAAACTATTACTGTACAGAAAGAAAACTATTTATTCTATGATGTTGTTTAAGAATTCTAAATTCTGCTGATAAGAAAGCCAGGTTATTATTTCTTTACAAGAATGTTTGAGTTTCTTAAAATTCTTAATTTGAAGCGGAATTTTATTTCGGTCCGAGGTATTTTAAAGACACTATAGTTACTTTTGGTGATTTAAAAAGGTTATTGACAAAACTTTTTGTGATTTGACAATGATTTGACTATTATGTTTTGTCTATTTCCACTCCTAATAAAAAATTTCAGAACTTTAAAAATAAAAAGGTGCTAGATTGTTAAAACTGCTGATAATTTGGAAAAGAACTTGTTCTTTTAGATTTTTAAAAATTATGAACAATTTAAAAAACAAGTCTTATTGTTTTGAGTTGCGAATTTAAGCCAGTCAAGGTTTAAGTTGTGTGACTAAGCTAACCTAACCTCACATTTAATAAGTTTGAGTTATCTTTTTTTTTTTTCTTGAAAGCGTATTTATGTATTTTCTGAAAAACAAATAAAACCTTTAGTTTTATGAATAATTTCATCAATTCAGGTAAATAATTACTTTAATATCATGCTGTATCTATAACAAATGATTGTTCGAGCTTTGCGGTCGTGTAATAGAAAGGACCCCAAAAACTAATAATGGTATAATGCTATCATTTTCACTTCATGTTGACGCTCTTTACAACTAAAATAAGCAGGAGGGTATGGATTTATACCAATCAATAACCAACCAATATTATAGAATTGTACATAAAAAGTAACAACAAAACCAACAAGATAATATAATTTAATGTGTAATTTTTTAATGTGTAAATTTCCAAATTGTTGGCAGATTGACTATCTATTCCACATTGTGGACAGATTGACTATCTATTCCACATTATGGATAGATTGACTATCTATTCCACATTATGGACAGATTGACTATCTATTCCACATTATGGATAGATTGACTATCTATTCCACATTGTGAATAGATATAAGTTATTGTTGATCATATGTCCCAGGCTATAATGACGAATTTAAGTAAATTTTAAAATAACATTTATTTTTACAAATACCTGTTTTTTTTTAAAAAGTTGCATGCTTGTAATCTAAATCCACAACGAAATTTGCAGCTCAGTAGCTTTATTACCTCCTGAGAAAACTGGTCGAGTATGTAAAAAATATGGAATTTCGGGAAAATTAACTTAAAATAAAAATCTCAATGGTTGCTAGGCTTTTGCGTTTGTCGATGGGAAATTTGCCACAATGTTTACAGCAAAAAAACTAAATATTAAACTTGTAAAATTATTCGAATGTACTATATCATTACAAGGATCGTGCCCTCTCAAAAAAGGATTGTACGTAGATTCAAAATTGTTGTCTTTTGGAAGAACTAACTACAGTAATATGCCTGAGTTGTGTCTAGTGATAGCAATTATTTTGAAGGCCTAACAACAGCTGTTATTTTACTATAACCTACTTATACTTCTCTAACTTGAGTAAAAAAAAAAAAAAAATGCCTTTTGGTTTATTTAAAACACAGTGACACTAAAATAAACTCAAACAAACATTGCACAAATTATTTTATTTCTATTTAACTATAACATTTTAGGCATCTGTTATTTGGGGATTTCGAGGTCAGCCAACATAATAAAGTTGAACAGATAATAATGTAAAAAAAATTATATATTATAACCCCAAAGTGAGTATGAGTATAATACGTTGCTTCAGAAAGACGGCCAAATTACGCTCCTCTTACAGCGATCAACATAGTAATTAATTTACATATTTATATGCTACTGATTTTTGTTATTTGAAAATCAAATAAAACTCATAAATTTAAGTACGTCATATAGTAAAAAAAAAAAAAAAAAAAACATTTAAAACTGGCTTATGGACACCCTTTAAAACTACTTTTATGAAAAAATGTCCCCCTTTATTGATGAAGAAAACGATAATTAATTGTTGCCGAAGATCTTGAGCATAACAAATAAGTCATATTGATAAGTTTGTAAGTAGACATTTGCAGTTTCAAAAGCAATGCACGATTACAGCGAATGGCTCGCTATCATGCAAATTATGAAAAGACGTCTCTCTCTCGTAGTTGAAACTAAACAACGAAAAGTAATAAAAACTGGCATGCATCACTGTATGGCTGGCGAACTTATAATGATCAGAGATCGGGGTGGAGTTATGATTCAATATTTTACGTGGGGCACATCCCAACACAATAGGGTGAGTGTGTCGGCTGGGGGGGGGGGGTATTCTTGCCAATTTGGCCATCCTGCCTGCGGATCCGCTTAATTATCGAATACGCTTTTGTTCTTTGACAGTTGTTTTCCATTTTGTCAACAAAGACCCAGTCGTCACTGGCGCGGTGTATTTTTTCAAATAACGACCGCTTTTTTCTACCTCTCCGATACCCACTGTGGTTTTTTGCGTCAGACCACCACCTCTCTCATCGGCAGATGTCAAATTAGAATTAGTTTGGGATTTGTTTTGTTCCCGGTTGCGCGGGCAAGGTGTATCGTATTTTAATTATCCCCTTCGACGTGAATTCTGCTTTTCGCCCCGTAAAAAGGTTTTTGTCTGCCGCTTCTCCCACGAGCACTGATGGCCAATTTTCTATTTGTCAGCCAATTTCAGACGAGTTGGCCTCACTGTCGATTTTATTAAAGTTATACCCCAACAAAGAATTATGATTTTTCATATTCGAGATTTTCGTATAGTTCAAAACTATACTACTGTACATAGCACGTTTGAAAGGGTATCTAATCAGTGACTCCAAATTATGAAATTATATTGATAGTAGCAGATGTATTAATACATTTTGTGAGAGTTAAAATAATTATTTTGTAAATAGATACAACATTATTTTATTATTATAGTTCATTAAGGCGCGATATTAGAGATATGGACCAATGAGTGTGATAAGTTTAGATGAACAAGTGTAGTCATTAGTACTAACTAACATTGACTGTTACTTAGAAGGAACCAATTATTAACCAGTCATGGCAACTGAGGGGCCTACATCTTTACGTGGAATCTGAACCACGTAGTTGTTGGTCTGATTTTCAGCTAAGGACGATGCTGTTACCCAGTTCTCTTCCCTAGGACCCTGACCACAAACCAACGTTGGACATCTCAGACTTCTCTAGTGTTGTCCACCACTGAGCGTTGCTTTCAGTGTTAAAAGGACCGCGCATATAATCTCCACAGCACTGCTCCACTAGTGAAGGCTGTTAACGTCTCTTTGCAGTGAAAAATATATTTCACTTGATATAATTGATAAGCGGTTAAGAACTTTTTCTTTATGTTTACAACAGTTTTAACATCTGCAAGAAACTTATTTCCTTCAAGTGGAGGTTTCTACGGCCTCTTCAACTATTTACATTTACATTAATGTAGTCCGGATTGGACCGTTACATAGAATTATGTACACCATGTACAAATGTGGTGACGTTTCGTGCAAATTACAACGCACATCTTCAAGGCACGTGGAAGGCACTCCGGTACTCAATCCACGAGGTGAGCAGTCTTCATATTCAACATATTTTTGTAATTATATTGTTAATTACTCGAAACAAAAATTTATTAGAAGAAAAGTTGTTAATTGAAACAAAACTCAAACTTAGATTATTTTCTAAGAAGTGCTGTAACAGGTTTACTAAGTACGTTGGCTTAAAGCATTTTACTTGAAAAAAGTTGAAGAAAAACTTTCATAGATATAATATGAGTAGCAAACCAATTGAGAATAAGGGAATAATTCTCTGTTATTATAATGGGAAAGTATTACTATTGAAATACTTACAATAATAACATGTTACGTTATTGTTGGCGCCAACCAATTTTTACTTAGTAATTATTGATCAAAATTACACACAAAAAATAAACATACGTCAAAAATAAACATATTTAATAGCCAAAGCAAACAGGTCAGTAGAAGTTAGATAGATCACAACTAGTATTATACATCTGTAGTAATAATTACTACGTTTATCTTTGAGGATTTGGGGGAATAAAAGAGGGTCTGACAAGGTGCTGGCCTAGCCCTTACATGACAATCTGAAGACATAACTACTCGACACACATTATTTGGGCAGTATTGGATGCGACCTCTGTTTCTTTCTTCTCTGTATCAACAAACAAATACCAAGAAAAATTGATTTATTGTTTTCCTTTCCCTGTCTACTTCAAAACAATTTCCAACCCCTGATAGGTCCTGTATAATTCAAAACAGCAACATTAATTATTGGTCTTGTACAATTGTTTGTTTAATATTATTAGTGGAAACTTAATTTATCTTCTTAACACCCTCTACTTAAAAAATATAGATAAAGCTAACTTGACTAATTCCAATCGTGATAAACTAGTGGGATTATTTATCGTACTCAAATCTGCTCATAGAGTAAAAAAAAAGACCAACGTAATTTTGGTTTCAAAGGTGTAATTCATTTAAGTTTTTGAAAACCTTACATTTGTATACATTTCATTGTGATAAACACGAGTTCTTCACTCCACAAAGACAAAACGAGTAAACGTCACCACAGAGAAGAAAAAACAGAGGTCGCATTCAATAGTGCGCTGAAAGTGTGTCTAGTTGTTATTTATGCAGTTTGCCATTCGGATGTTGTATTTTTAATAAATCTATGATGTGCAACATCAATTTATTTTAGTTTTATCTAACCATTGTTTATACACTATTCATAAGTGCACATTCATTAGGATTGTTGTGTTATTCCAGTAAAACTAATAGCCCAATACATCTCCAGCCAACTTAGAATGTAATCTCTTATTGCAACGTCATCTTTATGTAATTTTACATTCCAACAATTTGTTCGTTTTTTCTTCTGGGTGTATTTCTTTAAATCAACAGATCAACAGCTTTTGTACCTAATCTATGGGCTAGCTGCATTAAGCAGTCTGCTGCCACGCGTCCACCTTTTGACCTCAATAAAACCCATAAAGTGTGGATATTTGCTCCTTGTACTATGTTTTAGAGTTTTACGAAATGTTATCTTGCTTCAAAAAACTTACGCAGAATTCAAATAAAATTTCATCGATAACTTGAATCAAGGCTAAGACTGTATGGTTATCGAATAAGTTACCCTGAGGGGATGCAAGGTCGGTCTTGTCGGTCCCTCCCACATTCCCCCCAAATCGCCAAAAAAAGAAGGTAGGCCTATTAATTATTACAACTGTTGGTCTCACTTTCGATTTTAATTAAGTCATCCTAACCTCAACAAAGAATTGTGATCTTCTATATTCGGAATTTTAGTATAGTTTGCAGTACATATAGAATGTTTGAAATCAATGGGATTAGATACACACTTTAGTTGGTTCCAATATGTTTATAACTGCCCCTGAGGCGTTCACTGCGGCCAAAAGAAAGTTTTCCTCTGTGACGTCAGACAAAACAAATTTGTTACATTATCCTAAGTAAAAATATTTACAAATATTGAGGTAATCGTTTCGGTAAACCACGTTTCCCATCCTCAGACCAGAGGGATTCACAGAATATAATGTGCAAATTCTTAGTTTGATTAATTTTTTGGGCTATAATATTTAGTTTTTAAAATTAGATGCACGTGTCTTCATACAAGCGCAAAAAGCTCTTAAAATTCACCAAAACAATATTCTTTAGAAATAGTGTTCCACAGAAATAATTCTTTTTTCTTTTGGCGAGATGAAGAGAAAAACATTCTTTGTAACCCCAATAATGATAAAATAACTTTAAGAAATAGGAAAATAAAATTGTAATGAAGTTGTGCTCTAGAATATCAATGAACCGAATAAATAAATATAAAATAAACCGCTCGTTTTATCCACTAACTAATATGTTATAATTCACATTTTTATTCATAAGTGTTTGATAAAAGGTGACATTCAGTTATAATGTAGCATAAAATATAAATTAAAATTTGATGAGGAAAAAGCTACCCACCAGCTTTGAATTTAAGTGACAACAAAACTATTGACATTATAATTAAAAGGAAAACCAGGCATCTAAAGTCAGAAATAAATGTATTAATTACACAATTAATACAACCTTATAAACACCACTGTTAACAATACAATGTAAAAAGGTACATGAAAAAAAACAGTATTAATTACTGACTAAATAACAATAATAATAAGCAACAAGAATAATAATAAACTGCAAAACATGGAGTATAGTGGTTCCATCTGTATTAGTGATCTTTTAACCAGTAAATATTAACCACACGAATCCAAAGTTTGACAAAGAAATTAAAAAAAGAAAAGTCATTTTTACATAAGAATGATATTTTTTACTTTGATATTATGTAGGTTTTTATTTGGAACATTAATAATAATACGGCGAATAATAACTGATTGAAACAGTGAGTTATGTTATTATATATTGACCGTGAATACATATTGCTAAACTTAACCTTAACCTAACCTAACCTGTTTGGTTAAATATATAAGTTTATATTTTTCGTAGGAATTAACGTATGTCATATAGTTTTTGGGAAGACTCTACATAATATTAATGTCACATTCGTTGTTTTTTATGTAAATAAGTTTTTTATTTTTTTCAATCAGTAAATTACTTCCGCCGAAAATTTCTATGGATTTGCGTTTGTGGAGTTAATATTGACTAGTTAAAAAATCGTGCAAATCGAGTTAGACTTCTTTATTCTGTACTTGCCAATATATTGTATGAAGAGTTTTTTTTATACTAAATACCGTACTTTTTACAAAAAGAAAGCCAATAATAAATTAAATGTGTTAATTTTGCTGGTTTTGTTGATCTTTTCCTCGCTGTATTCATGACTATTGGCAGGTCAGATGACACTGTATATTATGTAAAATAAAATTAGGAAAACGACGTTATTGTGAAGACATTTTGAGTGGCATAAAAATAATTTCAAATGCCAAATTTATCTACCATAAGTTATTATAAGCACTCCTCGGCCCTTTTCCGTTACTTCACTACCACTAATTTTTTATCACAATTATGGTTAGTCTAGGCTAGGTGGCTAATAAAGTTGATCACAAAATAGTAAATCTAATGGCTGACTTACCGCCGAATACACGCTCTTCGTGCGTAAGTTCTTGGAAAGCGACAAAACACTGTCAGCGATTTCGAATTCCTAGCGGATAAGGAATACCTCAGTGGACGTAAAAATTATTGGGGAACAATTTTTAGAGCAATAGAATATTTATCAAGTGGTAGTGAATTAACGGAAAAGACCCTACTTTTCTATTTATATATTAATATGCCATTGTAAAAAACGGGAACGATTTTAAAGATGTAAATATTTAATAATACAGTAATATATTAAAAAGTAATTTAACATTGGAATATTTTATTTACCACTAAAATGTAATGTGCAGCTTAAAGAAACGTTTGCTATTTATTTAATTTTACAATATTTTCATAGCAATTGTTGTACAATTTTTAAATATATTTTTACATGACAAAAAAACCAATACTAAATTAAACATTTAAAATGTTTCTATGAACTTTCGGTGGATCATTAATTTGTAATATGTGTTAGTTTTGCTGGTTTTGTTTATGCAACGACTTTAAGAAACTACGAAAGGAAACTTATAGTTCGCTTAAGAAAAAAAAAAAAAAAAAAAAAAAAGGATTTAAAGAAGCGAAAACAAAATTAATGTGCTGTGACAATAAATGTATAAATTAAGTTATAGAAAATAGAATACATGTAATGATATTTTGTAGGTCTCAGATAATATTCTGTTGTAAAATGATATGTATATGAAAAAGCTCGCAATAAAGGGCATTTTAATTTATTTAATTACATTTTTGGTGCAAAAATGACATCACTTTCAAAGAAATGTTAATGCTGATTTGATGGTCACTATGCGTTAATAAGTACATTTTAAAATCTCTTTTAATGTACACTGACAGCGGTGTCATTCAATTTAAGTAAAACGACTCGGGTTTGCTTAAGAGTAGGGTGGTAGAATCGGTGTAACCCCCAGGCCGTAAGAATCTCAACACGTCTCAGCTTAATTTATTAGATTATTTTTCTTAAACGTAAAGTCCTTCATTTTTAAAACAACTTTTCTTTCCTTGATTTAGACAGAAGAAATAGTGGAGGTAAAAACATTGGATTGAAAATTAATAAGCTCATATAGTAATGGCTGAGAAGGGTGAATAAGGAGTGGTACAAGGAGAAGAATAAGAAGAAATGAATTGAGATTAATACTTCTCATTATTTGAAGTGTAACAATATTTTTCTAATGTGTTACGATTTTGCATTTAACTATAGTACGGTTACCACTTTTTGAACATAAATCATTAGAAGTCCATTCACCCAACCTACTACTATAGCTAACAAATACCACAGAGAAAAGAAGAAACAGAGGTCGCTTCTTAAGGCCGCAGCGATCGCCTCGGTGGCAGTTAGAAATAGATCACACATAGTTTACTTCTTTTTAAATCTTTAGAAATAATTAGTTCATTCCTCCTCGAAGATTTCAAAAGGAATAAGAGAAGAGACTGGCAAAGGTGTTGGCCGTGCGATCCACACGGCGAACTGGAGAACTAACTAGTCGACAATCCAAGTTTCTAACTCGACACCCATTAAATGCACTACGAACGCAACCTCTGTTTTTTCCTCTCTGTGCAAATACCTACCCCATCCGCCCTGACACTAACCATGTCAAAAACACACAACTGACGAAAGTCTCTCAATGAACGCATTACTAAGCTCTTATCTAATCATTATACTCTCAGATTACTCTCAGATATGATACATAGACACAACTTTGTGCATATTTTAAGGCGAATATAGTGAATAATGATCACATGAGTTTAGGATGAGTGTGGATGACTTGTGCAGTCTGGTCAATAAATCAGATCGACTTTTGTTCAGAAAGGGCCATTTGTTAATAGCCCAACTGAGGGACCAACAGATTTACGTGGAATCCGAACCAAGTAGAATTGGTATTATTTTAAACTAATTTTACCAGCCTGCTACTCAGTTCTCTCCCCTAGACAACATCCGGACAATGACTGTCACCAAACATATACATATTTTTTTTATTACATCCTCATTACCACTGTACGTGTAGGAGTGGGTGGGTGGGACATTAATACAGTACGTGTATGGGTGGATGGGTTCATCAATAGTACTGTTCGTGTAGGGGTGGGTGGGTTGGACATTACCACTGTACGTGTATGGGGTGGGTGGGTAAAGGCAACAACATAGGTAAGGTCATATTGGAACGTGCCAGTTATTAAAGTCATTAAGGTTTATTTCCCAGACCTCTAGTAGAGGACTGAATATAGAACCTACGGCGTACAATCTCCACAACACTTTGTCCCCAAGTAGCTGGATTACAGCACTGCACCACTATTGTACAGAGTCTTCACTAACGAAAATCTATTAGTTATAAAAATAGGCAACTATCAGTGACGAATAATGCGTGTCATAGTTACATAAGTTAAATAAATACTACATTAGACAAGAATATAGCGATTAAGTAAATCACATCTTCCATTGTGGAAACCAACTTTTTAGGTAAACTAACATAGTAATCAAAATCAAAATCATTTATTTGCAGTTTGACAATTTAAGGATTCTATTACTAAAGTTATATAATTATAATAATTATGTATTCATCATATGTATGTTGATAGTGTATCCTAACTCATTTTAACTGACTAATATAATCACAATATGTACTACATTAGCGTTATTATTAATATACTACATAAATAAAAGCAAAATCAGTCACCTGACAAATACTCCTCCCCCGAGTAAAAGGTTCCTTGAACTAGGTAATTCTTTAGGAAAGCTTTAAATTTTCTGGGGCTCTCTTCGAGTTTAATAAAATTTGGCAATTTATTAAATAATTTTGGCCCAATATTTTGATGAGGTAGGTAAGACGCAATTTGAAGCGCTGTGCCGGTCTGTGCTGATGTCGTTGCCGCGTATTATGAGTATGCACATCTGCTCCTACTTGAAAAATACCGAATTTAAATTTATAGAATATTAACATTTCATATATTTAGAGGGACTGCAAGGGTAAAATTTGAAACGATTTGAAAAATTCCCGGCAAGATTTGGGTTTATTTAATCCAGCCATTATAAGCATTGCTCTTTTCTGTAACCGAAATACTCTTAAAAGCAAAGAATTAGATGCTGAACCCCAAAGGAGTATGCCATAATTAAGCATAGATTCTATGAGAGAGAAATATATAAGCCTCATGAGAAAGATATTCTTCAATTTTGCATACCTAGTGAGAAGGAATAATTGGGATGACAACTTAGAACATAACAAATCTATATGTGGATGCCAGGAGAAATTCTCATCTAAAATTAATCCTAGATATTTACACTCACTTACAAACGGTAGCTCAAAATTATTCAAGATTATCAAAGGGTCCATATAAAATGTTTTGTTATTTGAAAAATATATACAATTTGTTTTATTAGGATTAACGTGCAAATTATTGCTATTCAGGTACTGATACAGATTTGTTAACTTTAGGAAACTGTCAATTTCCAAGTTTTCAATATATTTATTTTTTAAAACTATAAGTTATTTAAAATAACTTATAGTGGAGGTATCTGTTTCGTAAGATAGGTTTATTTTTTCGTGCCGTGGCGTCAGGACTTTGTACTTGTGTTAGAGACAGTGTAGGTTCGAATCCTTTCTTGGGCTGCAATTTTTTATCAATAATATTCCCCTTATATTGTACTGGATGTCTCCTTATTCTGTCTGAATACGTTACCCGTATAGATAAATAATTTATGGGGTATGGGAAGAGTAAAGCTAAGAAAGAAGTCAGCATCTCCTTAAAAAAAAGAAAGAAACATAAATAAACAATAAATACAATTAAAACAATAAACATACAACAACTTAAAAAAATTAATAAATATAATAAAGCCAAATAGTGCTTGTGAAAAAAACTTGAGTATTTGTTACATTTTTTATTTTAAATTCTTAAAATTAATGTGTAAATGGTTAACATATTAAATAATTTACAAACAGTAGACAAGAAAATCACCCCCCCCCCATCTCTATGGAGTTTCGATAGCCAAAATTCACAGATGTTCAACACAAAATAACTTTCTGAGTAAACCAAATTACTTGTACTATAGTAGACAAATCCTTGCAAAGCCTATTGCCTCACTGGCGATTGGGGCTTCCAAAGTCTTTCCAAGCATAAAAGAACAGTCCAGTCCAGGAAATCCCAAAGGACCTGGATGTGGTTTCACAGCAGGTGTCGGCTGGCTAAACAACTCATCAAGCCGACTCCCGGGGGAGGGAGGGCTAAATGCTCCCCTATTATCATCTCGTCCCCCATCCTATCAGCGGCGATGACTCCATTTACTTTCCACTGGGCGGCAAAAAGCTTTCTAATCTCTGACGTCATTAAAATTGGGGAACGCTGAACGATTTTAAGCTGTTGAGATTTTCGTATTGGAAATCTTTAAGATGAGGGTCTAAATTCAATGTAGATTACTTTATATAAGGCAATGGGACCTTTTACGTAGATGGTTTTAAAGCCAGTGATAGATTTATTTATAATATGTTTGACACAATTTGATAGATAAATATTTACCTAATACAAATTTTAAAATCTTTCTATAACAGAGCAATGAATATTTCTCGTGTTAAAGAAATTATAAATGAATATATTAAGATTGATAAAAACTTCAATTTGTGTTTGTTATAAACTTTTATATAAGTAATAATAAATGTACACTGTATTTTAGGACTAAAAAGTCTTCACCAGTGACCAAGTTGACCGCTACTTGCCTCCATCGATATATCCTACTATACAGGGTGTCTTTTTTTAATGGGCCACCATTGTGTTCTTGGAAACCATAAGTCTGACAACAAACTTTAAATGGGGAACCTCACTTTGTTTTTAGAGACAATTAAAAATACGCATTTTAAAATTTAAATAACGGCCGCCATTTTCCAATATGGCGGTCAACTTTGATTTTTCTTATGGAAAGCTCTATATTTTATGATTGTTTAAGATATAAATAGTAATTTTAAGACTTTTTAATTCTAGAAATATTTTCAATATTTTGCTTAATAACGTAGACATGACAGCTCAAAATGATCGGATTCCTTATGGAGTTTAACATTGAGATAACAAAATTTTCAATATGCATTCAAAAAATGACATAATCTGCAAACATTACCATATACATTTGGAAAATGCATGCGTAGCTATTCTTTTTTTACGCGGTTTAACGCATTGTGTATTAAATTATAACACATAAAATGAAACAAATGTGTTACTATTTTGTCACTGATAAATTTATGTTTAAGTGAACTTCCAATTCAGATCCACTGCAAGTTTACTTGAACAGCTGATATTGGTAACAGTGCTGCCAACATCAATTTATTGGTGACAAAATAGCAACACTTGTTTCATTTTATGTGTTATGCGTTAAACCGTAAAAAAAGAATAGCTAAGCATGCATTTTCCAAATGTATGTGGTAATGCTTGCAGATTATGTTATTTTTTTTTTTAATGCATATTAAAACACTTGTTATCTCAATATTAATCTACGTTATTAAGCAAAATATCGAAAAACTACTAGGAATAAAAAATTCTTAAAATAACTATTTTATATCTTAAACAATCGTCAAATATACGATTGTGGGCGTTCCACAAGAAAAATCAAAGTTGACCGCCATATTGGAAAATTTGACCGCCACTTTTCAAAATTTGAAATTTGTATTTTTAATCGTCTCTAAAACAATGTAAGGTTCGCCATTTAAAGTTTTTTGTCTGCCTTATGGTTTCCAAGATCACAATGGTGGCCCATTAAAAAAGACACCCTGTATATCAGTTTGCAATACTTGCTAGTAAATTTAAATTATATTAATGCTATTATACAGTTAGTTGCTAACTTCTGTCAAAAATAAAGATGTTTTCATTTGTTCCCCTCCGTAAATAGACTTACACTGAAACATGTTTAAGAGATTTAGTTTAGTTAGTTAGTTTTGATTTTAAATATTAATGAAATTGTTATATTAACTATGTTAATGCGGTTTGTTGTTCCAACAATTCAGTATTTAAAATAATTGAGTTTTTCTTTATCAATGAAAATATAATTTGAATTTAGTCTATTTGTGCAATATAAATCGGTTAACATTTTTGTATTTATTAAAATTCATTATAAAAAATTGTTGAAAAATTAAAAAAATATATAGTAAGTATATTTGTTTACTTAAATTTGATAGATACTTTAACATCCTAACAAATATATAAATGCCAATTAGTTATAGAACTTTTTGCCATAATAGATCCTTCAATCCACCAAACGCAACCCAGGAATTCCGTTCGGACTCCATAGTCCAGCCCGCAATGCTTGCTTGCCTACAGAGGATTCGATTCCCGGGTTGGCATTTGAAAGTTTGCTCATCAAGTTGGCATGCATCGCGAGGAAATTCAGAAGCTACGAGTTCAGAAGCAAATTCAGGCAACGAACGCTGCAATTGGCGAAGTTACAATCCGGTTCAGTATATTCTTTTTAAAATATTCAAGTTTCATATTGCTGTATTCTTTATTTACATTTTGTATTTCATTAAGTTAACACAATTTTACAAACAGATACGAACAATTATCCCCTCCCCTCCACCCACAGTACAAAATAACGCTAATTATTTTAAGGAATACATAGAATTATTTGACTGATAACAAACTTATTTTGTAGAAATTTTTGTTAAATTAATATTGTGTTTTCATTGTTATCAATTTATAATATTTACACTATTTGTGTTCTATAACTTAAGCTTAATAAGGGTGATTTTTACTCTAAAAATATTAAGCACTCAATTAATTATACATTCCATTTCCTCTCTTAAAGTTTTTTTAGATGCACTGAACTATTTAAGAAATACTTATTTCTAACGCACTGGAAAACCGTATAGAAAAAGTTTAAATTTTGTATGCATGTAAAGGCCTTTGACTCATTTATTTTTACTTTTGCCATTAAATAATTTGTATTTGGTTATACTTTAAAATGAAATTAATGAAAATTTTTATGTAAGATTACATTTTGATCTCAAGTTACTCATACTTAAAGCAAGAATTAAAATATCATTCATTTGACTTCACCCTTATGTCAGGACAACAATATTGACATAATCAGTTCAAAAATGAATAAAAAAGTACTTTAATTTCCTGTTTAATCGATCTTAATAATTTTTTCGTAAACTCTCCCCAAACGGAACCTCTGTCATGACACTTTACCAACACACTTTTCACTGAACGGAAAGCGCGCGAGTTTTTTCCCGCGCATTGTCTGCCTGTTCGCCGTTGGCGCTAATTTGGCCGATACGTAATAAAAGCTCTCTACAGCGTGTTCATAGGGCCTACAAAGCTAGCTTCACCATTTAGAACCATACTTTTCATGTAGTTTCGCTAATTACAAAAATGTCGTTCAACCCTTAAAGCGCGTTCAGTAGTGGTATTAAAAACTACAAAAGGTCTCGTTAAACGTACTATCGACATTTTGTCATCGCGCCGTGTTTTTAATAATTACGCCTAACAATTCAATTATTTGCCACAAAAGACTATTCGTTTCATCATCCACCGCTAATTAAAATAGTAAACAAAGCTCTTGTTAAAGTGGAATTGTGATATTTTCCATTTTACTTCGGTTTGATAAAGACGGCCTTTTTTATGTTCAACTTGCCCTATTTTCTATGAAGGGAATATTTCATGTTATCTATTTTTTTCAGTGATGCCGCTTTGATCAGCTGAAAAAAAAAAACTGTTGTGATAGAAAATGTTATTTCTTTTAGAAGTTTCTTTTTCACTAACGGATATGAATGTTTGTTTTTTACGCCAAATACTCGTAGTTTTATTAAATACATGGGTTGTGCTGGTACTACCTATGTGGGCACTAGTGGCGCAGTGCTGTAACCCAGCTACTTGGGGATAAAGAGATTGTAGACGATGGGTTCTATGCTAGAGCCTACTAATACCAACATGGAATACGCTCAGTGGTTTCGATTGGCGTGGACACGTACTAGAGAAGTCTGGGGTGTCTGTGTTGAGTGGTAGCCAGTGTTCGGGAGTTTTGTAGGGAGGAGAACTTAGTATCAACCTTGTCAATCAGCTGAAAATCGTACCAATGCAACGTCCTTCAGATTTCACGTAAAGTTGTAGGTCCGTTAGTTGGTCATTTCTGAGCCAAGTCAAACTCAGTTAGTAACAAGACTACACAGGTCATTCATACTCATCCTATCTTCAAATAATAATTCATATTTTCATTAAAATATGCTCAAGTTGTGTTGGCATCTCAAATGTGAATAATAACCAACGTAACAATAATAATAACAACAGGGGGAATTGTATTCGTTCCCCGATATTATCACTGTTAAAAATATTAGCAACAATATTTTTGTTGGATAAGCTTCACAGACGCATTCATTATTCATAATTAAGACGCCGGTCGTAAAGATATTGGCGAATATGGCGGGAAAATAAGTATACTGATAGTAGATGAACGAGTGTAGTCATTGTTACTGTTCCTTAGAAAGAGCCATTAATTACTATCTAATAACCAGGGACACTAAGAGATATACAACTTTACGTGGAACCCGAACCACGTAGCGTTGGTATGTATTTCAGCTAATTGACAATCCTGATACTCAGTTCTTTTCCCTTCACAAAATCCGGACCATGACTACCACTAAACGTGGATTCCTCAGACTTTTCTCAATTAGTAGTGTCAACGTTGATGGCAACCATTGAGCGGACGCTAATTATTATCAGGGTTTAAGAGCAAGTATATCCTTACATTTATTCCGCTCTGGATCATTCCCAGTAATACCACTCTCGACGTAACAACAGAGAACAAGATACAGAGATCGCTTCCTTTTGGCTGCAGCAAATGCATCGGTGACAGTTGAAGTATATTACAACTAATGTACATCTTTAGAAATCTGTAGTAATAATTACTAGGGCCTACATTAATCCTTGAGGATTTGGGGGTAATAAAGGAGGGTCTGACAATGTGCTGTCCCTATCATCGCATGGAAAAGGGGAGAAATAAGTACTCGACACATATTTCACCCCTTAGACGCGACCTATGTTTCTTTCTTCTCTGTAACGTAAGAAAACAACTATTCAAATGAAGGTTGGAAATCCGAACATAGTTTTAAAAACTTGTTATCAGCACAAAGATCTTCAAATATTGTGTAGTAAAGCCCTTTACTTAGCCTAGGAACTAACATCATATGTTTACGAAATTTTCTAATAGCTCACTTTTTATTTTTCATTAAAAAACCAAAATAAGAACATCAGCACTATTCAACACCAGTTTCGACAATGGCAGACGACAGAAAGCACACGATCAGATCTACTTTGTGCTGTTGTGCCACTGCGTTTCAACTTAGTATTGTATTTGTTCAGGACACTCGTAGAGACACCGGTGTCTCCACACTGGCTCCACTAGTGTCCCGCGGCTAACAGGCCTTATGTTTGAGTAGTTTATGTCTTTTACACCAATCGTGTAGAAAAATTGGAGATGTATTGATTTCAGAATATATATATATATATATATGCTAATTTTCTTGAATTTTATTCTTTTGAACCAATATAGTGCTATCACATTTATGTGATTGAATTGTGTGTCCAGTTGAATAATTGTCCAACGTTTGACTGGAACTAATGAATACGATTGTCCATTAGAAGACGGCAAAAATCCGCCGACAGAGTGCTCCGCTCTGAGTAAAGGCAGTGCGAGAGAGATAGAGATAGTGGAGTAAAGGCGATGGGAGAGGGACAGAGATAGTGGAATAAAGGCAGTGCGAGAGAGGGGAGGTGGAATTTTTATCCGTGGGGTCAGGTACAGACAGCCATAAATATTTCTACTAATCCCTTTGCCGCTCAGGCGCTGTTTTGATCCGCGAAAGGAAAAGTGAAAGTGGAAGAGGTGGCGAGAGTTAGGGACAAGGAGGGACAAGAGGGATTTTGGGGTGATTGGCAAAAAATACAGTTGCACGTTATCTCGCAACCAAGGATCACTTTTAGAGCAGCTTCCATACCTCAACAAATTCACAATTATGAAAAATGTATGGGTAGATCCAATTAATTAAATTTCAACATATCCTTGCTGTGTATATTGATAATTTTACAAATTCCAATTAATCTAATTTAAAAAAATATTTTTTTCAAATAGAATAACCTTTGAAAATGATGACTCATGACCACGCACAGATGTTTATCTATGTGGGGTTTATTTTGTTCTCCATTGTTAAATATATTTGTTAATTTTAGAATTTATTGTTTGTAAAAAAAACTCATTATAAATTATTTGTTTTTGTATGTAAATTGGAAGAATAAACTTATTTTTGATTTGATTTGGTTCTGTTACAATTAACAGTTCAGGGCACAGACTGGAGGCATCCCTTCGTACCACATTCTTTTACACGTACCGGATATTGCTTATTTGGTGGTTCGTCAACTCAGATTCCCAAAGGAGAATTCTTGCTTAAGAATCTGCAGAGGCTGGCATCTATATTAGATTATTCCCATATCAGCAATGTTAACATTGAAACCGAATAGTTTGATTGTTTATCATCCAGATTTTGTGAATGAGATGTCATTTTAAACGTAAAAAGAATACAGTACCTACTGATTTTAAAAGCTATATTTTTAATATACATCGTAGTTCATCTGAAAAAAAGTGAAATTAAAATGTGTTAGTTTGAAAATTTGTATAAATTTTTTTCCACTTGTTTATTCCATGTTGTTTGGCTACATAACATACATATGAAAGTTTGCTTTTTTTCGTAATTATTTACTTGGTGTTAAATATTGGTATGTAACAATTAAACAACCATTAATTTTAAACATAAAACTGCTGCCCCAGATCGAGGAAGTGACAAAAATATATTGTTATATTTATTTTAAAGTAAGAGAAAAACTATACGTTTATTACATTATAGTTTGAATATACATAAATTTCCTCAAAACAAAAATATACATAAGCATGAAGCAAGAAATTTGAATCAACTGAAAATGATACAATGTAAATACTCAAAAACACAAAAAATCATGAATTTATCGATATCATATTATAGAATAAAATGTCTAATAAGTTAAGAAATCTAGAAATGTAAAAACTGAAAAAACTATTTATTAGAAGAATTTTTATACAAAATTGAAGACTTCTTTAAAATTAAACTATAATTGATAAGTACATTTTACTCAACTTTTATTATATTTATTATATTATAACTTTGTGTGAGGCTGAATTTTTAACGTAAGGTCTAAATGACTTACGGATATTTGCATTTATTGCTAAAACTCACCCTTTGTAGGCTAATTGGTAATAATTTTAAAACAAATGTTTATTTGTGAAATACAACGAAATTATTTCAAACGCTAAATAATCTTATTTGTTATGAACTGTAGCTTTATTTTATTTAAAAACTGTACGTGCCAGTTTACGAGTTCCACCAGCCTTTACGAAACCTTTATTGAACGAGTGAAGTACCAACCGTGTCAGCTCAGTTAGGAATTCAAATCTTGGACATTTCACTCGCCAGTTTAAAGCCTTATTCACTGAGGTGCCTAGCCAGCGGCAACTTGGGCAAGTTAGAATACTGTGATAGGAATTGAATTACATAGCTAAGTTTTCTTTTCGATTTAGAGTAATCACTTAAGCTGTAATATTTCGTAATGACTATGAAAAAGTACAACTTTAATGTATATACTAAAAACTTTAAAGTTAATATAATTATTTTTTATTAGAATAATAATTTTATATTTAAAATAACATACCCAACTGAAGCAAATACTAACGCGAGTGAATATGGCCATATTTATGAATTATGCGATATTTACCCATTAAGTTAGTTGCGGTTTGATAGCTCTGAGAAGGTCATGTATGAGGTAAGTATTGTAAACATAGGAAGAATATGCTTAAAGGAATGAATCAAAAGAGGATAAAATACAAGCACATCTCGGCCGGAAGATTATTTATAACTCAATTCCATAAATGGACTCGCGGAGGCCAGCAATCCTGTTACGGCTGGAGGAAGGTAAGTTTTATAAAACTACCCCACCAAAGAGAAAGATCCTCTTTCTTTCAGAAAGTAGAAAAGGGGATTTGGAGCCGTGGATACGCGGCAGTAAAGCGGGCTCTGCGAAGATATATGAAAATTAAATGGGATCAGGAGGCGGTGCCTGGGTGGCTAGATTACCCGAGTTAAAAAAACCCTGTCATGCTCCAACGAAATAAACTCTCACAACTTTTTACTCCCAGCGCTCAGGAAATATAAAATAAACCGCCCTCCCAGAAATGATTACCCTCGTTTTGGCTGAATTTGTCTGCAACTTGCTCAGCTCTTACATTACCCCCCTCCTCCCCATTCACCCCTTCAACACTGATTTTTCTGAAACCCTTCCGACCGTAAACCGGGAGTGATTTATAAAAGGCTTTCTAAAATGTTTCTATCGGATAGTCTAATGCGATGCGAGCGTTTGGCGTCATTTGAGTGGTTAATCCAGAATCATTTTGGCGGGCTTAAAATGTTAATACAAATGCTTAATATTCTATTAGCGATTACAAAGTATATGTACACATAAAAAAAAGTTTTATATAGATAAATACCGAGATAGTTACCTAAGATAGGTTGTTCTATATTAATATTATAAACAGAAACACAGAGAAGAAATAAACAGAGTTCGCATCCAATAGTGCGCTGAATGGGTGTTGAGTAGTTATTTATCCAGTTTGCGATAGCAGGGCCAGCACCTTGTCAGTCCCTCGTTTATTTTCTCAGATCCTCCTCAAGGATAAACGTAGTAATTATTACTATAGATTTATAAAGATTTACATTAGCTGTAATTATTTATAACTGCCACTGGGGTGTTCACGGCTTCCATAGTAAGGAACATCTATTTCTTTTTTCTCTGTGGCTAATACTGTTACTATAAAAAAAGAGGAGTATAGTTTAGTTGTTTGTGCCACTGTCCTCTGCATTTGAAAGGACGCCAAAATAGTATTTTACAGCTATCACAATAACAATACAACTTTACGTTAAAATCAGAAAAAAATACAAATTTATTGTTATTTTCTATAGACCTTAAATAAAAAAAAATAATATAAATTTCAATCTTTCATTCACAAAATACGCTTTGCGTTATTTAAACATTATTTTAGTTAAATATTGTTAACAGAGGGAGAAAAAAAGAAGGATTATACCGAAAGTAAATTTTAATACTGTTATTTTAACTATAGTTTGTATTGTTAATAACAATAAATTTGTATTGTTATTCACGCGTATTAGTTTATTTTGTATAGGAAACTTAAACATTTACAGTTTAATGCGTCGTAATGAAAAAAAAGGGAAAAAAAACTATAAAGCACTTAGTCCTACCAGTATTTTATTTTCTCAAGAAATATAATAATAATAATAATTTATTTTTCCAAAATATGCATTACATTTTATACATTACAATTTAAAAACCATTACTTATTAACAGACATATAAGACAAAGTTTAACTAATTTATTTTTTTATTAATTTTTATTTTATTTATTTTTTTAATCTAATTTATTTATTTTTAAAGCTATATACTCATAAAGAAAACTCCCATTAATTCATGTTCATCCATCCACTCAGTTGAGCGCTCCAAAGAAAGAATTTACCTGAAACTTTCACGCAACTGTCGCTAGGAGTAGCAAAGAGCCTGCCTCACTAACACATATACAACGTGTTCCCCTACCCCTCCTCTCCCACATAACTCCCTAATTATCATTATACTCTACCATTGAATGTTTTATGAATTATTAATATAGTCTTTCAGACAAGATAACTGTGCACGTTTCAATGCAAAATTTGTACATATATGATTTATAGGAAAATAATTAGTCACACTTCTAAACTAAATTAGGGGTTTTTTTAAGTTTTGCTTTATAATAAGTTGGTTAATACCTTTTGGTGACAGTGTCCTCGAAACTGTAAAAAAATATATCACACGGTATCTTAAAGATTTATAAACCTGTAAAGGTCAAATTAGCCACTTTATGTAGCCACATCTCCATAACGATTTTTTCTTTCATTTTGAAAGTTTTTCAATAAGTGTAAGAAGACTAACAATTTTAATTTAGAGAATGAAAATTAATTTTATTGGACCTTTTTTTAAGTTACCCTTCTCATATACACACAAAAACTTCTGGTAAAATAAAAAAAAAAAAAAAAAACATTCAATCCAAAATATTATTTACTGAAAAATAAACACGCAGAAATCCATCGACATGTGCTGAAATCATTAGATGGCACATTCTTTGTTCGTCGGAGTGATGGTAGTGATACTCTTAAAATAAAATTTCAAGGAATCGAAAAAAAAACTAAAAAAAAAAACATGTATTTAACAGCAGAAGTATATTTAACAAATAGTACTACATGGAAAATGTATATTTTATTAGTTTCTTTTGTACATGTAGAGTTAATTTCTTCTTATAACTTACATTTACTATGGCATTTTTTAATTATTCATGTGTTTATTCGAATTTTGAGTTGTCAGCGTGGCAGCTCTGTGCTATGGAGGGCAATGTTCGAATCCCCAACTGAGCTAACCGTCTGTAATAATAATAATGGCTTTATTGCACAACATTGTGTACAAAGAGCGAATATAGGACTAAAAGGTCTTCTCTTACAATAAACCCAATTAATCTATTGATACCATTAATCTGTACTCCACTTGTTGAATAAAGCACGCACAGGCCTGCGGACCTATTTTGTTCAAATGTTTGCCATACATGTCATTACGACATCTCAATTCCATTATACATAAGACTTCCGCAACAGGAAGGGGCTTATCTTACCGGATCCAAGATGGCGGTGGCGCTGTAATCATGTGTGGATATCCGAGACAAGCTCCTGGCTGTTGATCAATTAGGCCTACAATTGAGCCTATTGATCTAATGGAGGCCATTTACTGTGATTACCAGCAACCCCTAGCTACAAACAACCCTCAGGCAGGTCCTTAGCCTTGGCTCGTCCTGGGGCGAGAGCTCCCTAACACGGCCTGCTAATGAATCTCCATTGTCCTTGTCCTTTGAACAACAAGGAAACTGGTACCCTGGTTGACATTCAACAGATACTATCCACACTTCAAATCAAATAATAATTTTGAGTTTAGAAAGTATATATAGAATGATTTAAATTTCAAATTTAAATTGTCTACGAAAAACAAATACATTAGTTTTTAACTGAAATATATTGTAATAGTAAATTAATGGCAATATTGTTTCAAGATGACATAGGTTAAGTATATGATTGATATTTAAAAATACTCATTTCTCTATTCTCACTTAAATTGAAGTTCCTGATATTAAATTTGATTATTTAAGTGGTTAAAATGCCAATATGTAAAAAAGTGCGTAGAGTACTTTCTCTTAAATGTGAAGTTATTGGTGTGAATTTATGAGAATCATTTTCCATCTTGTGGTTATTGTTATTGTTGAATACGTATAAAAACATCTTCCTCCGTATTGAGTTAATTGTTTTAAAGAAGAAAAAGCCTTTAATGAGAAGCACCTCCTATAATAGCTGTTATTGTTGAATACTTAAAAGATTATATTCTACCTTATTAAGGCAATTTTTGGGAAAAAAATAAGCTTTTACTGTGTGGTTATTGTTGAGAACAGTGAGAATGATATTCCATCTTGTTGTAGTTATTGTTATTGTTGAGAATGTAAAACATCACATTCTGCATTATTGAGGTAGTTAGTAAAAAAAGAAGGCCTTAATGTGGTAATTGTTGTTAGTCACTGAGAATGATCTTCCATCTTATTATATTGTTGTTGCTCATAACGTAAAAGAACAATTTCCACCTTACTGTGAAAATTAATTTTTGGATATAAGACAAACCCATACTATGGTTGTTGTTGTTGTGAACCAGTGCGAAGCATCTTCCATCTTTTGGTTATTGGTTATTTGTTTTGGCAATTTTTTTAAAGAAAAGAAGCCCCTGCTGTGGTTATTGTTGATAAACAGCGAGAATAATCTGAATCTTGTTTTGGTTATTGCTGAGTACGTAAAGAACATATTTCACCTTATTGTGATAATTGACGGAAAGAACAAACCCTTACTGTGGTTGTGAGTCGGTGAGAAGTATCTTCCATCTTCTTGTGGTTATTGTTGAGTTCGTAAAAGAACCTGGATCTTTTTCGTTAATTCACTACCATTACTTTTTTTTTTGTTTCCGTTAATTTACTACCACTTGATAAATATTGCTCTAAAAACTGCTCCCCAGTCATTTTCATGACCACTGTGGTATTCCTTATCAGATAGGAATCCGCTATCGCTGGCCTTATCTTATCGCTTTCCAAGAACTTACACACGGAGAGCGCATTCGGCGGTCAATCATTGGATTTACCAGTTTGTGATCAACTTTAGTAGCCACCTAACCTAACCTAACTTAACATGACCTGACCTAACCTAACCATAATTGTGATAAAAAAAGTAGTGTTAATGAATGAACGGAAAAAGTCCAAGAACATATTTCACCTTATTGTGGTAATTGTTGGTTGGAAAGAAAATGAGCCCGTAACGTGGTTATTTTTGTGAATCAGTAATTTGTATATTAAGGCTTATTGTGGTATTTGTAGTAAATTATTTATTGCGGTTACTATACAGTATAATAATTAAATAAATAAAGCGTGTTATAGTTAATGAAAGTTCAATCTGTTAATCCAAAGAGAGCTGAAAGAATCTTAATCGTAATCATTTTTGCTATACCTTATAGAAGAATAGGATAGCTATCCTTGTAATACAGTATATCAAGGTTCCTGACGTTATGGTTTTCCAGAAACTATTAATTTTGCAGGGAAATAAGTACCCCAAAGTTTAAGCATTTTTATAAAGTAATCTGTTATGAGAGATGTACTGCATTCTAGTTTTAAGAGGTGAAAATAGTTAACTTGAATATGATGTTTAGTAAATATGAATAATATTTGTATGTGACAGGAATTTAATTGGTCCAAAGAAAATGCCCTTTGTTGACCCACTCGCCCACCCATATACGTACAGTAGTATTAACTTACACGCCCACCCATTCAGGTACATTGGAATTGAGGCACTCACCCTCCCATACACGTATAGTGGTATTGAGCCACTCACCCTCCCATACACGTATAGTGGTATTGAGCCCTCCCATACACGTACCCTCCCATACACCTACAGTGGTATTATTTATTAAAAAGAAGGAAATAAATAATAAAAGGAGGAGAAAGTACGCTACCTCACAAAAAAGAAATAACGTTGATAGAGCTACGAACGATAGGTGCTCTATTTTGTTTTGTAAAAATAAGTTTAAAAAAGAACATTTTTGGAATTTTGAAAAAAAAAAATTGTAATACCATGACCTATAGAAACAAGAAGAGTGTTTACTCATATGGGTCTCGGGAAGCAGTTTTTTTGTTAAGTAAAAAATTAGTTCATGTTTGGTTTTCACAGGAAGTACCAGTGGTATCCTTCTCTCTCTCTTCATCCTTCTCTCTATCTCCATCCTTCTCTCTGTCTCTCCACACGCTGAAGTGATTAATAGCTGAGTTAATAGTAACCCAAACAGTCGTCTGAGGAAATCAATCACCGTTAGATAACACCAAATGAGCAACCCTATAGTAGATACATTGCCTTGTGCATCTGTTTCTATCTGTAGTCAATGCTTCAACTCTTTTAAATGTCTCATTCCGTATTCTTTTTTAGTCTTCTTCAATCTTTTTAATTTGGGGTTGGTTTTAGCCCAGCTTAAATTATTTGAACTACTAATACTATGTACATTAAATTATTTGAAATAATAATACTATGTAGTACTATATAGAGATAAGTCTCAAGCACTACATTTCTATTGGCCGAATTCCAACTTTAGACCTGTCACACTCAACACTGAATGTAGCAGAGTGGCTAACGATTGTCCCCTCATCCCCTCTCCCCATAACACAGCCCTTATGTCGACATCAGTACTACACGACAAACCCATTACAGGGCTGCCATAATTGCGGACTTCAACTCCAGTTGTGGCCTGTTGGTATTACTGGATTTCTGTCATAACATTACACACCTGATGTGTCCTCACGCATTTCAAACATTTGGTTTTATATTTGATCGACGTTGAATTAAAGTTGGATATTATCGATAAATTTACGTACTTGTTACTGATTAACATCTTTTATGATACTTATATCATGGCTCAAAAGCAGGATTACATAGAACTATCATGTCTCAAACAACTGTTCTAGGTTATGTTATTATACACTAAAATGGCTTGTGCATGTTTCAATTTAACTAAGGTTTACATACCAATCTTGCACTTCTTGTGAGGAAATATTTTGTTTAAAGTATTGTTAACCAAAAAGAAACAATTTGGGGCTTATGTAAATTTAGACTAACAACATTCAATTTTGAAATTATTGAAAGGAAAATTAGGAGAAAAATTATCTTATTAAATATAAATCTTGAAATGTTTTAATTTAAAAAAAAAATAGTGTCATTCAAAATTGAAGTAACTGAAGTTATATTGTACCGATAAGTCATGAAATGTATACTTCCTTAAGGAGCACATATTACTGGTCTATTTGTATAGGTGGCCGTTTCCCCAACTGTACTATAGTAGACATACAATCTTACCATCAGCGGGGGGGGGGGGGAGCTTTTCTATTTTAACTTAACGGTTCGTGTTTATTAATATTGAGTTGTAGTGAACACTGTAAGATGATTAAAGATTCAAGAAACATAAGTTAATATTATGATATTTTAAATTTAAAATATTTCAAATGATATTTAAAGTTTCACATATTTAAATGTAAAATAATTACACAATCACTAATTTTTTTAGAAAAATCATTTTATGGTCGAAAGTGGTACTTTAAGTGTTAGGACATTATTACTCACCGAATCGTAAACCCATGTTTTTTACGTTTCTCGAAGAGTGAAACTAACTTAAGATAACTTTTTCGGCTCCTTAAGATGACTTAAAAATTCAGCCTGGTACAAAGCTTGAAAACTCTAATTCAATCAGTGTCCGGTAGATGGCGTGAAGGAACGTCTTTTCCCTCTAGTCAGTGTGTGAGAGAGGACTAGAGTTCAACTATATCTGTCTTTGTCGCACCGTCTACTGACTATCGCTGTCTCTATCGCACTACCTTTACTCAGAGCAGAGCACTCTCTCGGCGACTAATTGAATCTAAAAAAACAAACTGGCTTTTCACCATAAGGTCTGTACTTGTTTGAGTTATTTGCTTGAAATGAGTTAAGATGTAAACAACTCAACAATATTCATTATTAATCATTATATTAACTTATCTTTCACATATGTGAAGCTATTCACAAATGTGTTTAATGAAATTATCATTTTAAGTTACAGGCCCTGTTTGTAACATTGCACTTTACTTTCTTTTTGGGAAAGGCCGATCTCCTCTTAACCTTACTCTACCCATTCCCCATAGACTATTGTTCTGTGTAGGGGACTTATCAGACAGAGTAAGGGGAAAAGCAGTACAATATAAGGTGAATATTACTGATAACTTTCAGTCAGGTCCAGGATTGGAACCTGTGTTATCTCTAATTCAGGTACAAAGTCCTAACGCCTTAGACCACTCATCCACTGGCTCTTACTTGCTTGTCAACGAGTTTAAAATCCACTTTTCAAGTTTAATTTTAACTAAAGCGATATTTTGCCAAAAAGCAAAATGCTCAAAAGTATCAAAGACACAGTAAATTAAAATTACTATAATTTTCAATGTTGGTTCGTGACTCTATTATAAAAGGAAATATAATTTGTTTTAAAGTAAATATATACATTTTCAAGGAACGGGTGTTAACAAATAAAATTAATTTTAGATTATTATAGGAAACATTGCGGATATTTTCGGTTAATTCACCACTATCACTTTTTTGTTTCCTTTAATTTACTACCGCTTGATAAATATTCTATTGTTCTAAAAACAGTTCCCCAATAATTTTTACGACAACTGTGGTATTCCTTATCAGATAGGAATCCGCTATCGCTGGCCTTATCTTATCGCTTTCCAAGAACTTACACACGGTGAGCGCATTCGACGGTCAATCATTGGATTTACCAGTTTGTGATCAACTTTAGTAGTCACCTAACCTAACCTGACCTGACACGATACAACCTAACCTAACCTAATTGCGATAAAAACGTGCTGGTAGTGAAGTAATGGAAAAGGTCTCAAATTGCAAACCCTATTGTTTTCATGAAGTAAGATTTTTTAAAACTACGTTTTACAATATTTTTAGTGAATAGGGGAGAAAAAGGAAAAGAAGAATCAAACTTCGGGTCTGATATCCAAGTTTAACTGTTCATTGAAACCCGAAGGAATATATCTCTAATGACTGTAATAATGTATAGTTTAAACAATAACTTAACTGGTATCAAAGATAATAATAAAGTTCTGATTAAAAATAGTTCATATTAGTAAAATAATAATACTGTCAAATACTTTAATAGAAAGAATTTAATTATTTATAGAGATGCATTTCATGCAGTTATTGTAATAATGTATATGAAAATAAAGAAATTTTGAAATTACAATGCTTTAGGAAATTACCAATTGTCCTATTATACAATTAATTAAACTTCATTAATTAGTAACAAAGCACACCTTCATGTGGAAACGTTCTTAAAGCACATATTTGAAGCAGTGGTATATTAACGTTAAGTCATCTTCATAGGTAACTTTTACAGTTTACCTTTATGAACATATAAACAGACTTATAAACATAAAGGGCGCCGTTTGGAAGGGTAGTCGGTAGCCGGGACGGGATTGGTGGAGGGACCAAGATGGCTACTGCCAGGGGTGAATAATATTAACTGCCAGACAAGCTGTTTACACCACAATTGTATTAGGGACTAGGGGTCGTCCTTTAGGAAAGGCATAAGCCGTCAATTTGTATTTCAGTAGACAAAATATACAATTTTATAGGTTACGTCATTTTCCAAGGCTAATTTATCGAAACAATTTGTCTGGAAATTCTCATAACCTAAGTGGTGAAAATTTGTTTCAAATTTATTTTTGAACTATACTTTACCAGTGGCCTTGGCTGGAGGGTTCTAACGTTATTGCTAGATAAAAGAACATCAAGCGTGGCTGTTCCTTTGATAGGTGACATTATGAGCTATCCCGTCCTTGCATGCGGTCCGCCCGCCCGGTCATTGGTGGTGGTTCGGAAGTCACCCTTACCATTGGTCTCCTGGTTAAGTATTAAAGAACGCTTTTCAGCCCTAACTTTGCCTGGTAAAATAAGACCTCCTATAAACTTTGTAATCTATTTTTTAATTTTAGTCACATAATAAATGCGTTTACTAAGACACCTTCCAACATATCAACAGTTAAATGGATCATGGAATTATTGTAGACTTTATATAGAATTAATAATGATTTACATAATCCAAAAAACAACTATTCACTCATCATGAAATCTCCGGAACCACTGAACAATAATAATAATTTATTTCATTTAGTATTGTGTTATTGGGCGAGCCGGTGGCCGAGCGGTCTAAGGCGTCAGGACTTTGAGCTTAAGTTAGAGATAGCGTTGGTTCGAATCCGGCCTAGACTGGAAGATTTATCAGTAATATTCACCTTCCACTGTAGGCTACCGATTCGCCCCCTTACTATGTCTGAATAAGTTCCTCGCAAAGATCAAAAGTCTATGAGAAATGGGCAGAATAAGGTTAATTCAATTTTTAATTTTTCAATTCAATTTCTTTATTGACACAATAGAACATATTAGAGTTTTCTGTGCATGTTAATTAATTCATATATGATACAAACATACATAATATACATAATCATACAAACTAATTTTAAAAATCACAATCATGAACAATATAACAATAATAATATTAAGCTGATTTAGATCATGATGATATTGTGACCCATCTGGCCTCAAAATGGGGTCCCCTCGAGAGCTTCTTGAAAAATGTAATAAGCTCTCCCAATCAAGTGGTCTTTTAAAAGAATTTTAAATGATTTCAAGCTAATTTGTGTTTTTATGTGTTGAAGAGGCAGAATCGGTTAAGAATGAAGATCGGCCCCTCCTTTATAAAAAAATTTACGAACAGGTTTCGATACATTTTGGAGGGAAATTAGATTTCGTATCATACGTCATACGTATATAAGAACGTATTTATCTTAATTCCATTCTTAATTGGTAGAAACAGTCCTTCAAGGTTACCTATTTTCCGTAAGATAACACTGTCAATTTAATTTAATAGTTTATTTCAAACAGCTAAAAAAAAAAAAAAAAAAAAAAAAACAAGCACGACTCAAAAATTTGGCTAATTTTGTTTTCATGTTTTCATTGTGAAATGTTTAAATGTAATTTGTACTCTGACAGGACTGCGTTTCTTAGCATACATCTAAAAGACTTATATGGTCTTCAAACTATACAGATTTTCTATCCAGGGGAACGGCAGCAGGCTGAGCTTTAAAATTCATGTGATGTTTTAGAGAAAAACACGGAGGGAAGAGTAAGAAAGCGTAGATAACCACCCCGTAGTGAATCAAGAACTGTCAGTTAGAAAGTATATAGATTTTATAAAAATATCAAATAAAATGTCCTGAGTGTTTTATATAAGGCCACTACCAAGCATTTAACGTTAAAAGGATTCGTATTGACTGTTTTCTTGCTATTATATTTTAATTGTCAAGTATGAGATAGTTTTACCATCAATATTTTGTATTGAAAATGAGTTTTTATAAAACAAGATGACACAGCAATGAACATTGTAGAAGACTATGAGTTCTGGTAATTGAACAGTCGTTTGGCTTGGCAAAGAGGGAATTAAATGAAATTGCAGAAAAGAAGTAAGAAATAAAACGGCAATATGTTTCGAGAAAGGACATTATTAGCTGTATCGGGAAACCTTTTGAACGTCTGTGACTTTTATCGGCTTCAAACGATGAGTTTGTTAGTCTTTGACGCTTTATGTTAAAGGTGACATTCTTGGAAGGAGTGGTAAATTTCTAATAACATTGATCAGGAAATGAAAGGGCTGTAATAGTAAGGAACACTGAATAAATAATTTTCTTGTGTCATTCATTCTTTATACTGTATTCAAACTGTTAATTCCACCTAATTCCAACCCCTCCTCCCATAATGAAAATATATATTGTCTCGTTTCAGATAAATGATAAATAGAATGAACAGATCTAACTACGAAGAATAAAAAAAAAAAAAAAACTACAAAATACTTAGCAGCGATAAATGGTATAATCCAAAAGCTGTTGACGCAATAATAAAAAGAATGTAAGAAAATAAAAATAATAAATCGAAACAAAAACATAATAACATAACAAAACACTCAACAGTGTTAATTACAACACAAACTATAATAAGGCTAAAATAAAACAATTTCAAAACAGTAAATAGAGCCTACACTTAGTTATAAAACAAAGAATATTTTATTTCATTAATAAACTCTATAACAAAGACAATAGGCATATTAAATATGAAGAAATTGGAATATATACAATCAAATGCTCAGACTGCAATTCTTTCTCTTTAAGAAAAACTATCAGAAATTGTAATTAACGTTACAAAGAACATATTCAAGCCGTTAGAACTAACAACACAAACTTCGCTGAACATATTCTCAAATCAAATCACAATTACAAAAAATCGATAAAAATAATTCAATTTTAGATTTTGAAAAGAAAGGAGGAAAAATAAATTAAAAAGGAAATGTACACATATACTTAAGCAATTACAATCAACCACAGAACAAACTAAATACATAATTTAACATTTAAAAAAATCCCACTAATGAAAAAAATAAGACAATTAAAAACATATTAATAATAAGTAAAATTTAACTTGCCAAGCTAATAAATAAGTCATATGTTGTTTATAACTGTTTTATTTTTAATTTTATGGTGAATTGTTCAATTTTTATAATTAGGTTATATCTATTATATTGAAGATGACCTAAGAGCGGAAACTAGATAGTACATTTTTACAAACAAATAATAAAGAGTGCTTAATTAATAAAAATACTGCTACTATAATTTTAACATAGTATGGAAGGCTGCAAAAGTTACTAATGGACCTACTTTCAAATATTTTAATTTTTTATTTATATTTTAATAAATATTATAAACTATAACTCAATATTTTTATATAATCTCAAATCAAGATGTTTTCAAAAATTTAATAAGTTAAAAACTTTGTTTAACTTATAACTATTTGACTATGCCCTTTATGTGACTTTGAATTATTTGATTAAAAAATTCTTTTATTATTTGATTTGATTTGGAAGCATGCTAAAGTCTCAGATGTAACAAATAATTCAAATCACTCATAACATTGTAAATATATAGAACTATTCGTAGAACAAATGTTTATACAACGATCTTTTCATATTTAATAACAACATTTTAAGATAGATTTTCTTTATTTTTAACCAACTGAAATATTCTCTTTCAGGAGTTAACACGTAAATATATTTTTTTATGTTTTCGGTCATGTGATGTAACTTTAGACAGCTTCGTTCGTGTAGGTTATGTTAGTCTAACATTAATCACATTGAACGTCAGAGAAAAAAGAAACAAAAGTCACTGCCTTATGGTCGCAGTGAACGCCTCAGAGGCAGTTATAAATAGATTACAAGAAGTGTACAACTTTATAGCTGATGTCTAGATGCACCGGTGGTTAAAGGGAATTTATAAGGGTCGAAATAATCCTTTGTCCCTAGCATGTCTAGTTGCACCGGCGGTTAAAGACATTTATAAGGGTCGAAATAATCCTCTGTCCCTAGAATGTCTAGTTGCACCGGTGGTTAAAGGAATTTATAAGGGTCGAAATAATCCTCTGTCCCTAACATGTCTAGTTGCACCGGCGGTTAAAGGAATTTATAAGGGTCGAAATAATCCTCTGTCCCTAGCATGTCTAGTTGCACCGGTGGTTAAAGGGAATTTATAAGGGACGAAATAATCCTCTGTCCCTAACATGTCTAGTTGCACCGGCGGTTAAAGACATTTATAAGGGTCGAAATAATACTCTGTCCCTAGCATGTCTAGTTGCACCGGTGGTTAGAGGAATTTATAAGGGTCGAAATAATCCTTTGTCCCTAGCATGTCTAGTTGCACCGGTGGTTAAAGAAATTTATAAGGGTCGAAATAATACTCTGCCCCTAGCATGTCTAGTTGCACAGGCGGTTAAAGAAATTTATAAGGGTCGAAATAATACTCTCTCTGCCCCTAGCATGTCTAGTTGCACCGGTGGTTAGAGGAATTTATAAGGGTCGAAAAAATCCTTTGTCCCTAGCATGTCTAGTTGCACCGGTGGTTAAAGAAATTTATAAGGGTCAAAATAATACTCTGCCCCTAGCATGTCTAGTTGCATCAGCGGTTAAAGGAATTTATTAGGGTCGAAATAATCCTCTGTCCCTAGCATGTCTAGTTGTACCGTCGGTTAAAGGAAATTATAAGGGTCAAAATAATCCTCTGTCCTTAGCATGTCTAGTTGTACCGTCAGTTAAAGGAAATTATAAGGGTCGAAATAATCCTCTGTCCCTAGCATGTCTAGTTGTACCGTCAGTTAAAGGAAATTATAAGGGTCGAAATAATCCTCTGTCCCTAGCATGTCTAGTTGTACCGTCAGTTAAAGGAAGTTATAAGGGTCAAAATAATCCTCTGTCCCTAGCATGTCTAGTTGTACCGTCAGTTAATGGAAATTATTAGGGTCAAAATAATCCTCTGTCCCTAGCATGTCTAGTTGTTCCGTCGGTTAAAGGAATTTATAAGGGTCGAAATAATACTCTGTCCCTAGCATGTCTAGTTGTACTGTCGGTTAAAGGAATTTATAAGGGTCGAAATAATACTATGTCCCTAGCATGTCTAGTTGTACCGTCGGTTAAAGGAATTTATAAGGGTCGAAATAATCCTCTGTCCCTAGCATGTCTAGTTGTACTGTCGGTTAAAGGAATTTATAAGGGTCGAAATAATACTCTGTCCCTAGCATGTCTAGTTGCATCGGCGGTTAAAGGAATTTATTAGGGTCGAAATAATCCTCTGTCCCTAGCATGTCTAGTTGCACCAGCGGTTAAAGAAATTTATAAGGGTCGAAATAATACTCTGCCCCTAGCATGTCTAGTTGCATCGGCGGTTAAAGGAATTTATTAGGGTCGAAATAATCCTCTGTCCCTAGCATGTCTAGTTGCACCAGCGGTTAAAGAAATTTATAAGGGTCGAAATAATACTCTGCCCCTAGCATGTCTAGTTGCATCGGCGGTTAAAGGAATTTATTAGGGTCAAAATAATCCTCTGTCCCTAACATGTCTAGTTGCACCGGCAGTTAAAGAAATTTATAAGGGTCGAAATTATACTCTGCCCCTAGCATGTCTAGTTGCATCGGCGGTTAAAGGAATTTATTAGGGTCGAAATAATCTTCTGTCCCTAGCATGTCTAGTTGCACCGGCAGTCAGAGGAATTTATAAGGGTCGAAATAATCCTCTGTCCCTAACATGTCTAGTTGCACCGGCAGTTAAAGAAATTTATAAGGGTCGAAATAATACTCTGCCCCTAGCATGTCTAGTTGCATCGGCGGTTAAAGGAATTTATATGTGTCGAAATAATCCTCTGTCCCTAGAATGTCTAGTTGCACCGGTGGTTAAAGGAATTTATAAGGGTCGAAATAATCCTCTGTCCCTAGAATGTCTAGTTGCACCGGTGGTTAAAAGAATTTATAAGGGTCGAAATAATCCTCTGTCCTTAGCATGTCTAGTTGCATCGGCGGTTAAAGGAATTTATATGTGTCGAAATAATCCTCTGTCCCTAGAATGTCTAGTTGCACCAGCGGTTAAAGGAATTTATAAGGGTCGAAATTATCCTCTGTCCCTAGCATGTCTAGTTGCACCGGTGGTTAAAGGAATTTATAAGGGTCGAAATAATCCTCTGTCCTTAGCATGTCTAGTTGCACCGGCGGTTAAAGGAATGTATAAGGGTCGAAATAATCATCTGTCCCTAGCATGTCTAGTTGCACCGACGGTACATAGTAATTAGGACTAATCCCTGATCGCCGGTACAAACTGGACATAGTAATTAGGACTAATCTCTGACTGCCAGTACAACTGGACATAGTAATTAGGACTAATCTCTGACCGCCGGTGCAACTGGACATAGTAATTAGGACTAATCCCTGACCGCCGGTACAAACTGGACATAGTAATTAGGACCAATCTCTGACCACCGGTGCAACTGGACATAGTAATTAGGACCAATCTCTGACCACCGGTGCAACTGGACATAGTAATTAGGACCAATCTCTGACCACCGGTGCAACTGGACATAGTAATTAGGACCAATCTCTGACCACCGGTGCAACTGGACATAGTAATTAGGACTAATCCCTGACCGCCGGTGCAACTGGACATAGTAATTAGGACCAATCTCTGACCACCGGTGCAACTGGACATAGTAATTAGGACCAATCTCTGACCACCGGTGCAACTGGACATAGTAATTAGGACTAATCCCTGACCACCGGTGCAACTGGACATAGTAATTAGGACCAATCTCTGACCACCGGTGCAACTGGACATAGTAATTAGGACCAATCTCTGACCACCGGTGCAACTGGACATAGTAATTAGGACCAATCTCTGACCACCGGTGCAACTGGATATAGTAATTAGGACTAATCCCTGACCACCGGTGCAACTGGACATAGTAATTAGGACTAATCCCTGACCACCGGTGCAACTGGACATAGTAATTAGGACCAATCTCTGACCACCGGTGCAACTGAACATAGTAATTAGGACTAATCCCTGACCGCCGTTACAAACTGGACATAGTAATTAGGACTAATCTCTGACCGCCAGTAAAACTGGACATAGTAATTAGGACCAATCTCTGACCACCGGTGCAACTGGACATAGTAATTAGGACTAATCTCTGACCGCCGGTGCAACTGGACATAGTAATCGGGACTAATCTCTGACCGCCGGTGCAACTGGACATAGTAATTAGGACTAATCTCTGACCATTGGTGCAACTGGACATAGTAATTAGGACTAATCTCTGACCGCTGGTGCAACTGGACATAGTAATTAGGACTAATCTCTGACCGCCAGTACAACTGGACATAGTAATTAGGACTAACCCCTGACCGCCGGTGCAACTGGACAACCCCCCCATCTTTATAGATCTATAGTAATAATTACTAAGATTATCCTTGGTGATATGAGGGGAATAAGGGGACTGAAAAGGTACTGGCCTTGCTATCGCTGGCGCAAAGCAAATTGTAGAAATAATTACTTGACACACATTCACTGCTCTATTGGATGCAACATCTGTTTTTTTTCTTTTCTGTGTCCTTGACTTCTGACAGATAACCAACATTTTAAATAATCAGATGAATAATATTTGATTAGTGCAATTAACATAACTTATAAATGATACACAAGATTAATAACATGATAGTTACAAACATTTATAAATTTGTAAATATAAATTATATATATAAAAATATGAGATTAAATTTATATGAAAAATATCATAATTACAGAGAAATTAATACATTGGTAGTATATTTAACTAGAGTTACCCCTCTAAAAAAATTAAGTTTATAGTTTTTATGGTCAAACAAATTAAGACAAATTATTTGCCTTAAGACCTTAAGAGATATTAATCTGCCCGAAAAACATCCCCTCTTTGTGGTAAATGATAAGCCAAAAGAAAAGCTATTGAAACCGAAACAAAGGTAGCTAATCTTTTAAAGTACGCCAGGTCGACGTGGAGGCTCATCCAATCGGGAATCACGATTACCGACACTTCGTGTGGAATAAGGCCGGTGTGCTGGGAGCTCGCGTTAACATAAAGCCCATTGTACACTGTAGTTAACCCAGATATCAGGGGAGAATAGAGGCCCCACCCAGCGCCTTTGTCCCCTCTTTGTAAATAGTATCACTTTCAATTAGAACGTGTATAGCGGTGCACTCAGGTGGCGGCCGGCTATTGTGGCTCCCCCCACCACCAGCTACTAGCTGCCCCCACCACCACGGGGCATAAACCGATTACTCCCCCCTCTCCAGTAGTAATTGGACGGCAAACAATGCACTACAGGACACTTATTATTTCTTCCATCTGCTTGTTTCACTTGTTATACGGTTCTATGATCCTGCAGGACAATTAGGACCTCTATCCCACCCTGGGAGACCATGGTAACAGGACCTTATTAAGCCGGGATTTCTGTAATAAAAAATATAAGATGAAATCTACTTTATAAATATGTTATATTATGATTAATAAGTCATTTCTGCCACTCAACATCTTATGAGGTGTTTCAGAAGTTGTCTTGCATTATGTAAAACTGTACAAACTATTTTTAAGTTTACTATTGAAATGTAATATCTTTAAGTGAAAACTCTAGCCTAATTTTTTTTATAAATGGAATCCTGTATAGTAGACTTGGCCTAAATAAATTAAATAATAGTCAATTAAATGAGGGGAATTTAATCAGAATTGGATTAATGTTAGCCTATTGGTTATTTATTAATAAAACTCCATTGGAGTGAATATGACTGATGCATGATTGTAGATGAACGAGTATAGCCATTGTTAATAAGGTCGCTTGTTTCCTTGGAAAGAGCAAATAAAGTCCTACAGTTTAGCTAGAAATTTGACCCACATAGGCTTTTCGAATAACCATAAATTTGTGTAAATACTTATAGTGAAGCTTATCATGTTAACTGATAAGCAAGCCAAACTGGTTATCTAACGCTCAATGGTTTCAACAGGAGTAGACGTAGAATATAGCAAAACATGAAATACCGTTTTTTTCCTAAATTCGGTGCGTAAGAATGGGATAATGTGAAGGGAGAGCAAAATGCTATGTTATATGGCAATAAACACCCATTACCACAGTACTTGTAAGGGTGGGCGGGTGGGTCAGTACCACAGTACGTGTATGGGTGGGCGGGTGGGCCATTACCACAGTACCTGTATGGGTGGGCGGGCGGGCCATTACCACAATACATGTATGGGTGGGCGAGTGAGCCATTACCATAGTACGTGTATGGGTGGGTCGATACCACAGTACATGTATGGGTGGGTGGGTGGGCCATTACCACAGTACATGTATGGGTGGGCGGGCGGGCCATTACCACAGTACATGTATGGGTGGGCGGGTGGGTCAATACCACAATACATGTATGGGTGGGCGGGTGGGTCAATACCACAATACATGTATGGGTGGGCGGGTGGGTCAATACCAATGTACGTTTATGGGTGGGCGGGTGGGTTAGTACCACTGTTCGTGTGTGGGTGGGCGGGTGAGTCAGTACCACTGTTCGTGTGTGGGTGGGCGGGTGGGTCAGTACCACTGTTCGTGTGTGGGTGGGCGGGTGAGTCAGTACCACTGTTCGTGTGTGAGTGGGCGGGTGAGTCAGTACCACTGTTCGTGTGTGGGTGGGCGGGTGAGTCAGTACCACTGTTCGTGTGTGGGTGGGCGGGTGAGTCAGTACCACTGTTCGTGTGTGGGTGGGCGGGTGTGTCAGTACCACGTATGTGTATGGGTGGGCGGGTGAGTCAGTACCACTGTTCGTGTGTGGGTGGGCGGGTGAGTCAGTACTACTGTTCGTGTGTGGGTGAGCGGGTGAGTCAGTACCACTGTTCGTGTGTGGGTGGGCGGGTGAGTCAGTACCACGTACGTGTATGGGTGGGCGGGTGAGTCAGTACCACTGTTCGTGTGTGGGTGGGCGGGTGAGTCAGTACCACTGTTCGTGTGTGGGTGGGCGGGTGGGTCAGTACCACTGTTCGTGTATGATTGGTAACGAGTAATATTTTTCTGTAGGAATATAAGTTTTGACTGAGTAATCTTAACCCTTTGCACTCGAGAGGGTTCTTTAAGAAATGTCCTCTAGGTTTGTATGGTCACTGTGAGTGGCCACAGCCACTTCTATGACAACTTGTAATTTTTGTTGTTGTAAATGTCCTCCCAGATCGCAAGGGGTCCTCCCGCATCACCACTGTACGTGTATGGGTGGGCGGGTGGGTCAATACCACTGTACGTGTATGGGTGGGCGGTTGGGTCATCACCACTGTACGTGTATTTTCATCACCACTGTAAAAAAGTTTTATAAACTGAGAGTAAACTGAAAAAAATTTTCACTTTTCCATGAAAACACATGGAATAGTTGTGTATATTTTATACCAACTAGTTTGATAGATAAAACGTTTATAACATGTCTTATCTATAAAAAAAAAAAAAAAAAAAAAAAAAATATATATATATCTACATTAAAATAACAACTTTTGGTAAAATAAATAAGCACCTTAGAGTAAAAACTGTTGTGGGGTTGATATTACTTAAATAAACTAAAACTAAAGGTAGCGAGCTGACTGAAATTCAGATTCCATATTATAAAAGAAATAAAATACATTCAAAATTTGTCCTACATTTTACAAGCAATATTGGAGAAAATTCAGTAAATGGAATATTTGTTACTGCTATCAATTAGGAAAATAGATTTAACTAACTTAATTTGCTTGTAATTAATTTGCTTGTAATTGTAATGATAGCTTTACAGTAGTTGTTATTATCACAATATATGTCATTTTTATACTTTCTGCTGATATTATATTACTGTCATATTTTTTTATTAATATTACGGTACTATATAAGTTGTTATTATTAAATAAAAAACAGTCCTTATTTACCTAGTTAGGTTAGGACTATATAGTCCTCTCTGTTCCTTAACCACTTATTCTTATATATATTGTTTGTTTTGTTAGATTATTTTTTATATTCGTTCCTATTAATATACTTCTATTTTTAGTATTCTAGTCAGCTGTACGCTTCTGTTTTTATCTTAGTATAGCTAAGCCATCACTTTAAATATCACTGTAAATAAGTAAATATAGGTAAACTAAATGCCTAAATTTCTTGACAAATTATTCAAACATTAATACTTTAAATGAAATTAATTTATTTCACTAATTTAATTGGATATTCGTTTTATATTGCCTTAACAGATAATATATTTAAAAAACAGTGAAATCAGTAACCAATTAGATTACTTGCCTTCATAAAAATTAGCAAATTTAATATGATAAAAAAAGAAAACATTGTCTGTTTTAACAACAAGACGATGATACGACATGTACGATGTTTAGTGTCAGAAACATCGTTTGACATTAATTAATTGCTCGGTAAAAAAGCAGTAATAGATCAGTTTGTACAATGGCAGGTAGTTGAAGATATCGTTCTTCGATGTAGCCGGCGGCCTCTCGAGATATCGGGAACGCATTGTGAGAGAAGCAAAGATGTCGTAAAATATAAGTGGCTCCGGTTTATGTGGAACAATACAAGCCGTTAGCTAACGATATGCTCTTCCCTTCATCCTCGATTATCCGATAAAAATTATATAAAATGTAATATCCATCTGAATGGTAAGAATGCATTAGATTTTTGGTCATAATCCACCAAAAACTTATTTCATTTTAGTCAATTTATCAGTAAATAACAGTGGTGTTTGGTTAAAAATTGCACGAAAACTGTGTTATAGCTAATAAACTTTGAAATTTAAACTGGTACAACTTCTCATTTTGCTATATTCTGTTACTTCGGCCGCCATATTGGATTTGATTCTCCATATGGCTAAAATTAATTAAAAAAAATTACAGTTTTGTTTATGAATGTACTATTTTATACTTGATTATTTTAAAAGAGAACACAATTGCCTAGAGTCTCCTTAGATCACATTTTAACTTTATCCATTGATTTTTATTTTTTAAATACAAATAACTATTGTTCTACTTCAATATTTTTCTAAAGTGAAACAAAAAGAGTTAAAAAATCTATCTCAAGTAACACTATTTAAAATTATCCTTTATATAATGTTAAATTTGAAATAAATCTGTTCAAAAATATATACGTGAAACATTTTCAAGTCCATTAATGTTCAACTGTTGAACGCAGTCATCACCTACTGATAATGTACGATTTTAATAGTATTTTCTCGAATTTAGAGCATTTTAATCAGAAATCGAAGACTAATATTTATTGTACACATATGGCGAATTGTTATGGAAATAAAAGTCTTATTTAAAAGGAGAAAGCTCAATAAATTCAAATAAATAAGGTCACCCTAACAGTGGGCGTTCCAAGCTGTGAAATAACATAATAGAGCAATAAACTTTAAACTCATGACTCAATCATGACTTTTCCTTTAAGTTTTATGTAAACTCATGACTCACTAACTCCTAAAATCGTGTTTTTTAACTACTGTACTTGGTCTCATGAATGAACTGTAACCCCCCCTTCCTTTAATGTTTGGAAAGAGTAGTTACCATTACACCCGGAAGGTTATTTAAGGGGTTGACAAGTTTTCAAAAATTTTCCTATATAGGCTTTCTACTTCCCAATGTATTAATCATTTTTGTACTATTCAATATTCATACTCTGGGATAGTGAAAAATATTAAAAAGTTTTAAAGAAATAGCCAGAAAAGAAAACACAAGTTTAGTTAGTTCATAACTTAAAACGCCAACTAAGTTATGTTATTAAATATCTACATTGTTGTTGTAGTAAATCAAATCAAATACAAAAATAATTTATTTTACCATTCCTTTGTACATATACAAATTGTTCAAATACAACTGGAACAGTATCAATATCACTGTACGTGTATAGGCGGGCGGGTCTCTTACCACCTAAGAGTACTTAAATAATTACTCTATATTATTTTAACTATATATTTTAATGGGTTTATTATTAATATACCCATACATTAACAATAATGCTACTGTACGTGTATGGGTGGCCGGGTGGGTCATTATGACTGTACGTGTATTGCACCTATAAATATAGTATTTTTTAAGGATCTACTATTTTTCTGTCATATCAGGGAGACGGTCCACAATCAGTTGATTGTTGAAAGGTAATGAAAAAAACATTATTTGTAAAATAGGCTAATGAAATACGTGTGAGTCAATCCACTTGTCAATCAAAAACTAGTTTTGGACGAAAAGCTAGTAATAAGTCAAATATGTTGTTTCCACACCTGAAATTGATGATCTGTTCAGATAGTCAAGGAAGGGATGTTGCAAGAAAAGTGAAAGCATTGAGTTTTGGAAAAATGAATACTTTTGGGTATGTTAGAGCCAATACCACCTTGCTCCAAGTGATTAACTCATCATCTATAGAGAACAATACTCCTTTAGTAGTGATTGGTGGAACAAATGACAGCCTCATTTCCGACTTTGATATTTTTGTACTTCAAAAGCATACATATATCAACAATGAAAACTCAAGTTAGATATATGTAATATTAATTGTGAATGTTTTAAGACTTATATAGGCCAAACCTATAGGGTTGTAAATACTACAGTTAAAAACACATTTACAACTGTTCAAGTAATAAAGAGACAGTTAAATTAGTAAATTTGACTCATAAATTATTTTATTTTAAGAGTATTCATGGACCATAAGAAATCAAATTGAAAGTGCCTCTATATATGTCATACAATTTAATGCATATATCAACCATCTATACATTTTAGTAAATTATATTTACCATTAGTGAATAATTGTTTCGAGAAAAAATTATTGCTTGTAAATTCTATTTTCCAGTTTAATATTTTAGTTTTGTTTCCGACTAATCCATTTCAGTATTAAATTAATTTTAATACTAATCCAATTCAGTAGTAAATATCTACTAGCTAAATTTATACTTTTTTAAATATTAAGCTTTGAATATTTTAAAAAAAGATACTAAAAAATTTCAAGATTTTAATAAATGGTACAAAGTTTGTTCGGATTATTATCAACTGAATAGTTGTAACTGTTGTAATACAGTACACGCTAATTGGATAAAATTGCCACAAAATTAGCATGTACTGTATTAAAAAAATTAACAACTTATCAGTTATTATTGATTTAATCTTAACAATCTTTGTAGGTCTGCCATTTTTTTAGGAAATGAAATTTTGCAATTTTTTGTACTTGAAACTTTTTTGAAAAATGTATACTACTCGTATTAAGATATTAAGCGTCGACAACTAAAAATATTCGCCATTTTGATATGGTACACGGGAAATAGATTCTCTATACTCAATTAGGTTTTTATTATTCCTTATACATGTGATACATGTCTGGGGTTTGAAGACTTGATCATCTTGAGGGGTTATTAAGAAACGATAAATTATATAAAAAACACACTCAGAAAGACGGTCGGAAAACCAAGCGTTTTAGAACATGTTTATAGGACCTTTTTTCTTAGTTTTCATACAAGTAATTATATACCGAAGTCATGAGGATTTTTTTACGAAACCCTGTATATGCGGGAAAAGGAATTTGTTTATTTAGTTACATCGTTCTCACAGTTATCGATGTATAGCAATAACAACCCCAATTGTTAGACCAGTGTGAATGGCTGAGCAAACTGACTAATTAGGCCAACAATGGCCTGAGGCCACTCGAAACAATAACAGTCGCCTCTAATGGTGGGCGCGTGGCGTGACATGGGAACCGAACCCCGTGCCTCCCGAGTGGCCGGCTGCTGGTACTCTCAGCAACATGTAGGGTAGAGGGTCAATAATAACGGTCCGCGCTCTAACAAAAAAATTGCAAACTTCAAAAGCCCCGCCATGATCGGTGGGATATTGCTAATATTTGATGTACCGTAAACACTTTCAGTAATTGGGGTAGCGGAGTTGGCTAGAGCCTGTAAAAGTTCCCGGTTTCGATCAGAGGAAAACAAATTTTGAAAATGATTGGCTGATTATCACCGGTGGTTATTTACCTTTGGTGAATACACAGAACTATCCTACATCCCTTGCTTCACTACGGAGTGATTCTCTACGCTTGCTTACCCTTCCCTCCAAGTTCTCTCTAATCAATAGCAATATTGTTGCCCTGGCTATTGTGATAAATGGCTCTTTATAAGTAACAGTGGAACTTACTTAGTAACAATGACTACACTCGTTCATCTACACTTATCACACTCATTCGATCCTTATATTCGCCCTTATCTGTACGCTTAGTTATGGACAATTAATATGAATATACGAACATCATAGAGACTTACTAGTCTCTTTTGTTTATACTTTGAAGATTGTTAATCTTAATATAATAATCCAAAAACGACTATTAAATTGTTTTTGTTTCGAGTGGCCTCAGGCCATTGTTGGCCTAATTAGTCAGTTTGCCCAGCCATTCACACTGGTCTAAATATTGGTATACATCGATAACTCACTCACTCATCTCGAAATCTCTAGAACCACCGAACAGATTCTGATGAAAGTTAGACGGAAGTTAGCTTTTGCATCATAGAGAACCACTAAGAAAAGGGCTGATCGAACTTCAATTTGTAAGGGTAGAAACAGACCCTCAACTTTTCCTTTTTTCCATGAGAGTAACATTGCTATTAATTTAATTCAACAATTTGAGTCAAGTATTTGAGACAAAAATATGATCATGACCTAAACTCTTCGATAGTTCATAGTAAAATGTTTTTTAAGGTTGTATCTACTAACTCGGACATGATTGCACTAATTTGCATCACTCTGTCCGATAGACTTATAATTAGACTTATAAGGGTTTCTAGACTATTTAGCTTTTTATCCAAGAGAACGGCATCAGGATGAGCTTTCACATTGATGTGATGGTTTAGATAGAACCACCCCGTTTATTCATGCACCAGTTCAAATTGTACATAACGTCCGTCAACTTCAACAATCCATGTTTTAATAAGATGGATTCTTTTAGCAGTTGATCGGTTAGAAAAGTACGAACGTCCTGGTAGTTTTTAAAACTATGCAGGATGTTTCCCAATCAGTAGCATTCGAAAAACACAAGAGAAGTTTTTCTGGATAGTAAAACCTAATTTGAAACATCAGAAAAAACTGAGATTTATCCAAATCTATGCTTGTAGTGGAGGGACTTTTACACAAAGCTGATCATTATGGAAGTATTTCAGCTAAAGAAAGAAAATTTTCTTCTTCACAGTGCTTTCTTTACTGAAGTTACAAGACAATAGTTGCAGTGCAAAAATTGTATAATTCTTTGTTTTATTGTGATGGATCACCTAACACGAAACATAAACGAAAAGGAATTGGTAGTCTGGAATGGTTGGCCACACTGATGTATTATTCAAATGTCATTGTTAAAGGTTAAGCCAATTCTTTCTCATTTTTGTTATAAAATTATGTTTAGTTCGTTATATATAGGTAGGCCTAATGTACTGGAAAATGTTGAATACTTAACAAATTTATTACTTTAATGTTTTTAACAATTAAACGACACTTTTTGGGACACAACAACATTATGGGAACAAACAATAGCAGAAAGATCTGTTGACGGAAGGAATCGTCGGGGACGACCGAGGATGGCGTACTTGCAGCTGATTATGGATGATGAAGGTTGTGCTTCTTATACGGAAATTAAGAGGAAGGCAGACAGAAGAGAGGAAAGGTGAGCCGCTGCAAACTAACCTAAGGGTTGAGCACTAAAGAGAACAATCAAGGTGGATCGAAATAAAAAAAAACATTAGAAATTAAAAACACTATCATATCGGAAATACCAAAAAGTACACAACATTAACATTTATACAAGAAATTATCAAAATTTATATCGTTAGAATTGGCTAAAAGAAAAAATATTTTAAAATACAATAATTAAGGCCATGTTTTCACTTGTTTTTAGAATATTTAATGTTAGTCTTTTAGATAATAGGTTAATGTAGAATTTATGATATTACAATCCCTTTCCCCGCCGTCTCAAAGAGTTCACATGCGTAGTGTCCAAAATTATAACGCAAAAATCCTAAATTTGAAACTGCATATATAATATAGTAACAGCCCTACTTAACTACTCCATCATAGTCAGCACTTTGATGGCGCAGTGCTGTAACTCAGCTACTTGGAGTCAAAGTGTTGTCGAGATTGTAAGTGGTAGGTTATATAGTCGGCCCTCTTAATACTGACATGGTGTCCGCAAATGGTTGCTTTCGACATGGATACTACTAGAGACATCTAGCGTGTCCGTGTTTAATAGTAGTCAGTGTCCGGATTTTGTGTAGGGGATAGAACTGACTATCAGACTTGTCAATTAGTTAAAAATTATACAAATACTACCACGTGGTTCGGATTCCACGTAAAGCTGCAGGTCCTTTAGGTGCCCTGGCTATTGGGATATTAATAAATGGCTCTTTATGAGCATAAGCCGAACTCAATTAGTAACCAGACTACACAGGTCATCCACATTCATATTCGCATTAAAATTCGCACAACATTGAGTCGTCTTCTCATATCTAAGAATATGAGCTTTAGAGCTTTTAAAAGTTTACGCAACTAGGTAAAGTATTAGACAACAGGCTTGTAAAATTATAATTTTTGTTGTAAAAACCGTTAATTAGTTTTATAATTTTTAATTATAACTCGTTTTTAATCCTTTGAACGTACTTGTAATGCATTGGTTGAATAATGGAAATTTATCAGTAAATGAACATCTGGTTTGGTTAATTTATTAAAATTAAAAGCCTTTAATATAAAGAGTTATAATTAGTTATTTTAAAAAAACTTCGTAATGCATACAACAAAGAATACAGATTTCGTCTCTTCATTTTAAAGAATGACTATGAAGCAAACGGACGAGAAGACGTGGATTTCTTCCATTTCTGGCGGGGAGCGCAGCAATCTCTCGTTCAATCAGACTCGACTGGGTTCAATTTCGACGAAATGGAGCGACTTGCGGAGGTTGAGCGGCGTCTCGGCGAATCTCTTGTCGACTTTAATTCGCAATAAACTCCAAGAATGAGGTGGGTTGAGGGAGAGGGCTAACCACCCTTCGAATAATAGCAGTTCCCTATTGCAAGGGTGGCGTTCCTTCTTTTGTACTCCTTACGCTTCCTTAATCAACTGTTTTTATCCTATAATTTCATAAGAAATCTGAAAGAGAATATTTATAACATTCTCAATTGTATATATCAGAACGGACCGTTTGACATGTTATAATAGTAATAGTATATCTCGGATATATGATAATAAGAAAATAAAATGTAAATGAATGTATCATCGATCTATTTACTATTAATCTCTTTCGTAAAGCACTCTTTCTCTGAAACTCGTATATAAAACAAAATTAGAATTATTAGTATTTTATTTTATTAAAATAAAACAAGAAGTACAAAATAAGGCTGTTACGTCAATAACATTTTCGATCTTTTTCGATTGCAATGTCTTTATATCAGTTATTAAACACCACTCAAGTGGTTCTTCCATTAAAATTATGTTTATAGTTAAAAATACATCGCCTCAAAGATGCGAATTTGGGCTTTCTGCACACATGCAGAATTAGGAAACTATTTATTTCCAAATTTAAAAGCAGATTCTCACAGGAAAGGTTTTGCTCATCAGTTATTTTAAATTAAGTATTTTTACTGCAAATTAGTAAATTTGATTTTAAATAATCAATGTTATATGTTTGTTTTTATTTTATCACGACGAGAAATACCATGTTGTGTTTGGCACATTATGCTTTTTATTTTTTTATTTATTTTTTTTTTTTTATTTATTCATAAGACGCCGATCGTCAAGATATGGGCGAATATGTATTTCGAATGAGTGTGATGAGTGTAGATGAGCGAATGTAGTCATTGTTACAAACTAAGGCCGACTATTCCTTAGAAAGTGTCATTAATTAATAGCCCAATGACAAATGAACAGCCGGTGGTTATCAGCTGATCCTTCTCAAAATGTATTGACTCTGATTGGGATCGAACTGAGAACCTTTAGCACATGAAGCTGGGATTGAACCAACTACGCTACCGACCAATTTAATATCACACAGTGTACAAAATTGTTTAAACTTTATATACTCAATTTGTGGATGTACTTTTACTCGCATGTTAAATTACAATCCAATCGCTACGCACACGTACAGCGAGACACACTACCCGAACCCGCAGGATCGCGCTTCAACGACTTCCTGCAATTATATAGACGGGGAGGGGTTGAGTGTCTGTGTGTGTTTTTCGCGGTCAGACTTACAGCCAGTGATGCGAGCGGAATTCAGTTGTCTATTATACCGGCCAAATCACCTTAAACTTTCATCATTGGGCAGAACTAGTTCAATCAGTGGCCGGTAGATAGTGCGGATTGTGTTTTCTTTCAAACCAGCGTGTATGAGATAGTGTATCGACTATATATATGTCTCTATCACACTGCCTTCACCCAGAGCAGTGCAGAGCACTATCTTGGCGACATATTCAACCTAAATATATCTGGCTGTCTGATCACCGTAGTGTCTGTTCTTCGTATAGAGATTTGTATTAATTGAGATGTAGTGCTTTTATCAGTATCCGACACCTGCGTTTTGAAGTTGAACATTTCTTCACCTACAGACCTGTCACGCTTACATTTGTTAAAGTATGATTATCAAATGTTGACATACTTTATAGGAAAAGTGTTACTAGAGCATCTTGAGATTAGAATTTTCAATCTGGTTGCGAAAAAAAAATTAAAAAAATATTTATTTAAAATGAAAATAGGGTAATAAAATTAAAATTGTCATGGTATTCTAGACAATAATTCTATTCTCTTAAAAAAGGCTAAGTTTCAAAATTAACTCTTATAAATAAAGCTATAATCTTTATTTGAATTTAAAGTTAATCTTATGGGGAATCTATTCCAACATGGCGGCCAGTATGGCATGCTCTTAATAATTTCCCAATTTTAATTTCCTTTGTTCTAATTTATTCTCTACAGTATTAATATTTCGAACACTATAGAGAATAATAAGATGAGAGGAAATTATAACAGAGAAAAAATTCAGGGTGTGCTATATCTGCCGTCATATTAGAGTGAGCTTTACAATTCTTAATTCGCCCCTTAATAAAGGCAGTTTTAGTTTAATTTATAGGCTGTTTCCTACATTACCAAATTTAAATATAAGCTGCAGTTTTGCAATAATATTAAACATTAAACGTTTAAGCAATATGCAGTTAGCGGATTTGACATTATATTTTAATTACTACAATTCAGCTGTAATATCAATCTAACCCAGGTTCATTGAATTCGCCCAGGCTAGGTAACATATTGAATTCGTAAGTTAAATTAAAATGTGTATACAAATTGAGGGTTCAAGGGTGTATGTTAGTATGTAGTACAATTTCATAAAAAACGGCAATTGTAGAGATAAAGGTGAATATGAAGGGCGGATGAGTGTACATGAACAATCGTAGTCATTTTTACAATCTAAAGTCGACTATTCCTTAAAAAGAGCCATTTATTAACAGCCCAATAGCCAGAGCATCTGAGGGACTTACAGCTTTACGTGAAATCCGAACCACGTAGTATTGATATGATTTTCAGCAAATTGACAAGCCAGATATTTAGTTCTACACAACACAAGGACCTAGACTACCAACCAATATGGACACCTCAGACTTCTCTATTAGTGTCCACGTCAATGACAACCATTGAGCGTTCGCCGTGTCGGTATTAAAAGAACCAATCACCTAAAATATCCAAAAAAACTTTGCCCTCAAGTGGCTCGGATACAGCACTGCGCAACTAGTACCGACTTTATATATATATATAAAACTTGTATGGAAATCATAAAGCTATTGCCTCATTTGCTGTAGTTATTTTTATTATTTCAAGAATAAATTTTTAATACATTTTATATAGAGGCTAGAGAATTACTAAATGACATTTGATTTCAACGATAACATGCATTTTCGACTAACCATATCTGAATTGAGTGTTCGCAAGTAAACATAACCAAACAAAACAAAGTCCAAGTTAAAATGATGTTTCCAAAGTATGCAAAGTTAGGAGAGGAAGTTTATGGCTGTTTAATACGCTGTTAGTTTCTAGAAGAAGCAAACAGCGATGTAGAGTGAACTTGTTACAGTATTCTGTTCCCAAACAAACATCAGCTGTAAACGTCTGTTAGCGCCGTGCCAGGAACTCTCAACTGGAAATAATTAATTCTGGTTTGTTGGTGTCGTGACTTAGTTGGTAACACTGATATGTTTGTTTGGGTGGGAAAACTTACTGAAAACAGTCAAGTATCAAATTATATCAATGTCTTACTTTATTTACATTCGTAGAAATTGATAAGGAAAAATGAAAACAAAAGACGTATTTAATTTACTTAAGACGTTCAGGAAAATAGTATGTAGATTTGTTTTTGCTTCATTCGTAGTTTTTTTTTTTTTTTTTTTTTTTTTTTTTTTTTTTTTTTTTTTTTATGAAAGGCTTCTTTTGCCCCTACACCCTCTCTTTCCACTGGCCAATTACACCAACTAGTTGAACTCTCAAATACTTAAAATAGCCGTGCTACACAATCATTCAACACTCGAGAAATGGGGCTTAACTACATTTGATGAGTGTCCCGACTTGACATGAGCGCGCTTGGTGTCATTTGATTGTAGCTCTGACGCGCGGTGTTGCCGTACCGGGTACTGCGTTTGACATACGCAGATAATAATTGATTATTGATTGTGGCAGAAAACTGCTTGAAGAAACACTTTTTATTGGTCCAAATAGTACATAGAACAATATACAATTAATCAGAAACAAAAGTATAAGAGACAATATAAACGATTTAATTAAAAAGTCCACGATAGTAATATCTTTACACACCTCATATTGATAGTATCAAACAAGTCGGTCATAAAACAATACTGTAAAAACGTGGCAACAATGCAAGACTTTGCTATGGTTGCGGCACGCTTAAATCGTTACGCCATTGGTTGTAGCATTCCCAAACACCACGTAGTTCCAGCATTTTCTGTAAGAGCGCCCTATAATCAAATCGGGACATTCAATAAATAAACAATAACTGAGTGTGAGTTTAGTAACACAGTTAAGGGTAACACAGGGGGGAGGGTAGTAACACAGTTTAGTAACACAAGCTGCTTTTAAGAAAGGGTAGAAATCTGCAAAAATCACAGCAATGTGTTATTTGTAGTAGATGCATATCTCTCGCAAGGGGTCCCCTACTCCAAATTCATAACCATTTTATTAACAAGAATATTGTAATTTTTAAGATAAATAAAATACAGAAAAAATATTTTTTTTTACTTTTATTATTATAGACTATACAAATTAAAATCTACGTTTTTGGAACGAAAAAAAAAGAAAATTTTCTATTACTGAATTTCCAAAGCTCCTATCACCACACCAGATGTTTGGGTGAAATTCTATTGTTAAATTGAATATTCACCCCATGTGCCAACTATACATTTTCAGTTATAAATATAAAATAAGATATAATAAGTTATAAACTTATAAATAAGATAATTTTTTATTCATTATCAAAGTGGCAGATGAACTGTAGTTTAGTAGTAAGTCATTATTAACTCATACGAACTGCTGGTGGTCTCGGTTAAATATGAAGGTACCATAAGGTCATTGGACCCACCCACCGACCCTACGATATACGATTTAATGGGCCCTTCGCCCCATCCTACGACACATGTCGTAATAGACCCTACCCACACACCCTTAGACACAAGATTGAAAAGAGACCTCCTGCCAGTCCTATTTCACACGACTTGGTGAGCCCTCCCACCTATCCTACGATACATGACGTAGTACCTCTTTCCACCCTATGACACGTGACTAATGGACCCTTTCACCATTCGATACGTGACTAATAGCCTCTCCATCCACCCTACTCACTGTTTAATGGGTCTTCTCACCAGTCCTACCAGACATGACTTGATGGACCCTCCTACCCACCCTAAAACACGTGACTGAGGGTCCTCTCACCCACCTACGATAAATGATGTAATGGACATTGCTAATTTTGGACATTACTACTTTTAACAGTCAGATATTTTCTTTTAAATAGTGTAAATATAAGAGTGGTTTTAATAGAACGGGGATCACTTGAAGGAGCAGGATCAGGAACTGGGAGCAGGAGCGATGGTGTGAGTGAACGCTGGCGGCTGCTAGGCCCCATTGTTGAACTCACTACTCTCCCCGTGTTTTAATTATACACCCTCTACACTGGGACTTAAATGAACAACGAGAATATCAAGTTGGCAGTGGCTCCGGAAGTTCAGTTCTGGGTGCACTCATTAACAGCTATAACGATCTAGACGCCATTGCTTCAGCGACTCGGTTGGCATTTATATTTTAAATTACCGCTACCATGTAGATCCGCTTTTGTCTCACAATTTTCGCCTTCTTTTGTTGCGTGACGTTTTGTTCTTTTCATTTTTTATTTGTGCCCCCCCACCTACCGATTGTCTTTCACTGACAGATACGATGTGGAAATCAGTTTCCCTTTATATATTCACTGCCAAAAGCAAAGATAAATGCTCTTTTCACGAGTTCGTGAATATTTGTGTTTTTATAAGGATCGATTTTTCTTTCACATTCCATATTTTTCAATGTTTCCAGTCGATTTCCAGTAGATTTAGGAAGAATGTTTTAGATATTATGTATGTTTTACTTAGACATAAACATGTACTATTTCGATATTATTTTTCAAGAGCATTATATTCAATACTATTTAAGTGAGAAAACATCAAATGTCTATTTCTTATGGCCACAGCGAAAGAATCAGTATCAGTTATCACTACTGTAAATCATTATAAATCAGCGGTAATAAATACTACAAAATTCTTTAAGATTTATAGAGAAATTAAGGAGTTACTGACAATGGTGCTGGCCAACCATCCGCAAGGAGAACTAGAGAACAACAAAATGCCAAGTTTATAACTCGACACACATTCAGCGCACTAATTGATTCTTTATTTTCTGTATAAAGAAAGAATGTTTTACTATAAGTAATTAGTTTTGTTATTTAGAAACTAACTACAGTACAAGATGTACCAAACAATTTCAAAAATATAAAAAAATTATAGCAATAAAAGGTAAAAATGTATTTTATATCATAAAAACAAAGCACCGATTACTTTAAATTCTCAATATTTTAAGATACTACAAAATGTACATTTTCAGCTAGAGACATAAAAATACACTGAACAAATTTCTATAAATAAAGAAAAAGTACGAGTGTAGACACCTGTGATACTCCATCCTTACTTCACAGCCTCCCTAAAATGTTCCAGGCTAATCGCTGAGGAAGAAAATTAGCTTAAGGGGAGAGAAGGGTTGAAGTGAGAACTTGCTCCAAGTTAGTGCTTTACTTAAGTTACCAGGCGATAATTACAGGACCAACTTTGTAATTCCATGTTTTCTTGAGAAGAACCGACCGAGACTAACTTCTCTGTTATTGTGCTGGAGAAAAACTTTTTAATTGGCTTTGTATCGTTTTATCTGTGGTAATTTCATTTAATGGCTTTTTTATTTATGTCTTGTAGTTTCACAACCATCAAGTACGTTGTAGCACTTAAATATACTATATACAAAGTAATCAGCAAGCTGAATAAGATAAAGTAAATGCAAGTTACTTACGTAGATCCTAACAATTTCAACTCTGTTCAAGAAACACCAATAAGTAAAAGAAAATTGTTTGGTAGCCAAAAACACATGATTGGTACATAGATTATGTAGTTACTGATTGTTCACCATTGAGTAAAAATGACTTGCAAAATAAAGTTAACTTATTGTATGTATATAAGTTCAAATGACCTAGAAGGTGATACTTTAAATATCGAATAAATGTGATGATTTCGGATTTTTCAAAACTTGGCAATGTGGTTAAGGCACAGAGAGGACTAAATAGTAAAAACTTCACTATCGCCACATCAGTAAATAGTTTTTATTTTCATTTCATTGTTGTTTATTATTATTATTCATTATTAAGACGCCGTTCGTTAAGATATGGGCGAACGATATGTATTATTTATATATTTAAACTTAATAAGTGTATATTAGACAAAATATGAATCACAAAACACATCAAAGATATAAATATTAAAAACTATACATCACAAGTATGTCATACTAGCAACTATCTATAAAACACATACAATATTAATGTACAACAATATTCACACTTAATATATAGATAATTGAATAAATAAAAATAAAATTATGTTAAGTTTGTGTTAAAAATGAGCAGTTTATCTAAATCGGGATTGTAATGCAAATATGTTATTACTGTACGAAAATAGCGTCGATTCAAAATAATTCGGATACACCGATTTTAGAAATGTAATTATTGCATATAAATTAAGTAATAGTGTTTTATATACATCGCTTGTAATAAAGTAAATGTAGCATATTTATTTACAAATTTCTTGCATTAGAGTGTCCAAAACGATCCTTGCATCAACATTTATGTGTATGTCGGTAACGCATATTTTGTTCACTTATCATGGGAAATGAGAGTATTATTTTTGTGAAACTTTGTATCATAATTCTATATAGACGTGAGAAAATCTTACGCTGTTTGGCTCTTTGGAATTCGTCGTAGGGCTTCACCCTCACGATCTACTTGGTTACCATGTTATTCATATAGACGAAAATACGAGATAGTGCCGGTTAACGTATTTTTTGTTCTGACCTTTATTAGGTGTTGCGGAAATGTTGGAACTTGATATTTTCCAACGCTTCGAATATTTTAAGAAATACAACATTTCGCCAGATGTAACCTTATCGTCATCAGGTGCTACTTACTTCACAAGCCTTAAATTAAAACTATTTTTTTGAGTGGCAAAGCTAACCCTAATGGATAAGTTTAACATTCTAACTATTTATTAATCTTTTCTGTCTATTTTTTGATTGATAACGTTTTTATAAATTGTTATTATTTTACAAATTTAAGAAAACCATATTGAATATTTTCGATCGTGCCAATATCACCATATGTGTATGGGTGGATCATTATAATTTTATATGTGTTCCGATTTTTTAAATTTAATAGAGTTTAATTTTATACTAATTCAGCGAGTAAGAAGCACAGTGATTAGTAAAGATGATATATATCACGGCGAGGATGCGCAGTAGGCTGTGACGTCACATGGGCGAATCAGCTGGTTTGATGATTAACTACTAACTTCTGATAACTAAATCTATCAATCATATGAAGCTTTTAGCTAAACTGTTAGCAAGCTACCAATAATCAGCTTGAATTTCTGAATCACGGTAATTAAAGAGCCGTGTAGCTATGCGCGTGACCTTTGTATGTTCATAGATGTACTAACCATTTCCCAAGACTGTTCCATCGAGTAGAAAATATATCACTCCATACCAAAAACGTTATTGCTGAGGGAATCGTAATTTTTATCTTAACTGAGAATGCAATTTGATATTTAATATTATTTCTTTAAATTGTGATGATTTAAGCCGGGGGTTCTCAAACTATTCAGGCCGAGCCCCCCACCTTAACATAATATAGGTTAGCGCCCCCCTTATAATTTAATTGTTACAATAGTGTTGTGATACAAAGTACATAGTTTTTTTATAATGTGTTTATATTTACTTCAACTTTGTCATTAAAGTACATATTAAATCATTTTGTGCAAGATCCTGTGTATGTAATATTGTATGTAACGATACTAACGTTACAAGCCTTAAATCGTAGGCAATATGGATAATCCATCTTTATTTTTAATGCAACGACGGTCTGATAATTCGTGAGTAATAATGTTGAGTTTTTCATGGTCTAATAAAGGGGTTTCTGCCTTAATAATACACTATTAATTTTCCCAAGTTTCTCCCCCCTCCCCCCTGTATATGGGTACAGTCTTCACGCCCCCCCCCCTGGAGGTCGCGCCGCACAGTTTGAGAACCCCTGATTTAAGAATTATAGTTTTGTTTCCAAATATAAACTCGTCTACTGTATTGCTTCATATTTTGTTGATTGAGTTTAGCTAATTCACGAATCAGCTGTTCTTTACTATCAAATTCACTCAGCTGTAACGTTAATGTTTTTAGGAATGCTCTGATTTAAGGTTGATTGGAAGAGAGGACTTAATATTCCTAACTCCGCCTAATAAAGACAATTTTTATTTAATTTCATTTAACCCCCCATTCCTCACTCGGCGTAATCCAACATGACAAGATCATGGGCACAGCTATACACCCCTATCAATAGAACATAGAAGTGTTTTTGTGTTGTTCCTCTAGGCAGCCATTTCAACCGTGTGACGTCATGCTAGATGCGCATATTACCGTCTTTTCGAGTTAGGGTAAAAACAGACAGACAGCGTAGCGTATCCGAGCGCAATGTAGTCCAATACACACAGAGAGCGCAGCGTAGCGCATTGCAGGCTGTAGACAGTCACGAAGTACATCACATCAGTATAGAGGATGGCTCTATCGAAAGCGATTCGTATTAGTCTTTGCGAAAATACCTGAAGGTGGCAGTTTTTGCTCAATAGAAGAAGTGTCTGGGTGCATGAAGTGTGTAAGGGTAGGGACAAACATGGTGAATATCACCACTTATTTCCCATCCTTAGGAAACACGAGTCTCGTTTTATGGATTACACGAGAATGTCGACGACGACGTTCGATTATATATTCAGTTTGGTGAAGGATGATTTGGAGAAGCAGACAACGAATTGCCAGATCGGGGTCCTGACAAACACCTCGGAGATCAGTAGTTCCATGTCCATTGTACACAAACACTGACGGGAGTAATGTCTTCACTCGAATACGCTCCAATACGCTCTGAGAAAAACAAAATAGTTTGTTCCTCCGGTATACGCTGCGCTGCGCTACGCTACGCTGCGCTGAAAAACGCTACTAGTGTGTCTTGCATCGAATCAATGAATGATTTTGTTTTAAAAAATACGCTGCGCTGCGCTACGCTACGCTGTCTGTCTGTTTCTACCCTTACCGTGGTGACAAAGTATGATCCATAGTTAGTATTTCTAAAGATCAACATTTCTAAAAGCTCTACAATTTAGGTTTGTATTAGTAAAAGGTTCGCTCACTGACATATACATTAATTATCCAGTAATTTAATTTGCTATTGCTATGATGAAACTGTGACTGCCTTAAATAAGGAGATGTGATTTGATTTCCTCTAATGGAATCAGAAACGCAGAACATATGTTGTGTGGTTCTATTTCAGTTTATTTCTTTTCAGAAATCGGTAGTGGGGGAGGATTTATCCTCTTTCTGGTGGGGATTGCTGCAATATCTCGTTCAATCAGACTCGACTGGGTTCAATTTCGGTGGAATGGAGCGACTTGCGGAGGTAACGCGACGTCTCGGCCAATCTCCGTTGACTTTAATTCGCAATAAACTCCAAGGACGAAGTGGGCTGGAATCTGCGATAATAACAGCCCCCTATTGAAAAAAAAATTGCAACATCTTCACTCGCAAAATTTTTCATGGTTTAAAATTTAAAATAAATCACGTAAACGTTAGTTTAATTTTAAATATTCAAAGCCTAATAAGATTACTTATTTTTTACTGTTCTCCATCATATTTGAGCAAAAAATGCAATTTAAAATAAACATTACAAACACATAAATTAAAATCACCTTTAAAATGCCCCCAAATAATTGAAACATCTTTGCCGAAGAATGGAACAGAATGAAAAATATTATGAATGGTTTTCCCATTCATCGATTTCCACACTCGAAGTCAATGCTAAAACAAACAAAAAACTAATAAATAACAAGACATAAAACATTATTTTCTTATCTCAATAGTATAATATAAATTAAACATCTTTGAATGTTTTACAGTTCCCACTGTAGTTTAAACGTAAAAATACACACCACAAAAAATTGTCTTGTTTAATAAAGTTATTAAATTCAATTAGGGATTCCCTAAAAGTTTCGTATCAAAAACACGGCATTTTAAAAATCATACGTTCTAACCATATTTTTCAAAACAAGACTGGCGTCGAATATAATTAAAAGTTTCAGTCAAACCACGCTGTACTGGTTAACAAGATCTAAGTAATTTAAATTAGTTCTCAACTAGGGAAATAATTCAGAAAAATCCATATAACAAGTTAAAACGATGTTTTCAAAGTAAAGTTGAGACAGGGGTTATGGCTGTTTAATATGCAGTCATTCGCAGCGCCCCTGGCGGCAAACAAAGCAATGTATAGTAACTTGTTACAGTATTATGTTCCCAAACAAACACCAGCTGTAAACGTCTGTTAGCGCCGTGACGGGAACTTGAAATAATTAATTCTGTTTTGTTGGTGTACCTGGTGTAGTCGAGTGGTGGAGTTGTAACATTGATGTGTTTCTTTGTCAATTGCAACTTTTTAAATTGGTATGAATATCAATTAAATGTCCGTGAAATTATTTCAGTTACATAAATATGCAAGTCAATAAATAGTCATGTATAGGAAAGTAAAAGTTAAATATTTTCGTGTTGAGTATCACTTTCTTAGGCACTGAATTATACAGGGCGAAAAAAAATATGGAGACACTTTTACAACTTTTCCATGACTTCACTTGTAAAGAACATACTTTTTGACGCCATTAGCGACATTTAATCTTTCCAGGGGGACGGCCCACGAGGAGTTGAACGAAAATTTCAACGTAAGCCTAGGTCGAGTTTGGTATCAAATGAAAGGTCAATTCGGGAAAAATTAATTGCTGCAAACCAGACTTAGAAAGGTTTATCCTTTCCGGAGTAGCCGTCATTTGAATTTCCAAGTAACTAATTTGAACAGTATTATTTCTCTGCTATTTAACGGTTTTCAGTAAATTATTCTGATCAAAAATTACACTTTATGGAACACAATTATTAAAAAAATAACATTATCAATGGAAAAAAATAACGTTGTTGTGAAAGCGTTTCTATATTTTTCCCCCACCCTGCATAACTAAAGTACTGTTTAGGTTGTACAGAGTGTCTGGTATGTCCGGAAACACCCAAACGTTTTCTTTACTAATCGAAATTAAAATTCGAAACTTTTACAATCTCGATAGCTATTGGGAACCTACTTTTTGGAACAATGTTTCGTCATCTCACACTAACGGGGGACGTCCTGTTGAGGATATCATCAACATTCTTTATGGAAGCCTACACCCTAACCGAATCGAATGTCACAAACTGCATCTTTGAAGAATTACCTATCAGAAAATAGAGCACTCTGAGTATTGACAATTTGAGAAGTTCAAACACTTCCTTTTAACTTCATTGTCAAACTGAATCATGAAGACAGTTCAAACATCAAATTTGACACCAAATTTTGCTAAAAGGTTAGAGTTAAGACTCTAATGTTATAAATTATTTTGGGTGTTCTCGAGTTGTGCGCTTTATGACCTAGGGTCTGTAAAGGAATGCTTGCGTTGCGCGCAGTGCCCAAGAGGGCCACTAAACTAGTGCTCGAGTTGCGCTCAACTACCTGCAGCCGTACCATCAACGAAATGACTAGTTTCAAAAGCTCTAATAATAAACATTCATACTGAAATTAACTTTTATATCATTAATTCAATATAAATACTAGTTATTCTGCTAAATATGAAATAATTCAAGTATTTGAAATGTGCAATCAATTAATATTGCATTAGTGAAATCAGTTGTTGTTCTGGCGTTTATTTGACAATGAATTCTAGTAATTAGGCATATAATTTTCATTAATTAATGTTACCTATTTTTTTGTTTTATTTGTATAGTGATGAACCATTGTTAGTAGAAGGTAACTAGAGGTTAACATTTGTTTTGTATACAACAACCATAGTATTTAAATTATACTTGGAAAGAATTACATTAACAGTTATTTTTAATTACCTTCAAGTACCATTGAACCTCTAGAAATGTCAATAAGTGAACAAAATTTTGCTAAAATATGTCAACAGTCAACTTCCACGAATGACATCAGCTGTTAGTGCCCTTATTTCCTGTTTTGCGTGTACCATAATCTCATTCTTCTTGGGATGTCATCTAAGTCCAGTATATTTTGGAATTCCGTGACCTCACCCCTTCCTCGTCCTCAAAGGATAGTTAGTTTACTCTCATACTTTGGTGATAGGTTATTTTAAATTGTTCTGTGTGCTGTTTTTAGGTGAAGTATTTATTAGGTGCTGATAGTGTTTTTATTTCTTTTTTTAATTTTGTTACTTAGTTATTTTTTAATTTGTCATGGAAAAAATGTCAGGGAAAAGGGGAAACGTTTTGTAGATTTTAATGGTTATAAATACATATTTGGTAAGAAAATTATGTATACATACGAAGAATAGACCACTGGAGGTGTATGGTGTAGGCTACAGTTAAAAGGTGTAGCAAAAATGTATACGTTTGACAGTGGAAGTATATTTTCCAAACTGGTTAATTTACTAATGATGAACCAGTAACAAATACTTAAATAAATGTATTATGTAATAATGATTTTGATTTACTCTTGACTTATACTTTTTGATTTAGTGATATTCGGAATCAGACCGGTGACAAGTCAAGGTATTTGTGGTGGGGTTGTGATATTTACGGAAATGTTTTTTTGCACAGCTTATAGTCGAAGTCAATGGTTTGTTAACAAATTTGTTTATACATCGATGGTCAAAGTTGAATTTTTGAGCGGCCAAGAGTAGACGGCCTACTTGAGATCCGTATTGCGCTCAACTCGAGCACTGGTTTGGGTCCTCCCCCAATTAACGCAGGTAGGATTGCGCGCAACTCATTAACGGCCATTATTATTTTATTTTTCTAAGAAATCAATAAAATATATCATTATTCACATACTTTTATTATAGTACATTTGATACAATTTGTATCGTAAAACAGCAATAATAATAAAAAATTTCAAATCTTAGTATAATATGAAATTTAATTAAAATTGTACTTTACCACTGCTTTTATAAAGTAATTTCTGTACATACGAACGATCATAGAAGAATATAGTAATTTCAAGTGTGAAATTTAGCGTTACATCAAAAATACTTTCAAGATTTATTCTGGTTTTTTGTAAAAAAATAAAAAAAGACAATCTCTATGGCAAATGTAATTTGATTTGAATCCTTACCACTTTTTTGTTAAATTTGGACAACTAATTTGGGATGCCGGTCGCCGAGTGGTCCTAAGCGCCTGAACGTTGTACCTGAGTTAGAAACCGGGTTGCGTGGTTTCGAATCCTGGTCGTGACTGATATTTTGAAATACCACCGTACGTGTATGGGTTGGTGGGTGGGTCAATACCACTGTGCGTGTATGGGTAGGTGGGTGGGTCAATACCACCGTACGTGCATGGGTGGGCGGTTGGGTCAATACCTCCGTACGTGCATTGGTAGGTGGGTGGGTTAATACCACTGTGCGTGTATGGGTAGGTGGGTGGGTCAATACCTCCGTACGTGTATGGATAGACGGGTATTGGCCTCACACTATACTCGTTCCCCTCCCGTCTGATAATTTCCCCATTAGGCTATGGGGAGTGGATAGCATAGAGATAAAAACGGAAATCAGCATCTCCTTAAAAAAATGTATTTTAAAAGAAAGCACTGGACATTTTCAAAACGACGCGTGCTCTCATTTGACAAAAATGAGAACTCTAGAGGAAAGGAGTTTAGTGCCAGAAGGAACAGAGCACAGAATGGGGAGTTGTAAACGTAATTATACTTGGAGGTCTGTGACACTTGCGTTCAACTTTCCACTTTACTCTCAGACGGGGTTGGTTGTTTGGGTTCAACACAATTAGTAGCTCAGCAATTCGCCCACTGATGATTTATTCAGATCTTAAGGCGCAACATGGGAGTTACGGCAAAGGATTTGTGACCTTTCAGGTATCTATTATAAGCCACTGACAAACAAACAACGTACATGAAATGTTTATAAGTGCTTAAGAAATAACGAATTAAGAAAAACAGCAAGTTAAATATATTCAAACAATTAGGTGTAAGTACCTAAAAGAAAAATAACAGTGGAACGTATTTAACATTTTTGAACTATAATACATTTATAGGTTACTGAATGAAAAAAAAATCAATACTACCATATTTGTATGGACAGTTAGGAGGGTCGTTACAACCACATATTGTTTTTTGTTAATCTGTAAGTAATTTTCCAATTCCTCAACCACGGCTGATTCAAAGACTTTAGACAATTTTATAAGCATAGAAATAGGACGGTAATTTTCCACCTCAGCGTTACTTCATGACAGGTTTGTAAAGAATAAATAACCCCTCAGAGGAAACCTTCCTGACTGTCATGATAGAACACACCGACTTCAGTACAGAAACAATGATCAAATCATTTTAACTAGTAGATTCTAGAACATAAAACGATCGTTCTTCCAGCAATTCCCGAAGAGATCCTGAAGGTGATTGTCTCACATGAACATAAATCGCGCCGACTAGTTCTGGATGGTTGAAAAGGCCATTTAGTAAAGAAATTGTATCTCCAAGATTGAAGATCCAACAGGATGACCTCCACAAGCAGGGCACATTCCTTCGTGCACCAACAGATCCGAGAAATATTCTCTGAAGGAGCTAAAGTTTGACGAGTTGTCCGATTTCATAAGGATCTCAAATTGGGGTATCTTATTCTAGGAATTGGTGATACTCAATGGTGAGAGTGTCATATCGCTGTGGAGACCACTCGTAATGCGCATAATGAAGAGATATTCCACATATATAGGGCCGAGATAAAGAACTACCTACGCTGCCTGCATGTCCAACAATAAACCTTTTTTTCAACGTTTTTGACAAAACTTTATAAGGTATGTCCTTACAAGAAAGTTTGTTTTCATTGGTATAGGCCTCCACATACCTTGAGTACTTTATCATCACTGATAAAAGAAACCCGATGAAAAATGTACTCTATTTGTAATCTATAAGAATCAATAAAATTCTTAAATGTTCATGTAAATTCTTATATAATACGTAAAGCATTTTTCTACTAACGTAACTACTCCCATATTATTTTATCGTTTTTAATGATTAAGATTTTAAAAAAATCATTCTTATTCGTAGTTGTGCAATATTCGGTTTAAATGGTTCAATATTTTCACCCTGACGGTCACAGGAAGTCCTGAAAGTCAGCTTTTCGCCATGAGAATGACTTGTAGAGATATTTTAACTAATTGAAAAGTAACACCTGTCATAACATGTTTATTAATATAATCAAATCATTTTAAACTGTTAACTCCTTTTGGAATGTAAATATAAAAACGAATTAATACTTTTGAATTAGTCAAGTACTAACATTGGGTGTTAATATTTAATTAAGAGGTAGAAATGCAATATCAGTGAATGAGCTACTGTAAATAAAGCGAAATATCATGGTTTAGTTGGACATAGTGTACCAATTAATATTTTTAGTCAAAAGTCACAGTCCGAGACGGAAGACTGAGTTGTCACGAGCTCAGCGAATATCGGGGTTGGCACGCAAAGAGTGCAGGAAAGACCCCTAGTGTTGCAATATTGTACAAATAAAACAAATGAAATTTGGAAAAAAGAACAGCTTCTGACATGTCTAAAAAACTATTCCTACTGGTAAAACTAAACTGAAAGTTAATTACTAAACCTTAAAAATGTTAAGATAAGTGAAATCACGGTGAAATTGAAAGGTTTTACTTTATTAATTACATTTTGTGTTTTATAAAAACCATCTGAAAAAATAAAAATACAAAGTTCAGTCGTTTATAAAAAATAATAGCTATGTTCTAGGGTACATCATACATTTATAAAAGACGTTACATCAAAATGAATTCCCCAACTAATTTCAAGAAGTTATCCTAGTGGACAGAAAGTTTCAAAGAACCGTTTTCAAGAGGCGATTTTCCCCGATAAACCAGCGGCGACTGACGACGTTTGAAAGGCAGAAAAGCCGAGATCCTTTCGAACAGACTTGAGCAGATTGGAAGACTTACCGCGATTCAGCTCAAAGTCTTTAAGTCTTTTCATCAGGTTCAGATTAACTCCGGGTGACCTGCGCGGCATTGGCGGCTAATCTAAACTCCTTTCAGGACAAATCCCCTTTCTTGGAGGGAGAACTACTTGGCTCTTTCTACCAAATTACAACTTTAAACTCCTTCGACGTTTCGTGAATTTCATAAAATTGGCATTTATGAAATATATAAATACATTTAGTAATTATAATACTTAAATAAAATATTTTAACTCTTGCATGTATAAATTCTTTGCTTATTAATTTTACTTCTCGTTATTACGTTATTAAACTATTTTATGTAGAAAAATATACTTCATGAAATAAAAAAAAAAAAAAAATGATTAACACGTACAAATTAAACACAAATGACATAATTTAGTCTTGTATTAAATTAGGAATTAGTGGATTATGTAAATATTAATTTTAATGACAGCTTTAATATTAGTTATATATCTGTGATAATCATTTTACACACTTTCAAAACAAGATTTTAGCTAACTTAAAATAAATGAGAACAGTTAATTTGCTCACAAAAATCACCATAATTTTATTACTTAAAAAGTATGATTAATAGTTTTAATAAAACGTACTAATTTTCATTTAAATTTTGTATACAGTATTAAGTTATTTAAAATGTTATCTGTGTACAATATTTATTTATTTATTCATAAGACGCCGATCGTCAAGACATGGGCGAATATGGATTTCGAATAAGTGTGATGAGTGTAGATGAGCGAATGTAGTCATTGTTACAAACTAAGGCCGACTATTCCTTACAAAGTGTCATTAATTAATAGCCCAATGACAAATGAACAGCCGGTGGTTATCAGCTGATCCTTCTCAAAATGTATTGACTCTGATTGGGATCGAACTGAGAACCTTTAGCACATGAAGCTGGGATTGAACCAACTACGCTACCGACCAATCCAATTAATTTTAAAACAATATATTAAAATTAATAAATTATTTCAATTCAACATCACTTGTACAATGAGCTCTCTTTCTCTCGCTAGACTAAGTTGTACAGGTTCTTTTACTGTCACCCTCTGACCAATTAAAGTTCTAGAAGATAGTCCTATTTTAAATATTATTTTGATTATACCTGCTCCTGTTAGGGCTTCTATCTCGAGCATTAAAAAATTAAAGGTTTCAAGTTCTAATTTCATAGAAAGAGTCAATCTGTTGTGGAAGCAATAGTTACCCCTCCTTATTATACAAATATTATATACTAGTCAAATGATAAAATTAATACTTTTACGTTCGTTCATACATTTTAAACAGATGGAGATTAGCATTCTGAAATATTTTTAATTTCTTGAGACAGTATAATTTTAACTGTCACAAAAGTCAACCGACTAAAAACCAAAATATTATCTCACTCTCCATTCTTGTTTTCAGATCTTTCTGCGCTGTGTTTCAGAATTGTTATGGAGAAATCAAAATCCGTCCACCATCCCCCCACTCTACACGTTGTTAAACTACTAATTCTTAATCATCTTACTAATTAGTATTTTAAAATATTTTAGTACGTAATTGGTCTAGGCTGAAGGCATTTTCAATCAACTAAAGATTCGTTTGAATGATTATTTCCCATTAAAGAGAGTACGCTTTAGTGGAAATAATAAAAGTAAGTCTAGCAAGTCTTGGTTCTCTGATGAACTTAAAAGCAAAAATGATATGTTAATGGTTGTACATGAATTAAACACAAATACAGTAATTATTTGGACGTATAAAAATACTTATTTATGCCTTAGTTTATACACAGTTTGAGAGCGGTCTACGGCGACTTTGTATCTAAGCTAGAGATAGTGCAGGTTCGAATCCTGGTTTTGACTGTTAGTTTTGATCAATAATATTTACCTTCTACTGCACTACTTCCACTGTAGTTGATGTTATAAGAATAGCAAACTCTTTAACAGCAAAACAGCAAATAGAAGCACGTAAACTAACTGTAGCACAATGGAATGATAATTTTGTTTCAAAACAGGGATATCGAGTGTAATTGCCACAATAAACGTATTTTAAATTTTATGTATAACTATACACATTTTGTATGAATTAAATTAAATTAATAAAAAATGTCACACTGACAAAATTTGGCAAGATTGAACTCAGTGATAAAATAGAAAAAACTCAAGAAAGTGAAAATTATAACTATAAAAAAGTTTATCTATGCTTTAAGAATTTATGAAGTAGTCAAACATTTTTATTTTAACTGATCATTTTTGCTCAGCATTCAATTTTTATAAATAAATTAGAAATATTTTAAATTATAGGTTACATTTCGAAGGCAATGCTATTTGTTTTTATCTTAAAGTGAGAAAAATGGCATGATCCGGTTAGACTAACTACTAACAGAAATTGAAACGTCCTTAAAAATTAGGCAATTTTTTTAACATTCTAGAAGTATATACTGAATCGTTCTATGAGAAGTCCTTTCATTTTATTCCTTTCTACTATAGGAATAAGTGTTGTTTTTAGTTTTTCATTTATTTATTTTTTACTATTTTAGCGTACAATCTATTAAACTATTATTATATTAATTGAAATCATGGTTTCTCAATATACTTTGATTAGTATGATATCTGAACCACGTATATCTGTATGGTTTACTATGTAATTTGACAAATATGAGCCAGCTATCAGTTAAAACTGTTGGAACGATACTAAGTATTGTACGGCTGAGTAGCCGATGAGTGGAGCGTCCTGTAACACCCGCGATACATTAGTAGATACAACGACCCAGAAGACATGTCGAACCTTTCTAAAGAACTGTAGGTCAGTTAATATATGGCTCGTTGTCTCTACAAAATAGTAGATACAACGACCCAGAAGACATGTCGAACCTTTCTAAAGAACTGTAGGTCAGTTAATATATGGCTCGTTGTCTCTACAAACTAGTAGATACAACGACCCAGAAGACACGTCGAACCTTTCTAAAGAACTGTAGGTCAGTTAATATATGGCTCGTTGTCTCTACAAACTAGTAGATACATCGACTTTTTTTAAAAATGTTTAGGGTGTTCATTCAGGCATCCAGTTCTAGTTCTAGTTCACGCAACTGTCACTAGTATTAGAAAAATCCTACTTCACTAACACATAAACAACGTGTCTGACTCCCCTCTCTCTAACTCACAATCCCCGCCTGCCCCATCCCGGAATTTGTACAAAAGTACATTACTCCCTCATTTATATGAAACTCTAGCAATTCAGTTTTTATATATTATTTATCTACTCTTTCAGCCAAAGATTATTGTACAGCTTTCATTTAAAAATTTGTAAAATGTCATTTTCATACAAATAATTTGTTTCAATTAACCTTTGAAAATTTTACTTTACACTAGCTTGTATAGGACCTTTTGTGCTTCGTATTCTCAAAAATTAATAAAATATATCGCAAGGTTTATTAACGAGTTATGAACCTATAAATACCAAATTAGCCACTTAATATATACATATCTACATAAAAATGTTTTTATCTCGTTCCTTCAACAAATTTATTACTTATAATAAAGCTAACACTATTAATCGAAAAAAATTCAAATATAATTTTTGATCTCGCCCTTAATAGTGGCGTAGAGCATACGAGCCATACTTTTTATACAGCAAAATAAACGAATAATCGGGTTGTAGACTCTATGAACGTAGTAGATGATTTGACCACTTCAAATCACAATATATAGAACGGACTGTAGAACATTTGGACATACATATTTTTTGAAATGGTGGTTCGCAGAGTTTACGATCAGTTGTGTAAACGGACTGCCTATGACTATCGCTAGCCATCAATCGTAGTTTTACAATAAACTCGTTTATCTGACATGTAGTTCATTCTAGAATATTTATTAATTATAATTATTCTACTAATCACAGTTCATTTGTATTAAGCTCGAACAACCCCATATGATCCTGTGGAATTACATTTAATATTATCTTAATGGAACGTTGTTCGGCGAAGAGGAGAAGAAGAACATCAAACAGCTGATAGTGAGCTGAGTTAAACAGCTGTAGTCGGGGGCACTCAGCTGCTAAAAGCAACTGTAATGGACTTTACAGGGACACTTCATTAGGTTAGGTGGCCACTGCTTTTACACCAGCTCTTAGCTTTTGTCTCTGTCCACTTCTCTGTTCAAGTACACTGGTAACTTTCCAAAACACCTCACTAAAATGTCGTCTCTGCAAGTTTTATTTCTAAGAAAAGGTACGGAAAGCATAATTTAATGTGATAAATATGTACAAAATAGATAGAATTTGCGGACGATGGATTAACAGATTTAAAACGACTAGAACTGCGCTTAAATATCAAAATTGATTTTTGTATATTATAAGCTTTTATACTGTTGATAATAACTATAATATACAATAATGACATACAACGAATGAAAAGTAATCGGTAAAAAAACACTGTTCTAGATTTATTGATGATATTGTTATTTTAGATTTAAAAATTGATGAAGTTTATCTATTTATTTACTTTCATCAGCTAAATAATTTCACTTCATACGTTACAAAGAATTATACCTATGTTTTATACAATTTTAGGTAATGATTGAATGAACTAGATCACACACGTAAATATGCAATCATAACATTAAATAGGTAGACATAAGTACTTAAATAACAATAAGTAGATAAATATCAAATAAACACTAGAGAGGCAAATAATCAATAGAGAGACAATAAATAAATACATTCATATAACAGAGAGAGATAAAAAACGAACTAGATCGTACAGATTAGATACAAAGTGTAAAATATATTTACTAATTTTTTTAACAGAGTTAACCTTGGTGGAAATGTAGACATCGTAGAAACGTGTTCATAACGTCAGCAGTGTCGAAGAAGTCAACTTGATACATGTAATTGACAGAATGCTTATTGACTTCATAACAAATCCCGATATGAAGTAAAATCAGAACGTTTCGTTCATGCATTGTTGTCTCATATACATACTTAAGTAGTATTCTATCCAGAGGGGTTTGGGACTCATATTCTCTCAAGTACTGACGTCTGATAAAGAGTTCCGTTGATCTGGTTCTAGATTGTATCCGAAAGTCCACTTACCTTGGCAAAATCGATATTTCCTACGAAGAGTTTTTGAAGATAGGTTATGTCAAGAGAAAACATTTCAACTCAAGGTTCGGAATATTCGATTCAGACTGCAGGCCTTCAGTTAGGATTTCACTGTAAAGCCCCAAATAAACTCAGTGTATCTCGCCTAGATCAATGACCACGCTTATCACTGGTAAGTTAGCGAGAGGAAGTTAGACTCTTTCCAACCATAAACTTTCTTTGGACCGCTAGAAGCCTGTTCTGCTTTTTAGGTTATGAAGGTTTACTGGTGTTCGTAACAATCATAAGATAATTAAATAAACCCTAAACGATAATGACAGTAAAATTCAACAAGCAATCGAGAATACACAGATTCCGTCTTGACTACATAAAAAATCCCGATATGAGGTCAAATCAGAACGTTTCGCTCATGCATTGTTTGTCTCGTTAACAATATTCAAATTTATGATTTTAAATTAGTACAGTAATATGTTAATAAATAAATTAATTTATATGTTCTCTCCATATTATCACAATTTATAGTATAGTTTAAGCTGTAAAGAGTTAAAAAGAAGTTACAAGGGTGATAACATTTGTCTCGTGGATTTTTTAAAACTGTGTAAGAACAAAAACATGCTATGATGATGTAATAGAGAGAAAATGTTTTAGAGAGAAACAAAAATGTACGATTAAAATAATTACAAATAAAGATTTCATTGTATCAGCCAACATCAACATTATTTGTTAAAAAAATTTTTTTTAATCATGGTATTTTTACGTGCCTATCTTTTCCAAGATTTTCCGTGCATTGTTAAGGCTTCTGACTAGCCAACAGCCCTTGCTTCAAAAAAGGATAGTTCTCTACGCTTGCTTACCCTTCCCCTCGTGGCTCTCTGTTAACCATCACATCAATGTAAAACTCAGCCTGCTGCCGTTCTCGTAGATAACCAAGTTTTATAGACAAGAAACCTGTATAAGTCCAATTTAGGAGGATGCAATAGAAACTGGCCAAGCTCTTGTGTCATGTTAATGTATTTTGAATCAGCTATCTGAAAAAAATTATTACATTAAATTAATGCCAATGTTACTCTGATGGAAAATAAGAAACATTTAGGGGTTGTTTCTACCCCTTACATCCTAAGAAATGGAATTTCTACACATTTTTTCTTAGCGGGTCTCCAAGGAACTAACTTCCCTTCAAATTTTATCAACATTCGTTCCAGATATTTCAAGACGAGCGAGCACATAGTTTTTGGATTTTATAAATTATAATTTTTTATTTTTTAATATATTGTAGGTCGCTCTGTAGAGACTGCCGCGTCGTAGCAGTAGATGGTTTGTACTAGGAGCGCCAGGTGCGCTGTCTGACAACGCGCCAAAAATTAAGGCGGGAATTAGGTACTTAATCTTCATAAATTATATGAATAACCTTTATGAACTTTTAAATTAGCTCATGCTTTAAATAGAAAAGTCCTGTATCCAACATCTGTGGACTGTCAAAAAGTAGATTTATTTCATCTTTTGATGAAAAATATCTTTCAGCTCGTATATTCATTTTCAGCATAAGTGTAAATAACGGGTTATTATTTATTCTAAGAAACAGTTATTGAATGTCAGAAAACTACGGGGACTTATCAGGCAGAGTAAGGGGAGATACTACGGGGACTTATCTTAACATAAGTAGATGTTTTAAAATGTACACAAGTGAAAATGATAGTATAGAATAGGTTGTATGAATTCAGAAATTTCTGACTATTTATTTATCTTTGTAAAATTTTAATGCAGTGTTGTTAGCGTCTATTATTTTCTATTTATTGAAAGACCTATTTGTTAGACATTTTTGTATGGATATGTTCTTACAAATAAATGTGCATGTATAAATGGGTGAATGTAAATGTGTAAGTATGAATGTAGATGTATGTGAGTTTATGTAAATAATACTTTACCGTTACTTTAGACTGTCAAAGCTTATAGTAGTATACTTTCAGATGCAAATATTAAACATGTATAAGTAAAATTTGAAACCTAATTTTTAATGTATCGGCACACAAGGGTTTATGTTCAATTGTTGAAACTGAAATGTGATTATTTTATTTGTTTTGTAAACTACTAAACATTTTGATTTTATTGTAACTTGAGTTTAAGGGATGGATGATCTTTATTTTTGAATTTGTATCTTTAATATTTTTACTTTACTGTTATAGTAATTAACGATACTATTTGTATTTGACTGACTGCAATTAATAGTTTATAATAGATTAAGTATATGGTTTGCTTTTCTCCAATCAGGTTCTGCCTTGGAGGGTTTTTTCCATTAGCCTAATTTAATTGATTATGTAAAGTTGTAAAGGTGTACTTTTTCTTTATTTATTCTCGTCCCTTTTGTATATTTTAACTTGTATATTAGATTGTAAGAATAAGTTAATATAATAAGGTCAGCCTGAGCGAAATTAATATATATTTTATAATTGGTAATATTGTAATTTACTTATAAGGGTATGTTCCTTTTGTAAAGTTTTTTGGCTTTTGGAGAATAAAGTATTATTATTATTATTATTATCAGACAGAGTAAGGTGAGAAACTACGGGGACTTATCTACGGGGACTTATCAGACAGAGTAAGGGGAGAAACCAGTTCAAGTTAAGATAAATAATACAAATATAATCTAACAGCCAGAGCCAGGATTCGAACATGAACTTTCTCCAAGTCGGCAGACTAGTCGGCGCATATTATGTGTACCAGAGCTTGAAGGCTGTTTGCTAAGAAACTAAGAGACCTATGGAATGTCCAGTCACACCATTGTATTCCTGATTTAATTGTACTTTATGAAATACGCATTTTAAAATTTTACTATACGTTTTAATAATGTTTAGAACTATCTTAGTTGAAAAAAACGCACCGGAATTAAAATAATTTTCAGTGTGCATCAACTTTACATTATTATTAATAAAATCCCGTTGTTATATTGAATCTATATTTTAATAAGTGGTTTAATATTTTTTAAATTTTCACTATTCAAGAAAAAAATTCTCATACATTTTTTGAAACAACATTTGCTTTTTTTAGAGGACCTTAAAGAGGTCATAAAATCTTTTAGATAACATATCACTACTTATCACCTAGATACATTATTTAAATGATTGAAAAAAATAACATAATTATCAATCTTAATAACTTGTTAACATTACTAGACAGTTAAGTACTAACATTATGTATTTTGTGTAATAGATATGATTTGTGAAGGAGATCTATCTACATGTATATCGATTTACTGTTTAAATATTGACTGTAGTTAATATATATATATATATATATATAGAACAGTTGTAATACCTAGGGCTGCTATGTATAATAAAGTTATAATATAAAATAGATTTACCAATTTAACATATATTTTCTTCTTAATAATTTTTTATTTAATTTAATTTGTTTTGTAACAGTTTAGAAAGTTTTGAAGATGGCATAATTGCCGAAACCGGTTGGAGTTAATTAAATAAAATGTTTAAGGGTGCTCAATTATTATTTTATATTATAACTTTAATATATATATATATATAAATTATTCACAATAAATGTACCGTCATAGAAATAAATTATTCTACTCCAATAACGTAAATGGGACAAAAGTAATTTTCTGCTCACTTCGGAATTTTATTTTAAACTCATCTCTTTCAAATGAAACAAAACACACTTTCCAAGTTGGGCTAGACTTCTCACGGTCAAAAGTAAAATCGAACATGCAAGCGACACTCGATACAAAGCGTGCGTTAGAGCGTTAATCGATGACCGACTATCAGCATCGATGTTTCGACTCCAACTATCCTCCTATCGTATTTCACCACTCACTTTGTCGGGCCAGTTCTGGGTGGGCCAGAAACAATAGCCGGTGGATGTTTCCGCCAAACTACCCCGGCGCCGGATTGTTCTAGCCGTGTACGCCAGCCAAAACACCCCAGTCTCGACGGGATCCCTTCTTGTTTTACCTTGCGTTAGACCGTACAGCTTACGCCTAATCGGCTACTGGCCTTGTTTGTTGTACTCCAGTTGATTGTTTTCACCCATTGTGCAGCTGCGGACCTCCCATAGCTTCGCTATTCACAAGTCTTCTTTTATTAGTCACATTTTACAAAGCGTTTTAGAACAGCTGACCTTACCTTACCTTACGTATGAGAAGGTAAAGATCTTATAAATTGGTTGAGTACGGGTTGTAATATTACCAGAGCTATCTCTGTACCAAGACTGTGTTCATCCTTGAAAGAATTTTTTTTTTCAGGCATCCAAGTTTGGAAGGATGTGGAGATAAGAGAAATGTAAAAAAGATAAGAGAACGAAACCTGGAGGGATAGACGAAAATGGAGGAGGCCTTGTAGGACGATTCATTAAAACGGAAACGTCAACTGATGATCATGAGGATGATTATCTCTTAAACATATATTGATATTATACTTTGTGATATTATAAACTATGATCTGTGATGTATACTATTTTTTTTAAGGAAAAGCTGATCTTCTTTTTACCTTTTCTCTGCCCATTCCCCATGGACTGTTGATCTATGTGAAACAAAGCCAGTCAGAGTAAGGGGGAAACAGTATAGTACAAGGTGAACATTACTGATAAAACTAACAGTCAAGGCCAGTTTGTGAAACTATGCTATCTCTAAATCTATCTCAAAGTCCTGACCCCTTAGACCTCGGCCACTGGTTCTCCCTTATACATTAGTACGTTATAAGACCTTACAGCGGCCAAAGAAGGCATATACGTTTGGTAAGATGGATCAAGGCTGATGGACGATTTAGGTTCAACGTAGCTAATAACGAGGTTTGCAAGCGAAGCGTAAGGACGTCCCCTATTATAGATAAATATCTCCAGTAAGCTATGCGCACTTTAAAATTATGTGATACTAGCTGACGACTCTTGCTTCATTACGGAGTGGTTCTCTACGCTTGCTTACCTTTACTATCCCCTATATAAGCCATCACATCAATTAAAAGCTCAGCCAGCTGCCATGTTCCTAGACCATAGTCAATGAAACCCAATCAGTCTACTTCAGGGAGATGAAAAGTAGTGTAATAATGTCAATTAATATTAATAACCTTAAAAATTTCACAATAAAAACCAAACTGGCCCAGCTTTTGTGTCATATTTGTGTTTTTGGGTCAGCTTGTAGAAATAAATTGTTAAATTAATGCCAATTTTACTCATATGACAAATGGTAATGTTGAAGGGCTGTACACCACAAATATGGAATTTTGGGAAATTCTTAGTGGGTCTTTATGATACAGAAGTTGTCTTCCCTCCGTGTTTAATCTAAATCTGTTCGGTGGTTCCAGAGATTTCGCTATATGAGTTACATGACGATTATATTTATTAAGATGAGATGTACATATATAGTACGTGAGTCAAATCATGTGCATTTTATATAGTATAAAGAGAATCATTCGATGGTAAAAAACGTTTATAACCGATTCAACGAAAGCTTCGTTGGTTTCAAAAGAAATATTTATCACTGAACTGGTTTCGAACTGGGGTTGGCAGATACAATTCAGGACGCAAAAATGGGCGTGACGTCAGAATGTTGATGGTGGTGTGAAGTCAAAGACTTTAGAACAAATAGTGAACACGTCATTCACTCACACTCGCAAGTCTTTGTGAGCCCACTGCCTTTTAACAGTGGAGGTATTGGTGGGTTGAACAGTGTGCATGATCAAGCAATCGAATGCTCAAGTTATTTTGGACTTAGGTCTGCTTTCTTCTATTTTGTTTTTGTTGCTCTTATCAAAAAGTTAATATACTTGAAACTCTTTAGATAACAGAATACAGCCATAGCTAGTGATTTTCTAATAGCTGTTTTTCGTTTCCTTGAGGAAAGGCCGATCTTCTTTTATACCTTACTTCTTCCCCCTTACTTCTTCTACCATTCTTCAATATTTAGCTTTTTTAGCTTTTATATTTTATCAGCTGACAGACCTTGCTTCACTAGGGGTGGTTCTCTACAATTGCTTATCCTTCCCTTCATAGTTCTCTCTAACCACCACATCACATCAATATAAAAGCTCATCCATCTGCCTTTTTATCAAAGTTTATGGTCTAGAAAACCCCATTAGTCGGAGAATGCAAAGTAGTGCTATAAAATCAGAGTTAGAAGAAATTGAAGTCATCGTAAACATTTACAATGAAAACCAAATTGGCCAAGCTTTTGTGTCATGTTTATCTTTTTTGTATCAGCTGTTGAAATCTATGATACTAAAGTTAACTTCGCTCCAAAATTCACCAAAATCTGTTCAGTGGTTCCAGAAGTTTCGTGATGAGTGGGTACATAGTTTTTGGATGATATGTAGATTTTATATTTTACTACAACCAGCTATATACTAACAAATCCAATTGGAACCATCCTTGGAACGTGGGATGTATGTGAAATATATATTTTGATTTATGGTACAGTAATAGCAATATCCAATAAAACAAGAGAATATCCATAAAATGAAGATGTTAGGACTTGTATGTCTGATCTTTATGGCTAATATCTTTATGGATTTGATTATACTGTACTCATCTGTCCATTCACAAGCCATAAGTGCCATAAGCAAGTATGAATTAAACATAACATTACCATAATTGATGATCAGTCTATGATCTCTGAATTATATAACAAATATATAAAAAGATGGTTAGGTCATATATCATTTCTATGAGCAGCTTTAAGCTTTTGACACCTTACAACAAAGTGTAACTTACAAATTGTTATGTCTAGGTTAGTTTTCTTAAGTCGGTAGACGCTTTTCCTCTGAAGAAAATGTGCTTTATCATACAGTGACGACAAATTACAACTCAACCATATATTAAAAATATGAAACTTATGAAATAAAAGTCGCACTATTAGTTGTTTTACTATATGGTATACCTGAGATTTACAGGTTGTATTCTGTATTTGTAAATTATTTACTAACACGATCAATCAATATAGTAATAATAAATAACAAATTTAACAATGATAGTAAACATAATATTATACTGGGAGGGAAGGGTTGGCAGATCACCGAGATAACATTTTGTTAGTGAGTAGATAAAAAGCCCAGGTTTGAGACCCACTTTTCTGGCCTCTGATTGGTCGAGAGCGGTCACGTGACCTTTTCAAGATGGCGGCGCCCATTTCCCGCCAAATTTTCTAACCTCAAATTTCCCTCTCCCGCCAAATTTTCTAACCTCACTTTTCCTAACCTCAAATTTCCCTCAAATTCCCAAATTTCCCTCCAAATTCCCACATCATACTACAGTATATAAAATTCACTGTTAACCTTGTTATACTATATAAAATACACTCTTAACCTAACTTTTTCCATGTTATACTATATAAAATTCACTGTTAACCTTGTTATACTATATAAAATACACTTTTTTTGTCCAATATGGCGTCTTTTTCCATATTATACTATATAAAATGATCTTTTTGTCCAATATGGCGTCTTTCCCTCCCGCGCCAACTCACACCCCGTGGGAAAATTCCCTCCCAAAATTCCCTCATCCAAGATGGCGGTCTTTATACTATATAAAATACACTATAACAAATGGCTAACGCGTCGTCTGCTGGTCGGGCGCGCATGCGCGTTGTTACTCTAATCATATATACACTATAATAAAATTAATACTCTATGTGCTCGACCCGATCGTAGCGCTCCTAGCGGCAACGTCGATCGGAGCGGACCTGGCGGCATCAGCTGTGCGCGGGTGACGCATGCGCAGGGAATTGCTACTCTGTGGCAATATACACCATAACAAACGCAATATGGCCAGGCTTTATCGCTGTTATCACATCACTTGACCTCTAAGGTTAGCATGTGGTTGATATGCACGTGGAGCGTCCATGCTGTGCTGATTAATGTAACACTGACCTCAAAGGTCAGCTGTTATCACATCTGCTTCCGTTACCACACAGGATGATGTAATCAGAGTTTCATGTCTGAATCTACACAGGATTACGTAATCGGATTTTCATGTCTGAACAGGCGCGTGACCTAATTGCCCCCTACCTCATCCATCCCTATATAAACGACCAACACAATCAATCTTTCTCACTTCTGCTCTTGTGCTCGTACTGATCAGACGTGTCTTCACTTTGCTCTTACTCGATATTAAATACAATTATCTTGTAATTTATATTTTGACCTTTTTTCTTTGTGCAGTATTTTGAATTTGTCTTAATATTACCAAGCTTGTCTTGTAAAGTAAATTAACGTTTGTAATTTTCCGTTTAATTTAATTACCAAAGATGGAATCCTTTGCCATTAACGATAACCTAGTCACCATTTCCCGCCGCTTCGACACTTCCGACCCTGATCTCCTTAACGTACTTACTAGTCATAAAAATAAAATCATGGTCGAAATAAATAAACACCTAAACAGGCTCGGGGGAGTAAAATGGTACATCGCGGTCCAAATTAAATTCACAAAATTTGTTAACAACGAAGAAATCTCAACTACCCCATTCTTTCACGGCAAAACTCGTCCCTTGTTACCTTCCGATTCTCTAGATGTACAATACTCTGAGGCTACAGACAAAATTTTAGAAAGCGTGGCTAAGTGGGTAAGTCAAGGTAGTGGGTGGATAATAGAAAATGTTTTACGACTCGATCTGTTTATTGTTAAATTTCAACCTTTGTACGCCTCTTCTTTCATACCCACCCCGAAAAAAATTTCTCACTCCAAACAAGGAATTATAAATGTTAAAAATAACGATCAAAAATGTTTCCTGTACTCTGTACTTGCCCAATTGTACCCCGATAAACATAGACGCATAAGTTATTACAAAAAACTTGAATCTAAATTAAATATGTCTGGGATTAGCTATCCTGTCAAAATTACTGATTTAGATAAATTTGAAAAATTGAACCCTGCTTTATCTGTAAATGTCTTTGGTTTTGAAAAAGACGAAATTTATCCTTTACGTATAACCAAAGAAAAATTTAGAGCTCACCACATCAACTTGTTACTACTGACCACTGACACAACTACTCACTACTGTCTGATCACTCACATGTCCCGACTGCTAGCTCACTTGACTAAATACGACTATGCATCTTACTACTGTGACTACTGTCTACACAGATTTTCCTCCCAACTACGACTTACTAACCACTTACCTTTGTGTTCACCACACGGTGCACAAAAGACTAGACTTCCTACTGATGACGAAAAATACATGTCCTTTAAAAATTACACTCTAACTCATAAAGTCCCCTTCACTATTTATTGTGATTTTGAATCTTTTGTTGTACCTATCCCTACAGCACTGAATGACCCTACTACTTCACACACCACCAACACTGCCCATCACGTCCCCTCTGGTTTTTGCTACGTAATCATTGACAGTAATGGCAAACCAGTAAAACAACCCAAAGTCTATAGCGGCCCCGACGTTGTAGATACTTTTCTAAATTGTTTGATTGATGAGTCTAAAGAGCTCTTACCAATTATTAAAAAGAATATTCCGATTAAAATGTCTCCGCAAGACAAAATTATTTTCCAAAATGCTACCACCTGTCACCTTTGTCAAAAACCTTTACACGGAGACAAAGTGGCCAACCATAATCACCTAACGGGGCAGTTCTTGGGACCCGCCCACAATTCATGCAATCTAAACTATAAAGTTCCCAATCACATTCCAGTCTTTTTCCATAACCTCAGAGGTTATGACTGCCACCACTTGATCCAAGGATTAGGTAAATTCAAAAAAGAAAAACTGTCATGTATCGCTACAACCAGTGAGCGGTACATTTCAGTCACCCTTGAATCTTTACGATTTCTGGATTCCTTACAGTTCCTTAACGCTTCTTTGGACACACTCGTGTCCAACTTAGTTTCTGACGGGGCATCAAAATTCAAAATTTTAGGGCAGTGTATGACCAACACAGACTTAGTACTACGAAAAGGCGTTTTTCCCTACACTTACATGACAGACGAATCAAAATTTAACGATACTGAACTGCCACCCAAGGAGGCGTTATACAACGACTTAACCAAAACACATATTTCAGACGACGACTACACACACGCACAGACTGTGTGGTCAACCTTTGGTATGACCACTATGAAACAAAACCACGATCTATACTTACTCACAGACGTACTATTACTTGCCGACGTATTTGAAAATTTTAGGACGACCAGTATGACTTACTACGGGATTGACCCGTGTAACGTCTACTCTGCCCCCGGACTAGCATGGAATTCCATGCTGAAAATGACAGACGTAAAACTCGAACTACTCACTGACATTGATCAGCACCTCTTTGTCGAGTCTGGGATCCGGGGCGGTGTCTCCATGATACCCAACCGGTACGCCCAGGCCAACAACCCTTACTTACCCAACTTTGACAAGACAAAACCCACTAATTACTTACTTTATCTCGATTGTAACAATTTATACGGTACCAGTATGTCCGATAGACTCCCAGAATCTGATTTCAAATGGATCGACCCACAGGACATTGACATTACAAACGTACCCGACGACTCCGACACCGGTTACATTTTAGAAGTTGACTTACACTACCCTGACCACTTACACGACTTACACTCAGACTTCCCACTAGCCCCCGAACGAAAAATGGTGACATACGACATGCTTTCCCCCTATTGTAAGGACTTGCTTCATGAACTCGACTACAAACAACCCCAGACTGAAAAACTACTAACTACACTGTGTGACAAAACCAAGTACGTTGTACACTACAAGACTCTAAAACTTTACTTACAACTTGGACTTGTACTGACCAAAATTCACAGAGCTCTAAGTTTTAAACAGTCTGCCTGGTTAGCCCCATTTATTAACTTCAATACAGAGAAAAGAAAAGAAGCGAAAAATAACTTTGAAAAAGATTTTTTTAAATTAATGAACAACGCTACGTACGGGAAATCATTGGAAAATGTTAGGTCGCGTATTGATTTTAAACTAGTAAATAACGAAAAACAATTGGTTAAATAGACAGCTAGTCCCAGACTTAAAACATTTTTTGCTTACAATAAAGATATCGCGGGATTGGCTTTGAAAAAACAAACGATCTTTTTAAACAGACCCATTTATGTTGGATTTACAGTATTGGAAATTTCAAAATCAATAATGTACAACTTTCACTACAACTGGGCAATTGCAAAGTATGGGAAAAACATAAAACTTTGTATGACTGACACAGACTCACTATTCTACAACGTATATACTCCTGACGTTTACACAGATATGAAAAACGAATTACACCTTTTTGACACGTCCGACTATCCACCTAGCCACCCATGCTACAGTGTAGAAAACAAAAAAGCGTTAGGAAAATTTAAAGATGAACTAAACTCAAATCCGGCTAGGGAAATAATTGGCTTGAGAGCGAAATTCTACTCCGTTCTAAATTCTAATCTAGAGGAAAAGAAGGTAGCCAAAGGCGTCCCCCGAGTCGCGATAAAAAAACAATTAAAACACGAAATGTACAAAGACTGTTTGCTTAATCATTTGACAAAAACAACATCCGCTCTAAACATCCGTAGTGAAAAACATAACATTTACACACAACACATTTCAAAATTATCACTTTCCCCCTTTGATGACAAACGCTACATTTTGGAAAATGGCATAGATACACTAGCATACGGACACCATTTAATTAACAAAAAACGAGCTTTAGAACACGACCATGATTACACAACTAAAAACCAAAACTAAAATAAAAACGTACCTTACAAAATAAAACTCATCTTGACGTAAGTCGTCCTCCTGAATCGCTATCCTCTCCATGACTATCCACCACACCCTATCCCCACCACATCCATCCTTATCGCACTAATGGCATCGATCCCACTACGTCAGAACTTGAACAGTTTTTTGTACATAACTTTCAATGTACATGCAAAGTCTACAATGTTACAGGATGTGACTCACCAAATAGGTGAAATATCAGCTTACTTTAATACATAAAAAATGTAAATTAAAAGTATTCATTTTTGAACATACATTAATTCTGTACCATAACTCTTGGTGTGAGATGAATTAAGTCCGGGTGCTATGATCCGTTACGTACGTGACCATAGACCCTTATGGTGACTGTGCCCTATCCTATACTGTAATGGTACGGTTAGTGGACATGTATGAATGAAGGTGCTACAGACCTGACCATGACAAGTGGAATATGGCTGTTAGACCTTATGATAAGGGTTAGATGGTGATTACATGAGGAGTGTGATTACGATCAACTCAGAGTGAATGCCTCCGGAAGGGTTATGGGACAGTGGGTCCTAGATGACAACGTCATCTAATGACTTCCTACGAATGTATGTTAAGTAAAGCTTTACAATTGGCAGGGAGGCAGTAAACTTTATTTCTATTATTTTTATGGTCGACTGCCACCGTATAGAGCGAGGTTGGGGCTCTATACACCAAAAAATCCAAATAAATTGTTAAACTTTACCTAAACCCTTCCATTCTTCCACTATGAGTGTAAGAGAGCAGATAGCAAGGGAGCTACATGCTCCAGTTAGAAAAAAATTCCCTACTAGACCTGTAGAAGTTAAGGGAATACAAGACTTGTTCCAAGCTGACTTGGTCGAAATGATACCTTATTCTAAACAAAACCAAGGGTACAAGTACATCTTAACAATAATAAACTGTTTTAGCAAATACGCCTTTGCTGTCCCATTAAAAGATAAGACTGGTCCAGAAATCGTCAAGGCTATACAACCTGTATTAAAGTCCAATAAAATGAAACATTTACAAACAGATGCAGGTAAAGAATTCTACAACGTAGGATTCACAAAGCTAATGAAAAAATATGGTATAAACCATTACTCGAGCTACAGTGCTAAGAAGGCGTCCATCGTAGAGCGGTTCAACCGTAGCCTTAAATCATTAATGTGGCGAAAGTTCACGGAGCAAGGTAAGTATCAATGGGTCAAGATACTACCTTCTTTGTTGGAAGAATACAACACAAGAAAACATAAAACTATTGGCATGGCTCCAAGTCATGTGAACAAAAGAAATGAAAACATAGTCAGAAAAAACATTAATAAAAATAGACAAAAATACAAGAAAGTGGATAAAAAGGTCCGTTTTAAAGTAGGCGACAAGGTGAGGATAAGTAAGTATAAAAAAGTATTTGACAAAGGATACCTACCCAACGGGACTAACGAGATATTTACTGTGTACAAAGTCCAAACTACTATTCCTACAACCTACCTCCTCAAAGACCATACTGGTGACGTCATCAAAGGAAGTTTCTACGAAAAAGAGCTACAAAAATCCAAAACAGATGATGTATACCTGGTTGAAAAAGTACTTAGAAAAAAAGGAAACAAAGTATTAGTTAAATGGGCAGGATACGACGGTAAACACAATACATGGGTGAACAAGAAAGACTTGGTATAAATAAAGGCTTCCCTTACACTTTCATTCATAGCTCAACAATGCGTGTTATTGAACAGGACACAAAGCTACCTGTCGAAAACTTTGACATGTACACTATACGCACAGGTAGTGACATTAAACACGGACCATTATTTCCATCCACTATAAGGTGCATAGTGGCTGGACCTAGTAATTGTGGTAAAACGAACGTTGTTTTCAACATGTTGTTCGATCCAAACGGATTAAGGTTCGAAAATGTTTACATTTTCTCAAAGTCCCTATATCAACCCAAGTATCAATTTTTAAAAAGTGTTTTACCCGAGGAAATTGGATACTTTATATTTGATGAAAATACTAAATTCTTACCGCCTAAAGAAGCTAAAAATAACTCCATTATGATTTTTGACGACATTGCGTGTGAAAAACACGATAATATACGCAACTACTTTACCATGGGCCGACATAATAACATTGATTGTTTTTATATAGGACAAACCTACAGTAGGATACCCAAACAGTTGGTGAGAGATAATACAAACTTGATTATTTTATTCAAACAGGACGAAACAAATCTCAAACATGTTTACAATGATCATGTAAATACGGACATGACTTTTGAAAAGTTTCGAGAAATGTGCGGTTTAGCTTGGAAAGATAAGTACAGTTTTTTCTGTATTAGTAAGGACTGTGAATTGGATAAAGGGAGATACAGAGTTAGCTTTGACAAGTTTCTAGTCTCGTAATATAAATACGACCTACTTTAATTTTCAACAACAGTTAGCGACAAGCCTCTGTGTGATCCACAACTAGAACAAACTTTGTAACATGTCGCAAAACAGTAAACATCAAACTCTTACGAGAAGAATTATACAGCTGCAAGATGCTGTCCGCCGCAAGTATCGTGCTTTCAAGTTGGGTAACATGTATACCGAACAAACATTAGAAAAACAGTACAAACCAATTTTAACTGAACTTAGAAACAGAACAGATATAAAAAATGAACCAAAGGAGGAGCCTATGGACCTCAGTGTGGACGAGCAGGATAATTTTAAGCCAGACTATATGTCAACGCCTATAGGACCATCGTTTATTCAAGACACACAAGTGTTTGAAACCTCGTCTCCCCCTCCACCCTCAGTTAGTCAATTGATACAAAGCCCCGCAAAGTTTCACGAGGCGTCACAGTACATTTTAGAGACATTTAACGCACCCATAACACAAAAATACATGTTAAAACTTTTAAAAGACGAAGCCGGTGTTAAGAATAAAATGGACAACATATACGGGCCACATATAGATGGTGATAAATTAATGGTGGGTAATCAACTGCTTACATTTGACAACGAAGGAAACATTCACTTGAACAATGTACAGTACAGAGGAACTGAAGGCCTTTACGAATTATTATTTAAAAGGCAACCCAATGAAAAGGTATACACACAAGATGATTTGGACGCTTATAAAGATGTAATGATAAAAACGAATGCGCATAAAAAAAGGTTATTTACCTCATAATCACATTAACCGACCGACAAAGTCCATAAAATATAAAAACATAATTTCCGTATTATTCCCCAAACAAATGTACGGTAAAGGGCTAAAAGACTTTAGATCACGTGACATTTCCTATTGGGACAATCCAAACGAATTATGTGATAGATTAAAACTTATTATAGCTTCGACAGAGGCCGGAAATTCTAACCATAGGAACGAAATTCAAAACATAATCGAAGAATTAAGAGAAGCTAAAATTATATCAGGAGCTGGTAATAGCCGTTACAAATCATTAGTCGGTTATGTGTAAACATGGATACTTATTTTGTGTATATAAAGTATTTTCATACGTATATTTTCATCAGTTCAACTATGTCTGTAGACAAGTTTGGACGTGTCTTGCCCTCAGAGGGCAATGTAAGTGGTAAAGGACCACAGGGTGAAGGTTTTAAACTAACACCTGAAGGAAACTATGATATTGAAAATAAACGAATGGTTAACGTCGGTGTGCCCGTGGCAGACAACGATGTTGTTACGAGAACATACTTTGAGGCTAACACAATGCCAAACTTACAAAACAGCTATTCTGCACGTAACAAAAGAATAGAAAATTTAGCATCACCAAAGGAGCTCGGGGATGCCGTGAATTTGAGAACTATAGGTGAACAATGTGTACTGTACCAACAAAAAACAGTCAACGTAGGAGATAGGCTTATAACAAGGGTAAAGGACCCTACAGGTCCAAATCATGCGGCGACCAAACGTTACGTAGATGCTGCCGTTCCTGTTAAAACTAGTAGTTATTGGAGTTTTGAAAAGCGACGTTTAGTTTCTGTAGCTGACCCACATGATAATCAAGATGCTGTAACCAAGTCATATCTACTGGCAAACTGTCCAAAGAAACACAAGGACGACTGGGACTTTGATAATATGGGAATTAAATCTGTCAGAGATGCAAAAGAAATGGACGAGGCTGTAAACCTAAAAGTGTTAACCGAAGCAAAATCGCATATTTTGGAAATATTAGGTCAACAAACAACAACTATAAGTTCAGTGCTGACATCACTTAAAGATACGGTTAGTGCACTGGAGGGGCGGATTTATGAAAACAGCGTTAAATCTGAAAAACAACTTAGAAAATTCGGTCAGGTACTTTTTTCCCATATTCATGGTGCTAAAGGGCGGAGTACAGAAACACTGACTGCCGATAACTACATAAACTGGACTGAAATTTTCGGTGAACAAGGTGAGGGGTAATATAAAGTGAAATATAGCTAAGTCCCTTCATTCTTCAACTAACCTTCGTAAGAGACACATATAATGAAGAAGAAATCGTCACGTCGTGGAAGAGGACTTGTATCTAGTGCACTCGAAGGAATTGGAAGTTTAGCTGGAACAGCCTTAAACAGGGGTATTGATCTACTGCCAGTGGAACTTCACCTGCCAGGATACAGGTACTGTGGGGGTGGCACCAAGTTAAAGAAGAGATTAGCTCGTGGTGATCAGGGAATAAACGGTCTGAACGAAGCCTGCAAAGCCCACGACATAGCCTACTCACAGTATTCAGACACAGCGTGGAGAGCGCAAGCTGACAGAGACTTGGCCGAACGAGCTTGGCAAAGGTTTAAGGCATCAGATTCGTCTGTGGGTGAGAAAGTCGCAGCTTGGGTAGTTACAACAGCCATGAAGGCGAAAGCAAAGTTGGGTGGTTCTCATAAGAGAAAGAAGGGTGAGGGGTTGTATCTAAGACCCTGGGTAGGTCGAGGTGTTAAGAATGCACCTAAAAACAAAAAGAAATGCACTTGTAAGAAGAAAAAAAAAAACTTCAAATTAGTCTACGTTCCCGGACATGCCCTATCAAACCACGAACTGGTTACCTACGCTAAAAAATTAAACATTCCACACTTTCGAGGTGTTTACATGAGGGACACACTTCCGAATAAACCTAGATTGAACGAAAGCGCAATTATTAATTTGGACAGTATACAGGGGGAAGGAACACATTGGGTTTGTTATAAAAAGCTAGGTAACGAGGTTTTGTACTATGACAGTGTTGGTAACTTGCGTCCTCCTATGGAATTGATTATGTATTGGGGTCCCAGTGTTAATATAAAGTATAACAATGAAAGACAACAGGATTTTGACTCAGTACTTTGCGGGCACTTGTGTTTAGAGTTTCTCGTTGATAATGTTTTGCCTTAGTGGACAGAGTTCAACGCTAAGTTGTGACATATTTCCTTCGATCGATTTATCGACAGGTGATTGGGAAATTGGTTTGATCGATCTCACAACGTACAACTCAATACCGAATGTAGAAGAAAATGTGAACGACACATTCCACTACGGGGACACTGTAATGAAAATTCCAACTGGCTCCTACGAGATTAGTGATTTAGAGAATTACATTAACAATAACATACAAAATGGTGTAAAATTCAGTTTAAAACCAAACAATAGTACTTTGAAAGTCGAAATTAATTGTAGCGAGCCCATTCACTTTGAAACAGGAAACAGCCTGGCTACCTTGCTCGGTTTTAATAAAACTGTATACGAAGCCAATAAAACTCACATGGCTGAGAATGAAGTTAACATTAACTCAGTAAATGTCGTTCGAGTTACATGTAACGTGACAAGAGGCTCGTATCAGAACGGTCAGGAAAGCCATATAATACACGAATTTTATCCGTCAGTTCCACCTGGCTACAAAATAATTGAAACACCTCATAACGTGATATATTTACCTGTGAGTGTGCAAGCTTTGAATTACATTACTTGTGAGTTGAGAGATCAACAAGGGAAGTTGATAAACTTTAGAAACGAAACAATTTCGTTACGCTTACACTTAAGACGAAGCAATGGGATTAGTATTTAGGGAAACAACTGTGCCAAAACAGGTCATTAGACCTAAAACACTCGAGGTGTTAACATCGAGCAATACAAAGCTTTTAAGGTCCTTAGGATTTAAAATAAAAGTAAAAAATGTTGGAAATTGAGGGAGAAGTCGAATTCAGCGATGTTATTACAAGCTGTGAGTATCACACACACAAACCGTACGCCTCTTCAACTTTCAAAAACAATGATGAAATACGTATCGCCGTCAGTCAACAGGACATTATTACTGCTCCGTTTGAAAGTTCTCTGCATATTTCTGGTAAAATTACAGCCAAAAAGTTTGGCGGTGTAGTCGCAGACGTGTCTCTGATTAATAACGCTATGGCGTACTTGTTTGAAGATATTAGATACGAAATTTCTGGTATAACAGTGGACCGTACTAAAAACTTGGGTGTTGTATCAACTATTAAAAGTTTACTGTCACTTAGACAGAATGAAACAAATGCATTGGAAAATGCTTGTTGGTTCGGTCCAGAGTCATAAAAAAAACAACCGAGTTTACTTTTGCCGTTCCATTAAAATTACTCTTTGGTTTCATGGAAGATTACAGGAAAATTATTGTAAATATAAAACAAGAATTGATTCTGCTGCGGTCAGCCAACAACACGGATGTGATGTTATCAGAGGATGCGCTATCACACACTCTGGAAATAACCGACTTGTACTGGCGTGTGCCACACTTGACTGTTTCCGATAGTTACAAAGAAAAACTTTTAAGACTCGTTAATAAAGACACACCGATTCATCTTCCCTTTAGGTCGTGGGAGTGTCACGAATATCCCACGCTCCCACAAACAAAGAGACATAATTGGACTGTAAAAACGTCATCGCAGATAGAGAAACCCCGCTATGTGATACTAGCGTTTCAAACTGATAGGAAAAATAACATAAAAATGAACATGTCAGGTTTTGACCATTGTGATTTAATGGATATCAAGTTATACCTCAATTCAAGTTACTATCCCTACGACAATATCCGAGGTGATTGGAGTTTATTCTATGAAATGTACGCCAAATTTCAGTCTTCATACTACGGTGTTTCCAATTCACCTATCATGGACTTGGATACTTTTAAATCGAAATGTCCAATCTTTGTAATTGACTGCTCCAAGCAGAATGATTCAATCAAGTCTGGACCTATCGATGTACGCATCGAATTTGAATTTAAAAATAATGTACCGGACAAGACTACAGCTTACTGTTTAATAATTCACGATGCACATTTAATGTACAATCTTTTAACAAGTACAGTAAGAACGGTTATGTAATAAAAGGGGGAGGGGAATAGTATTTAGTAATCAAACTAAATCAATTTATTCAGTTGAGAGGATGGAGCCGTCAAGACAAAACCCACAGTAGTCATGTCGACACCGGCTGTGGTAGAGTTTCATGGGTTCAAAGACAATCGCAATAGATTTATCGTTAAAGAATTTGTCGTTGTGGGTCCTTTTGTAAATGTAAATATAGTTTTCAAGTCTCCTTATCCTGAAAGTAAATTGAATAGTGCTGCTTGGAAAGCTAACAATTGGTGTGAGCGTAAGTTTCACAAAATACTTTGGGAGGAGGGATGTGTACCTTTTAACCTCAAACTAGTTCGTAGCTTACTAAAACCTTTTGATATAGTCTATACCAAAGGGTTGGAGAAAAAGTTATTTCTTTCCAAATTTCACGGGAATGTTCAGGAAATCGACGAGTCTTGGACAGTTCCCGACATGTATACGTTTTTACCTTGTTGTTTACCGCAACATGCTAGTGATGGCAAGTGCGCCTTAGTAAGTGCTCAGTTTTACTACAAAAAGTTGGATAAAAATTGTTACTATCATATCCATAGCTCTGTGTGAATGTGCGTCCTATGGCTGGCCTAAACTCCATAAGTCCAGGACATGAACTGTCGAGGTGAGGGCGGCCCAAATTCAATAAAAAATCGCCCGACTGTTCTCTAAGGCAGCCGTAAAACGCGTAAGACCTGAGGCGGTCCTGCAGCTTGGGGCTGGGCTAATCCCCGTAAGACCTTGAGTTGCAATCCGGGCCCTCGTAAGGTACGTGTATGATTGAATGTTACACTCTATGGCTGGCTTAAACTCTGTAAGTCCAGGGTGTGAGTAAGGGATATTTTAGTAACAAGAAAAATAAAAGCCCTTTGTAAGTTTGTACGTCACATTGAAAGGCTTCTCCAAGTAAAGTGGCGGCTAGACTTATAGGGGATCCAAAAAAAAGTATAAAAAAAACACACAAAAATAATACTGAGAGGTAGCAATTTTTATATGGAGTGGCTACCACCGTAGCTTGCGATGGTTGGGGCAAGTTACATTAAAGTAAGTGAGATTAGGCCTACTGGGGAAACTCACTATAATAAAAAACGCGCCGAGATCCTACCTCTTGGGTGGTGTGGAAACTGAATCAGAGCACACGCTAGGACAGTAGTTACAAGTTTTGCCACCAGGTGCGCATTTGCACAGAGTAGTAAGTCCATGCGCATGCGTCACCCGCGCACAGCTGATGCCGCCAGGTCCGCTCCGATCGACGTTGCCGCTAGGAGCGCTACGATCGGGTCGAGCACATAGAGTATTAATTTTATTATAGTGTATATATGATTAGAGTAACAACGCGCATGCGCGCCCGACCAGCAGACGATGCGTTAGCCATTTATTATAGTGTATTTTATATAGTATAAAGACCGCCATCTTGGATGAGGGAATTTTGGGAGGGAATTTTCCCACGGGGTGTGAGTTGGCGCGGGAGGGAAAGACGCCATATTGGACAAAAAGTTCATTTTATATAGTATAATATGGAAAAAGACGCCATATTGGACAAAAAAAGTGTATTTTATATAGTATAACAAGGTTAACAGTGAATTTTATATAGTATAACATGGAAAAAGTTAGGTTAAGAGTGTATTTTATATAGTATAACAAGGTTAACAGTGAATTTTATATAGTATGATGTGGGAATTTGGAGGGAAATTTGGGAATTTGAGGGAAATTTGAGGTTAGGAAAAGTGAGGTTAGAAAATTTGGCGGGAGAGGGAAATTTGAGGTTAGAAAATTTGGCGGGAAATGGGCGCCGCCATCTTGAAAAGGTCACGTGACCGCTCTCGACCAATCAGAGGCCAGAAAAGTGGGTCTCAAACCTGGGCTTTTTATCTACTTTAGTGGCTTGAAGGAATTTCAAAACCTAGTGTTCATTATTTTTGTCTAATAGTTATATGGTCATATAAACTAACAAATTGTTATTTAATATTTTTATTAAAAATATTTTTTATTTAGTAATTATATCAGGACCTAACCTAATGGAGTTACTAAATTGATCTCTTGCACAATTTTGTTGCATAATTAAAAAAAACCTAATAAGATAAATAATTTGTAACAGATTAATTAAGAATTATAATTTGACAGAATTTTCAAAAGTATAATTGTAAAAGTTAACTAATTTCCAATTCTGTAACTTTTTCAAATAATTTGGGTTTTAAAAACAGTAGGTCAAAAACTGAAGCAGAATTAAAGAACAATAACTATTAAGCCTCAATTATATAAAACCCATTATTTACCCCAGAAAAGATTTGTAGGACAGTTCCATCGTAGGAGAAATATTTGCATGACCTTCCGACTTCATTAAACACATCATTATTGAAATAAAGTATTCAAAAACTGAACTTTTAACATATCTGAATAAAATCCATACATAAAAATATATTAATAATTCATTTATAAGACGCCGATCGTAGAGATATGGGCGAATATGAGGGGTGAATGAGTGTGATGAGTGTAGTTGAACGAGTGTAGTCATTGTTACTATCTGAGTTCTACTTAGCTCAGAAAGGACTATTTATTAATAAACCACTAGCCAGTGCAACTATTGGATCGAAAGCTTTACGTGAAATCCGAAACACGTAGTGTTGGTCTGATTTTCAGCTAACTGAAAGTCCAACACTCATTAATAATATTAATTTGTATTAATATAAAATGAAATATGTGAAATACTACTAGAATACAACAGAACCAAGAAAATTCCGTGATAAGTGGAAAACTGACTTTACCATCTGGCATAAGATATCATATTTTATAGTGGCTTGATAAACAGGTCGTGATTTCTTGAAAATGCTTAAATTATATCAATCCAGAAAGTTGACAGTTCCTCCCTTAATACCCCAAATCCACAAGGATAAACGTAGTAACATATATATAAAGAATATGTTCATTAGTTGTAATCTCTATAAACGGCCACTGAAGCGTTCACTGTGGACATAAGAAAGCGACCTCTGTTTCTTTTTTACTATGTGGAGGACCTGACAAGATGCTGGCCTTTCCACTGCAAGGCATACTGGAGAAATTACTACTCGACACACATTCAGTGCACTACTGGATGTGACCTCTGTTTCTTTGTTCTCTATAGCTAGCAGTATTATTACACTCGTATTAAAGCCAAGTAATGCATTTTATTTAATTTTTACAAGACTTGTGGAGCATATCTGACAGCTACTCAATTCTGATAAACAGCTTCTTTGTTTTTGTCTAATTGTCAAAGTTAGTTTAGCTACTACATTGCATTATTATCTTAGATATCTCATCATCTATAATTTAGTTACACTGATACATAAAAAGAAGAAAAGGACATTAGCCAAAACAGAAAGTATTTTGTATTAGAATTATTTTTACTCGTATTAATACTATTGCCTTGCCTGTTCCAAGATTATAATAAATTATTATTATTTGTTATGTATTTTTTTATTAGTTACTAGCTGAACCCGGCGGACGTTGTCTCGCCTTTCATTTTTCATTGACATACCAAAATAAAGCAATAAAAAGAATTATAGAAAAAAACCATTATTTATTAAATGAGTGCAAGAGGGTAAACAATATTTTTGGTCTTCTTATTTGGTGTATAAATGTAAAGGTTTTTTGGTGAGCCTACTCTAGAGCAAGCGACGTAGAGCTGTCCACGTGAAAAACATGGATTACTTAAATAATTATTTATTTTTTATTTTCACGTTTCACCACATGTTTTAATTACTAAGGAAAAAAGGTTAACACCAAATACAGATCACCTGATCAAGTAAAAGTAGTGTGTGCTACACTCTCAAGGTGAAATGTAGAACTACAATAAATCAAAACATATACAGTACTGTTGTTGTGAGAACTTCAATCTGCTTATGGCATGTGAAACTACATTAAACCACATAGTCATATGTTTTTTGTAAACAATTCAGATTCTCCATTTGAATAACATGGGATCTTTAGGAGCCCGTGGGGCGGGACCCTGTGGACGGATCTGCATGAAACTTCACAGAAACCATCTCGGGAGTATACAGGACAACATCCTAAAGTTTCATGGCGATCAGTTGGATGGTTTGGCAGCGCATACACTTCAAACATATATATATATATATATATATATATATATATATATATATATATATACACAAACATCCTCTTTTATAAATATAGATGTGTAGAATATTACCTTGCAGTTAATTGATAATTTTACTTTTATTGGTTGCTTAGTCCGGTTATACATTCTATTTATACTTCATAATTTTTGTTATTATTGAAATTAGTGTTGTTTTGTTTCATATTTTGAAGTTATCTTTGTTTTTTTTATTTTATAGGATTAACTGATTTTTTTTTATGTATTTAATTTTATATTATTTCTATATTCCTTTGAATGCTATTGCTGCTTTTATGTTATTACACTGTTTTTGTTTCTTAAAGAGGCTATTATGTAATTATTCACAATCACAGGTTGTCTTATTTTTTTAGTACATTTTACAATAAGGTTTGATTTTGGTAACAAAGTTCGGTATTTCATATATATCTAATAGTTATATGATTTATTTTGCACACAGATAGATTTCTCGCAATGTTAAATTGTGTATTTCAATTTATCAGCTGTTTTTGTGGTCCATTGTGGAGTGCTAGTGTAGTCCCATGTGAATGTAATGCAGTTAATACCAGCTGTGGTGGTGGGCCTCACTAACTAATAAAATTGTAAATTACTATTACATGAGATATCTATTTGTAAGTAATAACATAATCAAGGCTTATTTTTGATGTATTATCATTATTTATGGCAATATAAATTTCTAATATGAATGTCTTTTGTAAAATTAACCACGAAAGAATAAATAAATAAACAACGGTCAGTCATTTTTAAATGACGTCCATGTTTGTCTTAACAATCCACTTAAATATGTAAGGAACGTAGCTGCCCCCCTCCCCTACTGGCCAGTGACGTCACAGCCGGCTTAGCCAATGAGTTCACATGTTCACTGCTCTTGTTTTGTTTCTAATTATTGCTCCAGGACATCCTCATAATCAAAGGATCCTCTTTAAGGAACTCATGACTGTTGCTCTTCTGTCTTTTGTCGTTCTCATTGAATAATTAATTAATTTAGGATATTATTTGTCTCAATTAACAATTTTTTTTAACAAGCGTAGTATTAAGGAAAATTTTGTTTTCTGTCTCAAACACAATTTGGATTAGATATATTTCTTATATTATATTTTTTTCATGACCTTTTGCAACAGCTAAAATTAGTTGGTTTTTAAAATGGTAGAGTATTTTATTTGAAATTTGAGTAAGACCAAACCCAGAACATTGGACCTGGTAAATGTGTAATATTATTATTATTGGTAATATATTTTTATTAATTATTAATTCAATATCCACGTTTTAACCCACAACACTGAATAACCCCCAATTAATTGTTGTGTTTAAAAAAAAATAAAAATTGGTCATGATAAATATACCTTCAAGGTGAGTTTCATTGTATTAATTTGCAACAATATACTGTATAGACAAAAATATCACATTGACGTTGTTATAAGAAAATTGGATTTGAAATGAATTGAAAAAGCTTGGTATTAATTTTGAAATTCTTTAAACGGAAATATGTAAAAAAAATATATATATATAAAATTAAAATGTCGTGACTATGCAGTTTATTCGTAATATGACGGAGGAGGCCTAAATATGTGTAAGCAATTTCTCCATTTTGTGAAAGCATTCAACTGTGTAATGTAACATAACTTTTAAACTGTTCTAAATATAAAAATTTAAGTATATGCTGGTAAAACAAATGAATATGAAACTATATTCCAATTAAATTTTATAGAGCCAAACACATGATCAAGTTAGGCTTATAAACATTACTATAAAAAATTTTTTTTAAATAAGTTTTTTAATTGGTAACTATAGTAATAATATAGAACTAAGTATAATTTATTTTATTTTATTAACTTTGTTAACGCAATTAAAAGTCATTAACACGAACATTACTTTTAACATGTACGGAATCTGCCGTTTATTTTACATAAGAGTAAAATAAATGAAGTAACAATAATAGAAAACGATCAGTTATTTATAATCAACAGATTATTATCACTTTCCAAATAATAAAATTGCTTGGAAACTACTGGCCACAGTTTCAAGTAATCGTTGGCCGGTTACTCTCAATGAGAAAAAAAACAAACTAAGATTAAAACTATCACATAAAAGTTACGAATAAAACTTAACCCAAACTTATTGCTATATGCATATTTATACACAAACAAACGCCAACCATTAAAAACTAGCTTTAAAAATTATAAAAAGTACAATCTTCTTTAGAAACAACCAAAACTTAAATATCTTCTAAAATATTTTTTAATGTTCTCTAATATTTTGTACTTTTACCAATTTGTAAAAAAAAAATATATATATATATATAAATAAATGCATAAAACTCCTTATTGTCTTCAAGAGTTCTATGTCATATTTTCTCATATTTATTATCATTTAAAGTAAGTCTACAGACCAAGTATTAGGAAATAAATCATCAAATATTCACATTACTTTAAGTATTAAAGATTTTGGACTGGCAAGGACTTTAAACTACAAATAATAGAAGGAGATTTTATATTTTTTTAATTTCAAAATATTTATTAAAGACAAGTGTAGAGTTATTATTATTATTATATTTATTACATTCTAAAGTTCCTCCCCAACACGATATAACATATAATTAACAGGCTTAATCAGAATAAAATTTAATGCAACATCTTACTTCTAACTAAACTACGACATTTCCTTAATATGACGCTTATGACAGAAGAACAAACACTACATGCAATATCGAGTATGGATTTAACATGCATTTGTTACTCGTGTTTGTAATAACTGGCCAATTTTCCCATCAGTCAATCTGTGAAATCACCCATCAACAGTCCACGCCATGAATGAATAATAAGTGAACAGTTCGGCCAACCCCTCTGTCGACAGAGGGAGGTCAAGTTACATGGGGTAGTGGAAGAGTCTGGTAGGGATCAAGCAGACTTACAACTGTTATCTCTAAATTAAATTGTGCAGTTAAAGCATACAGTACGTTAGTTACAGTATGTTTGTAGTAACCAGAAAATGAACAGTTCGGACATCCCTCATTGACAAAGGGAGGTCGAGTTACATGGGGTAGTAGAAGTATCTGGTAGGTATTAGACAGACTTTCAACTGTTATATCTATATTAAATTAATTGTAAAAATAAAGCATACAGTATGTTTGTTATGTGTGTTACAGTATGTTTGTGGTAACCAGTAAGTGAACAGTTCGGCAACCCCCTCTCTCGACAAAGGGTGGTCAAGTTACGTGGGGTAGTGGACAAGTTTGGCAGGGATTAAGCAGTCTTCTACATAAAATAATGTATGCCTTTAAAGCATACAGTATGTTTGTTAATCTCAAGTTCTTGTTTAAAAGAAATCTTGGACCTTTTTCGTTACTTCACTACTACTACTTTTTCCGTTACTTCACTACCAATACTTTTTTTATTGAAATTACGGTTAGGTTAGATGGCTACTAAAGTTGATCACTGTGTCGAGCCCTTCTTGATTCTGGTTCGGCATGCAGTATCATCAGCCTTTCTCTTTTTGAGTCCCTTGACGCCTTAGGACTTGTCAGGCACACCGAGCCTTCTTCTATTACTTGCTGGACGGCATCCCAAACTCCTCTACCCATACTTCTAAAGGCGTCATTACATTTTAAAATTGAAGGATTTTCCTGGAGGTGGGGTTTTCTTGTTGCCAAGGACCTGGCGGTTTCCTGTATCCTAGGGGCAGACTTTATTTCTAAAAGTGGTATGGTGCTTGACCTCCAGAAGCGCCAGATATTTTTCAAGTTTAATCGGCGAGTTTTGGTGCCTCTAGTAGGTGATTCTGACTGCCCTCCTGCAGTCAGAGAGGTGGGTTGTGAGCCCGAACAACCCAAGGTGGATCCGGTTGGTCATCTCCCCCCTGAGCAGGCGGAGGCCATTAGGAGGCTGTGTTTGCGGTTTCCTGATGTGCTTACGGCTGAGCTTGGGGTCACTTCTCTTCTGGAGTATGAGATCCACCTCACCGATTCTCAGCCAGTTAGAAGTCATCCGTACAAACTTGCTCCCCCAAAGATGGAGGTTATGAGGGCTATGATCGAAGATCTTCTGAGCAAGGGTGTGATTGAACCGTCTCGTTCTGCTTATGCCAGTCCAGCTTTTCTTGTGCCCAAGCCTAATGGTAAGTCTAGGCTTGTGATGGATTATCGGAGGCTCAACGGTAAGGCCAGCTGATTTGAGGCGACTAAGAACTTCCTCCAGATGTTGCATGTGTTCCCCGAAAGTCTCACTGTAGACAAGAAGATCGTCCAGGTAATTGAAAACAAACTTGAACTTCACATCATGGAAGATGGAATCAAGCAGACGAGTAAGAGTCTGGGCACCCACAGCAAGACCCATAGGAACCCTAGTGAACTGGTAAAGATTCCAGGGAACACAGAAGCTAGTCATAGGCCGTGATTCCTTCTTCAATGGAATCTGATGGTAGGCCTGGTTCAAATCAAACACACTGAAAAACTTAGCCTTACCGAACCAATCAAACGCAGAATGCAAATCAGGCAGAGGTACCGAGTCAATAGCGACCTTAGCGTTGCCACTGTATGGTTTTTTGTACCACTGTATGTGTATGGGCGGGCGGGTGGGTCAATACCACAGTACGTGTATGGGTGGGTAGGTGGGTCAATAATCATAAAACAAAATAAAACTTAATTCAAAGGTTTATGACCTAAAATAAATTTAATATGATTTTTGTTGTAAACCCTTACATTTTTGCTCAGAATTGCTTGGCACTTTTCACCATAGAGGCAGTTCAAGGTCACGGCACTAAAAGGGTTAATCATGTACAATTTTGTCTGTTCCTGTTTTGTTGCTAAAAAAAAAAAAAAAAAAAAAAAAAAAAAACGAGCCTCCGATAATCCATCACAAGCCTAGACTTACCATTAGGCTTGGGCACAAGAAAAGCTGGACTGGCATAAGCAGAACGAGACGGTTCAATCACACCCTTGCTCAGAAGATCTTCGATCATAGCCCTCATAACCTCCATCTTTGGGGGAGCAAGTTTGTACGGATGACTTCTAACTGGCTGAGAATCGGTGAGGTGGATCTCATACTCCAGAAGAGAAGTGACCCCAAGCTCAGCCGTAAGCACATCAGGAAACCGCAAACACAGCCTCCTAATGGCCTCCGCCTGCTCAGGGGGGAGATGACCAACCGGATCCACCTTGGGTTGTTCGGGCTCACAACCCACCTCTCTGACTGCAGGAGGGCAGTCAGAATCACCTACTAGAGGCACCAAAACTCGCCGATTAAACTTGAAAAATATCTGGCGCTTCTGGAGGTCAAGCACCATACCATTTTTAGAAATAAAGTCTGCCCCTAGGATACAGGAAACCGCCAGGTCCTTGGCAACAAGAAAACCCCACCTCCAGGAAAATCCTTCAATTTTAAAATGTAATGACGCCTTTAGAAGTATGGGTAGAGGAGTTTGGGATGCCGTCCAGCAAGTAATAGAAGAAGGCTCGGTGTGCCTGACAAGTCCTAAGGCGTCAAGGGACTCAAAAAGAGAAAGGCTGATGATACTGCATGCCGAACCAGAATCAAGAAGGGCTCGACACACCGTACCACCAAAAGATACAAAAACGCCAGGACACACCGAGGTGACCGCACTAAGTCCCAGGGAAGCCATGCCAGCAAGGCCCGAAAAATCCCCGACACTCCTGCTATGGGCACGTGTCAAAGGCAAATGGCCACGGTCACTCGCAACAACGCGGGGAGCTACTGTGGAGGCAACCCCCCGCGCTGAGCGTTACCCGCCCCACGACCTCGAGCACGTGGACAGTCACGTCGAATGTGACCAGGTTGGCCACAAGCAAAGCACACAACCGGAGGCCGAGAACCACGACCCTCCACTGGCTGACTCACACCTACAGACATAGCCGGTCGACGGGTGGGGAGAGCACGATGACTCTCAGAATCCCTCCCTTGCTGGTCTGAGAACTGCACGCTGCGCGAAACAATGCACAGCTGATGCAGCTCCCGAAAAGTCGAAGGAACACCAGCAAAAACCAATCTGCACCGTTCTTCGGGAGAAATGCCATCCAGGATGACACGAACGGTGTCAGCTTCAGAAAGGGTGAGGCGCAACGCTTGACGAGCTTCCTTGACTGAAGAGACATAGGCTGCCAGAGACTCGCCCCTACCCTGCGACCGATAAAATCTGTCCATGACCATCCTCTCCCTGAGTCGAATGGGAAGAAACGATGAAAGTAACTCTCGATGGAACGAGTCCACCGAGGCATCACTGGCCAAGACAGAACTCAGCAACTCCCCAACGGGGCCTCTACAATACGGGAAAACCAGACGAAGCAAGTCCCCAGCCTGCATGCCGGGCATCTCACTAAGTCTGAGAAAGGCCACCAGAAACTTAAGAAGCTCCTCAGGATCCATCCCATCGATCACAGGGAGATTCTGGATCATGGGCGTGAGAGGGTTAGGCAGCTTGTGGTAGCTCAGCTGCAGAAGAGCAGGTGAACCCAAAGAAGTAGTAGGAACGGCAGCTGGAGCCGAACCACAAGCAACCTCAACAGAAACGCCTGCAGGCTCAGAAGGAACCTCAGGCACAGTGAGAGCCGGTGTCTCAGCCTGCGGCCTCGACACATTAGGCGAAAGCGCGAAAGTAGGCCGCTGACCCAGACCCGTAGGAGTCGTGAGACCCAGGGGCAATTGAGACCCATCCCCCCACCAAAGCTGGTAAGCGTGCCAACCGGGGGGATGGCTCAAAACAAGTCGAGCGATGGGATCACGGGTGGCAGTCGGAGGGTCAAAATAACACTCGGCAGCTGAGCAAAACTAAATTTATTACCAAGAAGCAAAAATTAATTAATCAACTACAGGGTGTATGGCCTATCTGCAGTTTAGCCTGAGACACCCCAAAACGTAAGAAAAATATATAAAAACAAAAGAAGAAAAAAAGTTTGTGGATATATTTGTGCCTAGGCCTAAAACTGTTTGGACAAAGTGAAGAAACAGCCATGGGGACATTTCAAACATTACAATTTAAGAAAAAAAAAAAAAAAGAAGAAAACGTTGATATTTATTGTTATTTATTTAATTAGTTTATTTTATTGTTATATTTTTTGGATTTTATATTTTGTTAGGTCCCTATGGTTAAGTTTTGTTGTTATTTATTGTTATGTTTAGGCCTAGTGATCGTTATTTATTTTTTCGTTGTTAATTGTATTATTGATGTCCGGGGATAATAGAACGGTACCGTGTTATATATTTTTTTAAATTGTTTAATTTTTAAACTCACCAAAAGGGGATTATTGTGCTTTTAGTTAACTTCTATTCGGAGCTGCCCAGGGAATCCGGCTTACTCCCTGGCCTCGGTGGAATCAAGGGATGTGGGCCAAATTGCCGGCTTAATTGGGGTTATCAAAATTTTTATAAATTTTCTTTTCACTTTTATTTGTTTCTTTAATAATTTGTCTTACGTTTTGGGTGTCTCAGGCCAAAACTGCAGATAGGCCATACAGTTTGTTAATTGTAGTTTTGGTATTTGTAGCGTTAAGTGTTTTGGTAGCTTTTGTCGTTATATTGTTAAATTTTGTGTTTATTGTTATTTATTTAATTGCAGATTTTATATTGTGGCCTTCTGCCTATTTTATATGGTGGCCTTCTGCCGTTTTTGTTTTTTTAAATGATGTTTCTTGAAATAAAATTAGTTTTGCTCAGCGGCCGAGTGTTATTTTGACCCTCCAACTGCCACCCGTGATCCCATCGCTCGACTTGGTTTGAGCCATCCCCCGGTTGGCACGCTTTCCAGCTTTGGTGGGGGGGATGGGTCTCAATTGGTAGCAGAGCGTGGTTGCCTATAAAAAAAAAAAAAAAAAAAAAAAAAAAAAAAAAAAAAAAAAAAAAATTAATTCTTTCTTGGTTGTTGACGGTGGGTGTTTGCCAGTTAGTAGGCCATGGTTGGCCGACCTACCGTCAAGGTGTCTTGGTAATACGTAGAAAAAAAAAAAAAAAAAGAAACAAATAAATAATTATTTAAAAAGAAAAACAATTAAAAACCAAATAATTCATTTAACTTTATATTAAAAAAAAAAAAAAAAAAAACCTAGGCAATCCGCTTGGTTACTTTGTTGAATGGGTTTCATGGGTGGATTGGAGTGGTCGGCAGTGGCTCGGTAGGCTGAGGGTTTAGTTCGTCTTGGACCCTGGAGTTTTGGGAAACTTAGCCTAACATAGTAATCTCAGCAGGCAGAGCCAAAGACAAAATGACGGCCAACCTGACCGAAGCTGCTGGAAACCGGAACGAAACGGAACTGAGCCAACGGCTACCAACTACGCGAAACGCAAGGCAAAAGCGAGTCTCAGGCAGCCTGGCAGACAACGACGAAAAAAACGAAACTGTACCGGTCCAAGACCCGGTACATCACAAACTGATAAATCCAATGATTGACTTACCGCTGAATGCCGTGTGTAAGTTCTTGGAAAGCGATAAGATAAGGCCTGCGATTTCGGATTCCTAGCGGATAAGGAATACCACAGTGGACGTAAAAATGACTGGGAAACAGTTTTTAGAGCAATAGAATATTTACGAAGTCCATTTATTTAAGTCCAGTGATATTGACCCACCCGCCCACCCATACAAGTACAGTGTTATTGGACACACCCATTTATACAAGGCCAATGATATTGACCCACCCACCCACCCATACAAGTACAGTGTTATTGGACACACCCATTTATAAAAGTCCAGTGATATTGACCCACCCGCCCACCCACACAAGTACAGTGTTATTGGACACACCCATTTATACAAGGCCAATGATATTGACCCACCCGCCCACCCATACAAGTACAGTGTTATTGGACACACCCATTTATACAAGGCCAATGATATTGACCCACCCGCCCACCCATACAAGTACAGTGTTATTGGGCACACCCACTTATACAAGGCTAATGATATTGACCCACCCGCCCACCCATACAAGTACAGTGTTATTGGGCACACCCACTTATACAAGGCCAATGATATTGACCCACCCGCCCACCCATACAAGTACAGGGTTATTGGACACACCCATTTATACAAGGTCAATGATATTGATTTATGCTAAGAACTGTATTTTTATGAGTTATATTTTTATTTAGAAACTTTTAGGAATAAGAAAGGTTTTAACGAAACTCCCTGTTAGGATTCTTGTGCTAGGAGTAAACATTTGGAACAAAACACAAGATGTAACTAGTTTTAAATTTAATAATCTCAATATTTTTATTTTTGATTAAATAAAATTATGTGTCTGACAAAAATGTTGTAAACTGAACTTTGATAATATTGCCTAAATTAGTGGCAGTCAAAAATGTGTTCAGAAAGTACAAAGTAACGCTCATTACTAATAATATATTCTCTGTTGATAATATTAGTAATAAATATTTTCATCGATAAGATTCTTTGAAGGATGCATACGCTTGTATTGTATAGGCCTACATAGAAATGTTTTTATTGTCCAATTTATAGAAATTTGTTAACATGTGAAGAAGATGATGTTGATTTTTTTATAGCTATTATATTTTAATACATACACGAATACATCTAAATTAAGCTTAGTCTCGCAAAAAAATAAACATCTCATTGGTAATATTGCACAGTATATAATATAACCTTGTCTGTCAGGAATCTTAAAGGTTTGTTGCCCTGTTTTATTATTTTTTTTAACATGCATGTGTTATATTTGCTCATAATACAATTCTCAAGTATTTGGCTTCTTAGAGTCTCATGCATGCAAAGATTGTATATTTATTTACATTCTAATGTTAATATATCTTGTATGTCGTTCCGCTTGAATATGTTTCTTGTTTGTTATTGTTTACTCTTCATGCTTAATTTGTTATTGTTGTTGTTTTTTATCATTATTGTTGTTTTACATTAATATTTTTATCATTGTTATTATTACTGTTGTTAATTAATATTTTCAGATCTGATTGTTATCAGTTGTGTTTGAAAGTTTATATCGATTGTGTAATGAATATGTTTATTTTTCACTTTCATTAGTATTTAATATTAATATTGTTATTTTTTTCTTCTAATGTTAGCCTGAGGCCGAAGACAATCACATTGTTTTTTACCGATCGGATCACTTACCGATGACGCCGTAACAGTAGTGCCACGAGGGAATATAATGGGAGTTACACACTGATGATCCACCATCTGCAACTTCTGTGGCCTACATTAATTTTATAATTAATTCAATATGGCTGATGATATTGAGATTGACAACGAATGATAATTCATTTAATTCAAGCTCGTTCTTTGGGATAAAGCGTTGAATACATTTTACGACAGAATCGTAACGTGAGATGAAAAGTGTTTTTAATTTAAGATGATTTTGGCGAATTAGAGAACAATAAAAAAAAAAGAACGAATTCGGCAATTTTCTACAGGCTTTTACATGTTAATACCATTTAGTTAGGTTAAACTAAGTTAAGTTGATATGTTATTAAGTCAATATATGTTAGGTTAGATTATCTTAGGTTAGTTAGGTTGGGTCAAAATAGGTTAGATTGGACTACAGGTTGGTTAGGTTAAACTAGGATCCGAATTCATCCTTTCTTTGATTGGTTGACGTTCGTTTGTGTTTGAATAACCAAAGAGCTTTCTGTTCATTTCACACTCAATAAACCAAATAAAATGCAACGCACTTATTTTATAATGTGTTAATCAGCAGAGCACAGTTAATCGGCTGAGTAAAAAAAAAACAGCTGTTTCTTGATGATGTCACTGTGGCGGCGTCAGAAATTTTAACGCCGTGTGTGCAAGCGTCGTTAAATAATCCAACCGGAAATAAAAAAACACCGTTTGTGTTCCCGGCATGAAAGTTTCCTGAATAATTTGGACTTCGGACTTTTCTCAAAACTTCAGAGTTTAGAGTTAACGTGAACTACTTTTTAACGCATCTTAAATTTTGTTTTACATTTCAATGCTACACTGTAATCGGAAATGTATCTGTTGTGTAGCATAAATTAATACATATGGTAGTTCATATTAATTGAAAATAGAACTAAAAATAGAAATATTTTACTCTCGATCAATAAAACTAATTACCTACATCATTCCCCATGAGTGGGACCAATCTGGGCCGAAACTACGCGAGATAGTTGTGTAATGGACCGCAAAATACGTAATAAAAATATCAATTAACTTTATTGGGGTTTCAAGCATATTTAGAATCATGGAAATTATAATTATTGGCGTTTGTGTGAGAGAGCTTTTACAATACGTTATAATTGGAAAACTCAATTAGAACCGAAATGTTTTTGACAGCCCCGGGCCACTATTGCAGTGATTGGTGCGATTCACTTTTAAACATCCAATCACGACAAAGTACCTCAACGAACCTTTGCCACACTTTTATCGACGCCTCTTTTGACAAAATGGGTGCGTTATTTTGTCTAATGTTTCAACCTTTTTGTTTTCTTTGACACGCAAAACATTGTGTTTTTATTTTGCCCTTTGAGTTAGTCAAGAAAAAGTACATTTTAGTGAGTTACTTTGTAAAACATGAAAGAGTAGTGTACATTTTTGTTTCGTTTGAGTTGTGTGCTGTTTAGTTTGTGGTGACTTGTGACAGTAGAAGTATTCTTTGGTGTATATGACACTCAAAACATTGTGTTTCCTGTTTTGTCCTTTGAATTTGGCAAGAAAAAGTTCACTATTTACAACAATTAACGTCAATTATCAGACTCGAGTCTGTTTTCACATAGTATCTGACACTTCTCGGTGAACTGTCACTGTTAACGCACTGTCAAGATTAACACACATTCACTTGACAGTTACATTTCCACTGGGACTGACCCCACCACTCTGTAAACTGTCACGATGACACCGTAGGCTAGACTGTCACTCTTAACTTACTGATTCTCACGTTGGCCGAAGGGTATCTTTATATAACGCAGCAGTGTACGCCCAGAAGGTTCTGGAACGCTAAGGTGATTTTGGGAATTGGATCTAGGTCTTTCTGGGCACCAATTCAGGAGAGTTTGCTCCATCTACAGGCACATTAACTGCCATTCTAGCCCTTCCTGGGATTTCCTGCGCAGGGACGGAGCACAATGTCCTAGGACGGTGATTGCCGTGATCCGTAAGCACTGAAGAGTAGTGACAATTTTTGTTTCGTTTGAGTCGTGCGTTGTTTGCTTTGTGACAATATAAAGGATTATTCGAGAATAAGTTACCAGGTATGCGATCTAAGACATTTATTGCATGTACGAAAATGTCTTGTCCACTCACTAGGCAATTTCCCTATTTATTTATTTCTTAAAAAACAATATCAATAAAATGTGACCTCACCTCAGGAAAGATCGAAACAGAGGTCACACCCAATATTATGCTAAATGTGTGTCGAGTAGTGTGTCATGTAGTTGTTCAGTTCACCTTTGGGATGGCAGGGCTAGCACCTTGTCAGTCCTTCCATTTATTCTCCCCAAATCCTCAAGGAATAACGTAGTAATTATTACTACAGATTTATAAAGTTGTACATTAGTTTTAACCTGTTTTTAACGGACATTGATGCGTTCGCTGCAACCACAGAAAAGTGAACTCTGAATATGTATTTCTTATTTCTCTAGAGCCTCACAAAATTCCATGGATCTTGACGTTGGGGTGAATTTGTGGCATATTAAATTGTAACGATGTCTTCTATAACAACTGTTAAAAGAGCTGTAACAAATAATAATAATAATAAAAATAAACAAAATAAAAACCTGTAAGTTTGAGTCAATGTAACTGGGATTATTTAGAAAAAGGCGAGTAAAAGTAAATTAATAATTAATTTTATTTTCTTTTTAAAATTATAGACATTTACATTCAATAAATTGTAACAAAAATTAAAAAAGTATTTATAACGTTAAATTATATCGAGGATATTCAAACAACAATAACAACTAGTTAGGAAAGAAGGTGAAATGAAATCGCTTCTCACCATCGACCACATAAATACAATCATGGGTAATATTAAAGGGTTTAAATGATCGATAAGCATTCTGTCATTTCCAAATGATGACAAATGACGAACTCTCCGTGCGAAATGACAATTTAACAAACCAAACGTAATGGGTATTTAGATCTCATACATTGTCCTCTATTACTGAGCTCGTTCAAAGTCTATTTCGATATCCATCAGGTATCTAATTGTATTATGGGGAATGTATTTTAGTGACGTAGTTTCTCTAAACAGAATGTTTATAACATGGAAAATAGAATTCAGAGTAACTTTTTCTGTGCCGCTTTTTTTGGATTGTTTACTGATTTGTTAAGGAGATGCCAATCTGCTCTTTAACCCTACTCTACCCATTCCCCACGGACTATTAATCTGTGTGAGGAACTTATCAGACAGAGTAAGGGAAAGAATCAGTACAGTAAAACTTGAACATTACTAATAAAAACTAACAGTCAAGGTATCTTTAACTTAGACTCAAAGTCTTGAAGCCTTAGAACACTCGGTCAACGGATCTCCCATGGACTAATATAAAAATTGTTCTTGCAGACTTAATATAACAATTATTTCTTTAAAACGTTAAAGGCTATCAAAGAATGATAATTAATAAAATAAAGTAAGGAATAAACTTCCTAATGACAATTATGAAAGACAATTTTCTGAGTTAAATCAAGTCTTGAAATTCGTATAGTAACCATCTGAACCACCACAGAAAAAAACACAGATGTCGCTTTCTTATGGGCCCAGCTATAAAAATACTGTTTCTGAAAAACAGTTATAAATAGGTTAGAACTAATCTATATCTTGATACACCTGTAATAATAATTCATACGTTTATCCTTGAGTATTTAGGGGAATAAGGAAGGTGCTGACAAGGTGCTGGCCTTGACATTGTGTGACAAACTGCAGAAATAACTACTTGACACATTTAGCTCAAAATTGGATGCAACCTCTGTTTCTTTCTTCTCTATGAAACCGCGTAGTTATAATGATAACCACAATTTTGTATTTTTGAAATGGTTAGCAATGACGTTCTTGTAGCTTAAGTGTTACTTGGTTTTCATATTAAACTCGCTTTCTAAAATAATATAAACAATATCCATGATTTAAAAATAATATTTTTCACAGTTACATGTCCAATCAGTAAATTTATGTACTTTACAAACATTTATAAATAATAATAAAATATTCAAGTTCCTATTTAAACTTCTTACACTTAGGCTTTTCCCATAGTGTTAAAGTTTTTTAATCATCGTAATATTGGATTTTAATCTCTATAAGACCAATAATAAAGTAAAATAAAAGCTTTAAGTAATGAACGTACATTTTTTAACTCTTTTGAAAGAGAACAGAGTTGTTTAGTGCTTCTAGAGATAAGATTTCAACTTCAAGAGATAGAGTGAGATGTCACTATTGTTCAACACACTCAATGGTTTGGGGACGGACAGTCAGATAGCCGGCAAACGGTCTACTTTTAGCTCGCGTAGTTACAAGTAGTTCCAAAAGACAACACCAGGTAGAGGGTTGGAGGCTCTACTGCTACAAAACTATTCACTAGAGGAGTCCTTTAACAAACCTTATAACATAAGTGCTGATTCTAAAAGAGAGCTTACAATTTCTTATTAAATTCCTTACGGTGAATAGCACCAGGACATTCTTCTCTTGAAATTTTCGTCTTATAATTAAAAGTACAATCTTAAGAAGTCACTACCAGGAAGTTCCACGACCACTCTAATACTTCGATTTGAACTGAGATAAGTTCTCTTGGAATTTGAGTAAATTGTTTGGAGTTTATCCAGAGTAATGAATACACACTCTATAAGAAGGACACTCCTTATACAGCAAATTCAGACCAACTTTTTTTCTGAGATTGCTGCTTTTCGCCTTAGCCGCTAGAGTTCTCCAGTCAATATTTTCCTGCCTTCTGTGCTAGGGAGATCTCGCAGAGGGTGCGAGAGAGAGCGCGCCTTCGGTGCGAGAGAGAGCGCTCGCCTTCGGTGCGAGAGAGAGCGCGTCGAGGGTACGAGAGAGAGAGGGAGCGAGGGTTGTGTGCGAAAGGAGAAAGTTTGCCTGGTGGTCTGTATAAAAGAGCTTCCTCTATACAGACTCTGCTCTCGCTATCCCTCTGCCGCCGCGGTTTGGCCGAGATGCCACTTGCTTGAAAGACTCTCCACTACTTCATTGCCAAATGTTGAATTAACAATTTAAGATGTGATCGCTGGATGCCGAATTTTTTTCATATTTGCTTTGATAATCAAATCGTAGATCAACCTATGATAACCCAAAACTTTATAAGATGAATAAATTATTTTGGAACTGCTCCTAGAATTAACACTGTACAAGCACTGTTGCTTTAACAATATTCAAGCACTGTTGCTTTAACAATATCCAAGCACTGTTGCTTTAACAGAATCCAAGGACTGTTGCTGTAATAAATGTAGTGTGATTATAACAATTTAATCTGTGATTCAAGAATTGTTATACTAACCGAAAGAATATACTATCATACAAATAACTAACAAAAGTAAATGGGCAAACATTTTAACGAATAACTATTGAAAAGTGATAGACTATTCAGAGATTTTAATAAATTAATTATAGAGATGTTATTGGAAAAAAAACAATGTAAATTTACTATAAAAAAATAAGTTTATTCAACAAAAATGAAAACGTACTTATAGACGCCGAAAAAGTATTGCAAATGTTAACACAATTAACTATTTTCTATCTATGTTCGGTGACAATCAAAATAAAAAAAAAAAACAAAATTAAAACATTCAACTGACAAACATTATAACATACTCAGAATACCTACTAACTAAAATTAAATTGCAGCATAACCACTAACATATCACATTTACATCTAATTGTTTACGATATATGAAGTGGCACTTATGAATAACACATATATACACGAAAATTATAAACAAACGTAAACTACAAAAACATTCAGTATATATAATTACTAAAAATAACATTGCAGCATAATTATATACATATTTTATTTACATCTAATTATTCACAATATATGTTAAGTCTCAGTTATGAAATAAACATATATTTACACACACACACTTATTTACTAAGTTCAAACTGTACAAAAAAACATATATAAATACTAAATACTACATTGCAACATGATCATATACATTTCTATTTACACCTAATTACATGTAATTTATGTAAAATGACAGTTAAGACATATATAATTATCCCCACATTATTTACAAACTTCAAACTGTACAAATTATTCAGTAGACCTACTTATTAAAATTTACATCACCACATATTCTTATAATATATGTGCAAGGGGTTAGTTATGACAATTAATATATATACATAAAAACACACACACCCGGCAATTATTTACTTAAACTTTAAACTATACAAAACATTATTAGATATCGTTAACATAATTACAAAACATTACATCGCACCATAATCACAGATTTTATTTACATAAAACAAATTTCGATACTAGGTCTCAGGTATGAAAAAATTATATATACATATATAACCTACACATAAATTATTTAAACATATACAAATTATATACAAAATATGTCAACTATGTAATATTGTAGACTAATGAAAAAAATACATCGCAGCAAAATAATATATATATTTTATTTACACTATTAAATTATGTACAATCTAAACATGGTGTCAAGTAAGAAATAAAAGCATATTCAAAGATTAAGAAGAAAGTTAGCAGACATCCACAATGTTGGTTTTTTCAGTAGCCTGTCATACATGACAGAGTTTTTTAAGCTTCTTATTCAGTTTCACTTGATCACCCTCTGACACTCTCTTTACCCTTACGTTTAACAAAGCCTTGTCTCTAATGTCGTTCGATTTCCACTTTACACTGTAAAACATCTTACATCTCACTAACAGCTCTATCATAAACAACTTGTGTACTTTACACTCAATCAACCACTGCGGATGAGTCTCTTCAGTGTGTAAGGTCAATTCTTTTACCAGTGTCTTGGCAACTTCAGTGCTGGCAATCACCTTAGGAAAAAGCTGGGCAAAGCACAATGCTTGAGACTTTACAACGTTGTGTAGAAGATCCGAAGGCTTATTAAGTCTGGCTAATTCTCCGGTATGTCTGGTGAACGATTTCATTAGGATAAGATACTCACGGGGTATAAAAGAGAAGGAGTTTTCTTTCAGAAGAGTAGCCCTACACGTTTCACAGGAAAATTTCTCCACACATTTTTTCCCTAGCCAACCGGATATGTAACATACAACACTATCTTCAAAGGCCGTTACTTCTACGTGATCTTGATCTAGCTGTTGTTGAGTGTTACATTGTGGGGCTAAGTTGGATGAAGCGATGGCACTGGTGTGAGGCTCGACTGAGTTGATAACTTCTTGTGGCTCTTCGACTGGCAGTACTGATGGAACTTGAAGATTTTCGTCGCCATCTGGTTCACAATTTGCAGTATCAGGAGGGTCCAGTAAACGGATGGATATAGCATGCTGGAGATTCCGTCTGAACTCCTTTGCAGATGGATTACTGTTGTAACCACCCCTGTGTCTGAGAACACCAAACAAATTCTCAATGGGGTCCTGGTTGAATCTATTAGTTAACAAAAATTTGTTTCCACTGGAAGAAATCTCCTCGTATAATGCTAGTATTCCCCTGATGGTTTGGATGAGACCGTCAAAACATGGAGGATTTGAACCATCTAGAGTCTTCTAGGTCTGTATATACTGGATACTGGCTTCCAAGCAATTTCGAGGAACAAAGTTGGTTTTCGATAGTGGCTGCTTGTATGGGTTTTTGTCGTCTAAGTGCTTGCTGTTTAAACAGTCAGTAATGTCATTTATTTTGCCAAGAAAAGTTGCTGTATTTAAACTACTTTCATTTTTCATCTGTCCTAAATTAACAGCAGCTTTCATCCCTCTCGTAACTGAATTACTAAAAATTTGAGCTGCCAGTTTCACATTCATCTTCTGAAATGCTTGCGGGTTAACATGCCGTTCTGATATTTTCGGCGCAGCTCGGCAGTCTGAAGCAGATTTCCTGTCGATCTCATAAAACTCTAAAATGTCTCCCCATGACACAGGTTTATGGTCCACTAGAAAATCCCTTTTCAGCAAAGTGTTGCGGATACACTTTAGAAGATGAGGGTAATCATATAAACAGAAAATCTTTTTTTCTCCAAAACAGTAATAGGGAAAATCTTTTGAAACTCCCAAGAGTTTCAATGCAGCTGCATTTGTCGATCCCATATCGCAGACAGTGGCCTTTAAGTCGAGATTTACATCAAAGACTTTTTCGATGCAAATGTCCAACAACAATGCTAAAGTTTGCGATTTTAACGAGTTGTTTGAGAGCACATATGCGAGGGGACATTTCCATTGTTCATTAATACCTCGCAGCATAAAAACTGTTGCATGTGTTGCTATCTTCTGGTTTCTTCCCAATGGCCCAAGATCCTCGAATCCTTCAACCAAATCTAACTTGGAGTTATATTCCAGAGATTTTCTTAAACACATTTCATCAAACAATAAAACGCATTGTTTTTCAGTTGCAGTCATGGATTTAACTTTGACTTTCACCTTATCAAAAACTTCAGTTGTAAACCCCGGAGTAATATTGTTTACATTTATCCATTTTTTTATAAGACTAAGGCAAGGCAGTTTGAAACCCCTTCCTCTCATAAATTTGTACACGTTTGGTGCCTTGTAGTAGATTGACAGGGCCAGCTGCTTTTCTTCTTCAGTCCATTCCGATCGAGTTTGGTGTCGCAGTTGCATTGTGATGAATGTCAGTGGATCTCCAGATATGAATTTAGGTAATTTGGAAATTACAGTCTTGATATCAAACATTGTAGTCCTCTTTTTTATGAAATAAATGCTGTTGGTTTTTTTTTTTAGAAGTGATTTTTGTCTAGTGATGGTTTGTTTCAACTTCTTCCTACGTGGTGTTAGTTCATTCAATTTGTCATCATTGTTTAGTTCAGATAGAGGTTTGAATTGATTGTTAAAATCCTGAAGCGTCTCTTCACTCCCTCCAACTTCATTGTATTGATCAGACTTTGTGGATTCTTCAAAACAATCAGATTCCACTTGAGGATCTTCATTTTCGCAGTTGTCTTCTTCCTGATCAAACCAAGGAATAGGAACTGCAGCAGGGTGGTTTCGCAGAAGTTTGTTTCTCAGGTCGTTTGTAAATGCAGACCTCTTAAAGTGTTGAGAGCACAGAGTTCGATACTTCAGCTTCTTGTCTGGCAGATCCGCGAAGTCGTCTCGCCCGCAGTTGGTTACCCACCGAATGCATCTGTAAAATATATATGAATTTAAATGTATTTAATATAATTAGCAAACATTTTTCCTATTGTGATATATAATGAATAAGGAATGACAAAATGTCAATAAAGGGTGAAATTAAAAAAAATACAACAGTTTTGGCTTTTGGCTGTAATCCTTGAAAAGATATCGTTGTGGTAGGCTACTTGTAAAATAATGAAACCTCCTAAGTTGTTTTTAGGAGTTCAACAAAAAAGAAAAATAACCGATTCAAGGAAATATTGAGTGTGATTCAAAAAATGTAATATACCAACTTAGTTTTAGTTTTCGTAATACAGGTTATATTGGATAAACCAAAACGAATTTCAAATATAGAATTAACAACCAAAGAGCTGACACAAGAAACTCTCAGTAGATAAACCTGTTACAAATCATGTTAAAGAATATTCAAAAACGTTTTTAGCCTATCGTAAAAGGTATTTTTAAATTATTAGATGAATATTCTGCCCAAAAATTGAAAAAAAACTAAACTGTCGCAAGTGGCAGTTTTAAAATCCAAAATTATTCTAGGTTTAAATGTTCTTTTGAACATATATTTATACCATTCCTTTTCATTTTAGTTCAAAAATTTGTATTTCTTAAAATATTTCACCCATTATTGAAAATTTGCCAACAAAAATTCCAACCATAATTTATTATACAACACATTAGAAAAATGTTTTTTTTTTTTCATTTAACTAACAAGCCAAAATTGTTTTTTTTAAAGTCGTCTCAGTAATAATCATACGTTTAATGACAAAATTATTGTTTACATAACATTCTTTATTTTTTTTCATACGAATTTTCTTTGAAAAAGGCTATTGCCCAAATATTAAACTTATTTTAAAAAGGTTGGGTTGGTGATTATACTAAAATGAATACGTATTATTTTCAGTTGTACTCACAATTTTGAGGCAAGTTCAAATGTTCATTAAATTTTGCTCAACGAATTAAACGAGGTTCGCAAGATTACAGTTTGCGTGTTCATATTTTAAAATAGTGGAATGATGTTAATTTTACCATTTAGTATACAATATTCTATACAGTTCCCTGTTTTTATAATTTTCAAAATTTCTAACGAAGTGGGAAAACTACGGGTTGAAACTACTGGAAAACTACTAAATAAGGCATTTTGATAGTACTTGTTCAATTTAAAAAATAAGTATTCTCATAATTTTAGTACCAGGCACCTGCAGATAAACTTGTTCTTAATTCATTTACAATATAAAATTAAGATTATGAGCTATAGAATTTAATGAAACTGTAATCTTGAAAAGGCTTGCAGGGCTCCGAGCGAGATGATCCTCCATAAGAGCCCATGTTAAATCGGTGCACCAGACGACAAGACGGTGGACTGGTAAAGTAGGCCCTTAATTTGATTACTTCACTTACATAAAAGTAATTACGATTAGTTTACGAAGCCTATAAGGAGGGAAATGTAAAACGCCTTTTCTAGCGTTTTAGGGGTGTCCCAGTGCACCCTTAAAAATATATCAGACCATGTTTTAGACAATGTTCATTTTAATAAGTGGGGGTTAAATAACATTATCGTTCAAAGAGAAGTTTAACTGATCCAAAGTAATACACCACTTAATATCATTTAATTTTTCACACTGTTGTTAGTTCTCAATTGTACTTTTAAAGGTCTTTAAGATTAACTTTTTAATTTATTTTGGAATTAACAGTAATACTCAATGTACATTGTCTATAACCATAAAGATTTACAATTACTATTATTGTATCATTATTTTGCTCAACAATTAATTTAATGTTAAAGCAATTAGTAATAAAAAATACTCCTTACCTTTCTCGGTCGTTAACTGGAAAACTAAAGAATGACAATTCTCGGTTCTTCGCGGGCGTATTTTCACAATTCACATACGCACATTTGCCACCTGCTGACATTTCTACCGTTAACTAATAAATAAAAAAAACTAAACTAAAAAAGCTTTCTATTTTAAGCATACTAATTTAACTGAAGATACCACTAAAAATAATAAACTACTAACAAATTCAGGACAAACTATGAGATACACTATCGAGCACAACTGAAGCTCAACTGATAGTGCTGGGGGGGTCGTTTGTCAAAACAAGATTTTTGAGTTTGTTTACAATTGAACAGATGGGGTGGACAGCAATATTTCGCAGAATTTCTTATGGTTTGCCTCTTTCCGCCTCTGAGTCACACCTCACCAGGGCAACTTTCTCCTTTCGCACACAACCCTCGCTCCCTCTCTCTCTCTCGTACCCCCGACGCGCTCTCTCTCGCACCGAAGGCGAGCGCTCTCTCTCGCACCGAAGGCGCGCTCTCTCTCGCACCCTCTGCGAGATCTCCCTAGCACAGAAGGCAGGAAAATATTGACTGGAGAACTCTAGCGGCTAAGGCGAAAAGCAGCAATCTCAGAAAAAAAGTTGGTCTGAATTTGCTGCATAAGGAGTGTCCTTCTTATAGAGTGTGTATTCATTGTCCAGAGTCAGAGAAGATTTCTTAGGGTATTATAATAAAAAATACAAAAAAAAAAAAAAAAAAAAAAACCAGGAATATCGGCAGAGTAGGAAAAAAGAGGCTGCCCGCTGACTTAACAACTTAGGGTTTCGTAGATAGTCCCACATTGGGATATTCGTTTTAGTAAAACTGACACTTCTGATTTGTCTCTAGGCGTTGACATTTCAGACAATTCAAAAAGCAAAATACAGCTCACCAACTCTTGATAATACAACACTGGTACAGCCGATGTTAGGAGTAGGAGAACTATCAAAGAAAGAGTCCTTAATCCTACTGCAGCAGCTTGAGCAGGATTTCTTACGTTCATCATGTACGCACAACCAAACTGGGTAACTACCATGATCCCAGAAGGGCAACCAGACGTTCATTATGACAAATCAATTAGGTTCTTACGGTCATCATGTACGCACAACCAAACTGGGTAACTACCATGATCCCAGAAGGGCAACCAGACGTTCATTATGACAAATCAATTAGGTTCTTACGGTCATCATGTACGCACAACCAAACTGGGTAACTACCATGATCCCAGAAGGGCAACCAGACGTTCATTAAGACAAAGCATTTAGGAAGGGCTCAAGTATGAGACAATAGATCCTTTTTATGCAATGCCAGATAATCAAATCTCCCCAGAGAAGAAAAAACTGAGGTCCGATCCAATAGTGCGCTAAATGTGAGTCGAGTAGTTATTTCTCCAGTTTGATATGTGATGGCAGCACCTTGGCAGTCGCTCTTTTATTCTCTCCAGATCCTATAGGAGGATACACGTAGCAATTATTGCCACTCATGTAAACAGATGTACAATAGCTGTAATCTATATATAACCGCTACTGAGACGTTTACTGTTGCCATTAGAAATTTGCCATTGTTCCTTTTTTCTCTGGTAGATCTGTTATACATTTAGAAACTATAATTAATTCCTTGCCCTATGATGCCTCAGATCACCCAAATAATGTTCAAGAAAACCGCACCTTGGAGCAAAACTGGTAGGGCCGATTGTTGTTAGCATTGGCTCAATTACTTAAGGGTTGCCCGAGGGCACAAACAGCGGGGTCCAGTAATCCTGCTCCAGTGGAGGGGGGAGTGCTAATCCCGGGTGAACAGCCCTTGTGTGCGCGCGAGTGTGTCATTGTAATCATCCGCCATATTGAAACACGCCTAAGTGTCGCTTGATGACTGTAGTTACTTCACACCCCCTTTTCATCTCCCCCGATAAGTGTCGGCAGGAGTAATTTGTTTAAGAATACTCCGCTCGTTTGTGCTGCTGCGATTGTATTGTTGGGTCTGATTGTAGGGTTGCTCTGTCCGACAGCTGCTCGGATCGCTGTTATTATTGTTGTACCTCTTTCGGTGGGAATTGAAGTTGTTCTCAGCAATTATTTGTGGGTGGTGGACTTGAACATTTTTAATCCATTTGGTTGCTTTTGTTGTTTTCTCCCTCGTTTTTCACAATGTTTTTGTTGTTTTGAAGGCCTTTAGATTGTTTGCATTGTGTCTAATTTGTGTTCCTATTGTTTATATGCTTGAGTAAATTGTTGTTAGCAGATAGGTATAAGAATTGATTCGGGTTTCTGGAGATAGTTTTAAAACAGTTGTTTTTTTTAGTCGAATACTTTGTTATAAATGTATATTTTTATTTTTGTTAAATATTTGATTGTTTTTATACATATTTTTAAATTTTATTTTAAGTCACATGAGCCGTAGGAGTTGTTTTTATTTTCGTATTCTTGCTATAATTTGTTTAATTCTTCAAATATATTTTTTAACTTGGTCAATTCTTATGTTTTAAAACAGCAGATTAAAAACTTGTTATATATTGTTATTTTGGTTTACTCTTTTATTTTTATCAGTTTATTTGATTTAAAACTTCTGTTATTAAAAACTTGATTTATTGTGCTTTATTTTTTATGTCTTAATATTTTATATCAGTTGTTTTCAAATTAGTTGCACTTAATATGTATGATGATTACGAGTATTGTGGACATTGCGTAAAATATTTAGTTATTAGGATGTAGTTTATATTTTTTATTTAAACAAGATTCACATATTGTTTAAACATTCTTTTGCATTCGCTTACTATACTCGAACAATAATAATGATTGATTTGTTTACTGCGTATCTAGTTTCATTTCCTAGTGATAAGGAAACTCCGGCCGACCCAGCACTTAGGTGTACTTTCCGCAACCCACCAGGAGGAAGCTGTCAGCCACGACACTCCCTGAATGGCTCTAACTCTGACGATTTCTTTGTTCGCCCACAATGTGAGTGTCAGCAATGTAACTTTTAGAAACTGCATTGTCTGGGGATACAATGACTCGCGTCTTCCAGAATGAGGAGCTGCTTCCATTACTGCTGGAGCATACACACGCTCTCCACTTTTGTTCGCTAAAGCAGCAATTATGGGCTCCACATGAGACAAAGCCTTCTACCCACCCCCACCACAACAGCAAAATATATCAAACGTCTTTGCTCGCTCTAGGCAGTCCCATCTGACGCTTGTTTATGTGTGATTTGAAACGTTCGTCCGCCACTGGATTGTTGTGTAGCACTTTAGTGATGTGAGGACATTAAAAGAAAAATTATGAAATTCTCCTAAGGGGACCGTGTCACTGCATGAAAACACTAAATATCTGGCTTTCTATATCAAGGATTCGGCCCATAATAATGATCGTATCACATCACTTAAGATACGTGAAGAAAATTGTAGTTGACCATAAGTTGGATCTTTTAAAAAATTAAGCATATTAGGCCTATACTTTAAATGCCTTTCTTAATCTTATTATATAAAATAAGCCACGTCCGAGCGAACTTTTTTTGGTCCAAAGATTTTTAATTTTTAAATTTTTGTTGGGAGTTTCGACTACGATAAATCGATTGGCACCTGTATTAACCCTTGGAACATTCTGATTTATGTCCCAGAGGCTCTTAGACTTCCCGTGTGTCACGACGAGGCTGTGCAGTAGACTGTGACGTCACATGAGCGAAATCAACTGATTTTTTAATTCTATTAAATACAGTACTGGTAACTAAATGTACTAATTTAATAGAAGCATTCAGCTAAATAGTTAGCAACTTATTTATAACTTGTCACATGGCATTGTAATTACAAGAATTAGAAGAGTATTTTTGTGTTCATTTTTGCTATTTAGCACATTAGCTCATAACTTTACGATCGACGTCTTACTAATGAATAATTATTAAAATAGTTATGTCTTTCCATAACCCTTCAAAAATTTGTATTGGCTCCAGCTTGTATTTCTCTAGGGACCATAGCATAACAAAAAATCGCTACAATCGTTTTAGTCCAAAGAGGAGCCTGATGCGATCCAGTTCTGTCGGTCGGATGGACCGCACATAGGGCAGATGGGTCCACACCACTCAGTTGAACCGGTCGGGGAAATGGAGGTGAAAATCTGCAGAAAGTGCCGCACGCGCCCTGGACGACGCTTGGGTTAACCCGTCCACACGCAGCATGTCACGTGGAGATCCAACGTCACAACAGTTTAGGGGGCAGCTGCTATCTTGAAAAATAGGGAAACATTTAATAATCAGCTGTCCGCATAGTTGTCTGAACATATCGATAGCTCTCAGTTACAAACGTTTAAGGAATACCAGTTATCTTTAAAAAAAGGAGGAAACATTCTACGAATAATTTGTTCATATAGTTGTTGACTTAACATTATAACAGTTGTCAGTTACAACAACTTAACAGTTGCTTGCTATCTTAAAAAATACGGGAACATAATCATCAAGCTATCCATTTAAAGTAAAACCCCGCTTATCCGGCCTCGGATTATCCAGTGCTCCGTATCATCCGGTTTTGAATCTGTGATATTTTTTCGTAATATATAACGACAAACAACTTAAACGTATGTCACCTACAAACGGCAGTTGTTTCAATATAGTATACCGAGTGTTGCAGGCACTATAGTTGAAGGATAGTAGCTGTATGTCACCTTCAAACGACGATTGTTTCAATATAGTATCCCGAGTATTGGAGGCACTACAGTTGAAGGATAGTGGCCGTATGTCAGTGTGCCTAAAACCTTGGCCAGGAAAACGTTCAATTTTGTTACAACGTGGGTGGAAGAGTCCATTACTCATAAGGGGTGAACGAGTACTTTTCTTACTTGATATCGTCAGTCGGAAGTCAGCTTACTCTCTTGTGATAAACAGACATGTTGTTATTGGGTACAATATGAGTTATGAAAAAAATGGTAGAGGTGGCCATAACCATAGAAGAAAAGCCTCAAGAGATATGATTCACATTTATCTGCAATGATTTAATTTCATTTCTAGAACAAAACAGATTTTTGATAGTACAGTACAGTTTATGGTTAAGTTAAAAAAAAAAAAAATCAATAACTACAAACGATAAATGACACTCTACACTACAGTACAGTGCAAGTATGGCAATATATGTTTACAATATAAGAAGAATAAAATATGGTTAATTTAAAAACACTTAGTACATCAGATAGGTTGGAAGTGTTCTGTCACCTTAAATGTTCAATCACGCATTGTGCAATAGCGCGCGTGCATGTTGCGTTACATACACTTGTGGGTGCTATGCTATCGCGGACTAACGTATGACGTATTTAATGCATTTTTGCCAAAAACATCAGGATTTTGTTAAGTTTCAGCTTTTCTTGTGTCGAGTTTGTACAATAACTGCCAATAGATTCAACGTCGTATTATTCAACATTTATCCAAGACTAGGGGTTTTTGTGTATAATGACGTTTCCATAACATTTATTATTAATAGCAAGGCAACCAAATAGTTGTGAACTAATAACAAATTAAAAGATACCACGAAAATTAAAAAACATTTCTTAATTTGTTATTCACAATCACTGACGTATACATTAAGATATCCTATTTAAATAAAAACCTGGAATAAATAATAAACAGGGGTCGCATACAATATTGCGTTGAATGTGTTTCGAGTAGTTACTAGTGTTTCTCTCGTAGCTCTGTTATACATTTAGAAACTTATAATTAATTCCACGCCCTATGTCGCCTTAGATCACCCAATTGTCCAAGAAAACCGCACCATTGGAGCAAACGGGTAGGGCCGATTGTTGTTAGCATTGGCTCTAAATCCTCAATGATATAAGTAGTAATTATTGCTACTTATGTTTAAAGATGTACATTAGCTGTTATCTATTTATAACTTCTACTGAGGTTCGCTGCGACCATAAGAAAGTGACGTCTGACGTCTGTTTATTTTTCTCTGTAATTAACTCAATGAAATTAGTTTTTGTTTAGTCTTTACAGGTAGAGCCAGCTGTATCATTCTCTCTGCCTTATATAATAATGTATATAACGTTTTTATATACATCGATGATCATGTTGTAGAAAGGATATTGCGGTCCTTAGCCGATTTTGCTTTGTATGACGGATTGTGCAAATCTATATATTTAATTTCGTAAGACAAATCAGTTGCGTCAAAATTCCAAGCGCTACACTCCACCTACGGCATTCGGAAAAAAACAAATTTTAAAGCTCTGATGTTGTAGATGGCGGGAAAAATAAAAGTTTTGCAATTCGCCTTTACGGCTCCACTCCATTGGCCTTCAAAGTTCCCATACGAATCTTATGTGAAGACGTTTTGTAACTTTAGTTTTGATTTATTGAATCCAGTTGTCAATAAGACAAATTAAATATTCCACCTAATTAACAAGGCACAAGGCAAAACCATTAAAAAGCTAGTATTTACTTGAACAAACTGGTATTTACACATGAGCCACTATATGTCGCATTTAGTTAGTAGATTAAAATCCCCAGACGGAAATAAATTGTTTTTGAAAATACAGTTAACCAAAACAAAAAAAACAGACAATTCTTTCAAAAAAAAAAAAAAAAAAAAAAAAAGTGTGCAGAGAATTTTTAACACAACAATAATACCTCATTAATTTGTATATATGATGAGTTTTAAAAAAAACTATTAATAATTAAATATTATTCAGTAAACAGCAACATTTTAATTATTTTATTTAGGGGCTTTTGCCCCCACAAGCCACTAGTAATTTTTAATTTACTAGCCGACAGTCCTTGCTTTGCTACGGAGTGGTTCTGTAAGCTTGCTTTCCTTATCTCTAAACAATCACATTAGTAAACAGTTCAGCCTGCTATGTTATCGTAAATAACAAAGTTTTATATTCCAGAAAACTAACTTTACTTTAGGGAGTGCAAAGTAGTGCAATCATGCCAGAACTAGGAGAATGACATTTCACAATAAATACCAAATTAGCGAAGCCTATGTGCTAAGATTATGGTTTTTCTAGTATTTTTTTGAAATATTAATTTGAATTAATACCAATGCTACTCTTATGAAAAAGAGGAAAAGTCGAGGGGCTGTTTATAGCACTTAGGAATGGAATTTCGAGAAATCCTTTCTTAGTGGATCTCTATGATAAAAAAGCTAACTTCTCTTCAAATTTCATCAAAATCTGTTCAATAGTTCCGGAGGTTTCGAAATGAGTGAGTACGCCTTTTAGATTATACATATTAAGTTTAAGATAGCAATCTTCAAATTATAAACAAAAGAGACTACATTTGTTAGACCTTTTCCGTTAATTCACTACCACTACTTTTTACGTTACTTAACTACCACTACTTTTTATCGCAATTACGGTTAGGTTAGGTTAGGTCGCTAGTAAAGTTGATCACAAAATGGTAAATCCAATGATTGACTTACCACCGAATGCGCTCTCCGTGTGTAAGTTCGTGGAAAGCGATAAGATGAAGCCAGTGATATCGGATTCCTAGTGGATAAGGAATACCACATAGACAATTATTGGGAAACAGTTTTTAGAGCAATAGAATATTTATCAAGTGGTAGTGAATAAACGTAAAAGATCCCATTTGTTCATTAGTTTTGAGAAACTGTAAAAACTATACTGTTTCGATAGTAGAGTAGCAGGATGCCTGACACAATAGTGAGTCCACTATATCAAGATGGACATGCCATTGCCAGGTGGTAGGGGACTGACATGTGATCTGACCCTCGGCACTTAGTTGACAGGGACACTTAGGTAGAAGTGCTACTGTTGGCTAAAAGTGGCAAATCCTCACCTCCAATCCTAAGGGATGGATCAGGGCCAACAATCGGAAAGACATTTCCAATGAACCGTGGTCTGCCGGACCTTTTAGTGATCGGATAATTCGTCAAAAACACTTTCAGAGCGTAAAAGGTTTCTTTTGTTTCGAATTAGGGGCGCCGAAACTTTAGCTATTTGATTAAAAACAAAATTGCCACATTTGAATGTATTACGTCTAAGTCCATACGCTGCAGAAAAAAAATGTATAGGACTAGTATAAGCAAAAAACATTGTTAAATAAATGGCAATTAATCAATATAATTTGATGTCTTATTTTACTAAGAGGTGTAACAGCAAATCAAATCAAATTATTTACTGAGGAAAAAATAACTCCTCAGTAAATATTTTATATCCTTCTGTAGTTATTTTTTATAAAGTTATTTATAAAAAATAACTACATGTATAGTAAACGTCAGCATAGAACTAAATGTGTTCAATTCACCACACATATAGATCATTTATACGCCAATATTCCCACCTACTACGACGGATTCATGACGTATTCATTGTGTTTGGGTGGTCCTCCCCTTTTACCCCAAGAAGTCGTTAACATTATAAAATGCTTCAGATACTATAAACAATTTTAACGCGTCGAGCGCCTTGAACGTTTGGGCATTTTTTATTGAATTTGTCAACTTGTAGATGAATACACAGGGTGATTATAAATGATTGGACGCATTTTAAGATTAAATAAATAAATAACCAACCACCTTAAAAATATGGAAATTGTTTTATAAAATTTAAAACAGTTTTATATACTAAATAATAGTTATAAAAATTTCAGCAATTATAAAAATTAAACAATGAAGAAGGCAATTTTTGGAAAAAGTTATTTTTCTGATGAAGCAACCTTCCATGTTTCTGGTAAGGTAAATTGACTTAATGTAGGATCAGGGGTAGTGAAAATCCTCATAATGTTCGAGAACAAGAAAGAGACAGCCCTAAAATAAACGTTTGGAGTGCGTTGGCTGTAGATTAAGTGATAGGATCCTTTTCCAAAGAATCGACAATCATTAAGGAGGTATACCTCGACATGCTCCAACTTTTTGCACTACCACATATTGAGCATAGACAACCAAATTTTTACTCGCAACAAGATGTGATGCCCCTCCACACTGGGGCAAGACAGTACGAGACTACCTAAATGACGTGTTTTCTGGTCGTTGGCCTTCACGTTCTCCAGATATCACACTCTTAGTCTTCTTTTTTTGGGGTCACGTCAAAGACAGAGTATACTCAAAGAAGGTTAAAGGCATTAAGGAACTTAAAAGAAGAGTTAGAGAGGTTATTGGAAGCATAACTCGAGCAATGCTTAGAAAAGCATGGCTTGAGGTCGAACTCTGACTTCAAACTTTGCGTGCAAATCAAGGAGAGCACATGGAAATGGTTTAGTTTACTTGTGAAAAGAATAAGGAAGAGTAAAGAGTTTGTCAATTATTATTTAAAAAACTGTTTTAAATTTGCTATTTAATATAACAATTTCCATGTTTCCAAGTTGCTTGGTTATTTATTTATTCAATCCTAAAATGTGTCCAATCATTTATAATCACCCTGTACAATATAAACATTCAGTAAAAATACACTCGTATTAATTAGTGGCATGAAGACTGTCCATTCATATGGGTCCCATAAAGCCCCATTTCTCTGTTCGGTGATATTAGTTCTTGTTCTGTCTCCACAGATAGCACCAGTAGTCTCACTACCTCTCTCTTTTCGTCAATCTCTTTGAGTCTCTCCAGCAGGAACTGAAGTGACTATAATATATTCAATACAAGTGATTGTCACACAAAACAAGTTTTGTACAATATAAGTACAAAATGTACAAATATTATGGTGATCGATTATAAACTACGTCTACCTTCCTCAGACCAGAGGGATTCACAAAGGAATCAAATTATCATAGTATTTGTACATTTCGTAGGTACTTATATTGTAATTATCTTGTGTTGCGTAACATTAACTTTTGTTATATTTATAACAACAAGTAATATTCTGATTAAGAAACTATTTATAGTGTATTATATTAACTGAACGCCAGTCATCAGAGCACTTATTTAAGACCATTCACCGTCAGATGCACAGGTGCACTTTTATAACAAATGCATCACTTTGATCTGCCTATTTCTGTAGTCAGTGGTACAATTAACAGGCTTATCAATATTCTTAAACACAAACATATCGACTAATAATCGAGTCAACAGTATTACGGCCTCTTACGGTCAACCATCGATATCATACGAAGTTTAAAAAATATAGTTCAAAATTGATCTATTTCTTTCTATTTTGTGTTTTGTAAGGTTTTCACCCCTGTTAATAGAATTTCTAGTCTAGTTTTATTCTTGTTAGTCTATCAATAATAACAGTTCAGTGAACAGTAGACTTTCTTTAAAAGGTTTTGTAGCTCAATGCTAATATAACTTATATAGACACAATAACCGCACAAGGATTCACTGCGGGTATTGCCTATACACAAAAATGGTTGGATTGTCCATTGCACCATTTTAAATTGAAAGTAAACTTCAAAAGAGTTATTAAACAGGTTCATTTAGCTTCATATGAAGCTCATACGAGTATGAGTAATGAACTTATACTCGTAATGCCACGAACACTGCTCGACACGTTTGGTCATAAACGTAAGACAAACAAACGTGCACGAGCCAAATGACAAACGGTCGTGTTAAAACAGCTTTGTGGATATTTTTGGATCACACTTAGATTCTTTCAAGAAGAAAACTCTGTTCTTAGTCACTTATTTTCATGGCTAGGCTGATTTCCTGTCACCTTCTGGTACACTACTTCTTGTTTTTACTTACTGTATGTATTATCTCCTGTCATAATTGTATTAAAATTTCTTATTACTTGTTTTTATCACTTGGTAAGGTTTTGTTAAATTATATTCTGTTGTTTGTTGGCTTTGTTATTAGCTTTTTTGATTTTTATCGTGTTAAATTATTTGGTGCTGTTGTATCATAACTGCATTGCTATTATTATCACTATGTGTTATTACTACTACTAAGTGATTATTGCTTCTATTTTCGTTATTATTATTTCTTTATACTGTTATTTTGTCATTGCCATATTTGTTGTTATTATAATTGCTGTATTACATGTTATTAGCTAATGCGTATAATGGTTGTTTTATGTTATTCCGATGTTTGCTGGTATTACTACATTTGGACTTTGTTGTTCTTTGATTACTGTAATTTATTACTATCAGCTTATGTTCTATTCATCTAATCTGTATGCTCCTATGGCCATCTAGTTGTAATTAAGCCTTTATTTGTATAATGGTGTAAATAAATAAAACGAGCTACTCATGTCACTCAGTAAATTAATAGTATAGAACTTTCAATAATTATATGAAACTAATAAATTTAAAACCCTACATAGCCTACCTATGATATTATGAACTCATCGCGCCATTAACTTAAACACATCTCTATGTAAGACGTTACGGACTCTATCTCTGTAAGTCCTGCATTTCTTGGAGACGGCTGAGCGGCTTCTGAAGGACTGCTGGAGAATGGCAGTTGAGTACCTCCTCAAGATGTTTGTCGGTTTGTAAGCCGTCACCAAATCGCATTCTTTCACTAGACAGTTAGCGCTACTTGTCGGCATATGTCGTTTGTCACCTTAGAGCTAAAAGTGTCGCCGATTTCTTTACCTGGATCAGCCTTCGGTGAAGACGTGTTTTCTGGAATACATTGACAGGGTGTTTTCTAAAAGATTGGTGCTCACTGATTTCACCTGAAAGACTCTAATCACTAATCTTTATGGTAGGTTTTTAGAGATTATGTAATTTAAAACAATAACACTATATTAGAAGTCAACGATTGTATTTTAATATGGGGCTTTTCTTTATGGCTATCAAAATACTCTTTAAGGTAAAGAGATAAAAAAAAAAAGAAACTCTCCTGTTTATGTATATTGTGACTTGACATGAGCCTGCTTAGTGGCGTTTGAGTGACGCGTGGTATTGTCAAAGGCATATTGTGTCTCAAAATATATAACAATGTATAAACAATAAAATAAAAAATCTATAAACAAGATGAAAATCCACGATCATAAAATGTTTATTTGCGCACAATTTCACATTTTCAATCAAATGAGTTATCATAAAGGTGCACTTGAGGAACAAAAACTTGAAGCCATACAAGGCGTTGTTATAGTAACGTCTGGTTAATGTCGTCACAACATTGATCATAGCATTCCCTACCTCCTAGTAGTTCCAGCATTTGCTGTAGGAGCGCTCTGAAGTCAAGTCGGGATATTAAATAAATGGACTTAAATTATATTTCCATTGACACACCCTTCTGAATCTTCTTAATACTTATGACGCTGGTGGTGCAGTGTTGTAACCCAGCTACTTAGAGACAAAGAGTTGTGGAGATTGTAGGCGGTATGTTCTATATTCGACCCTTTTTATACCAACATGGTGACCGTTCAATGGTTGCTATCGGCGTGGACACTACCAAAGAAGTCTGGGGTGTCTATGTTGGGTGGTAGTCAGGGTCCGGATGTTGTATAGGGGAGAGAACTGAGTATGAGGCTTGTTAGTTGGCTGAAAATCAAACCAATACTACGTGGTTCGGATTCTACGTAATTCTGTAAGTCCTTAATTTCCCTTTATATTCGGCGAATTCCCTTTATATTAAGTCTAAAAACCATTAATCTTAGTCAGTAACAATGACTACACTCGTCCATCTAAACATTACATTGATTCGGCCCTCATATTCACCCATATCTCTACGATAGGCGTCTTAGTAATGAATAATGATGAAGGTTTTCCAATTTCTGATTAATTTAATAAATGAGGAAAACTAATCCCCGCTCCCTTATTTGTGTATGAAAGGCTGTTAAGTTATATCTAAGTGAATTATCGACGACTTAAATTCTTACTTGAAAGGGGTAGTTAATTAGTTTAAAAGCAATTTATTGAAGCGTGCATTCAAACATCTTAAGACATTCAACACTCCAAGTAAATGCAATAAAATATATCATCTCGAATATTTCAGCAGAGTCCATAACTTGAGAGATTAAAACAAATTCCGCGTTTTCGTTTGGATGATCAAAAGGTAGGCAACTTCAACTTGGTAATGGAGTGGGGGTAAGGTTGAGGGGAAAGACGTTGTAGCTTTTAGTGTGGCCTGAGGAAATTGAGTTTAGGTCAGTGCCCACCTTCATTGAAGAAACTCGATTTGGGGGGAAGAAGCTCTTGCTTTCGTATGCATGTATCAAAGTACGGCTCAACCAAAATGGCTGACTGTATCTGGCATTACAGGATTGTTCTTTAACAGACGTTTTTTTCTTCCTCAAAATAAAAATATATTGATTATAGAATCATTATAGGCTAACAGTAGTAATACGCACGTAGAACGCGGCTAGAACCAGAATGGAGGACTGAATTCGGTATTAAATTCAGGATTGTTCGGAAATAAATCTTTAACAGGAGTATTTTATTTTTCTCAAAATAAGACTATTTCATTTCTACCGTATGCACTTCGACTGTAGAATTTATTAAAAACTCTAACGCATCTTAAACATGGAAAAATTTAACCCTGTTTATGAGTTTTGTAGAGTTGGCATCAAAGTAATCCCCACCTACCCATCACGACTTTACGTGTATGGGTGGTGGCATCAGCTCCGTAAGTTATGGGTGGGTGGAGGAATCATCACTACTCAGTAACGGCAAGTTAATTTAGACAATATTGATGATTAAAAGTAGATGGTACTTGAAGCTAAATCTTCAAAGTAGTTGACAATCAATTGGAAGGTACTCTAGTTGTATTTTAACATAGTGATTAACGTACCATTAACTGTACACCATACATACCACTTAACTGTAAATAATTTCTCGACACACATTCAGTGGACTATTGGATGCGACGTCTGTTTCTTTCTTCTATGTGGTAAATAACACAGTATCAATAATTCAGAGTTAAGTTTACAATAAATTATTGTTTACATAGTCTTTTTATGAAAATATACGTATATTTTTTATTTCTTTCAATGACAGACATATTTCATTCTCTGCCCGTTCTCCCCCATAGTCTATTGATCTGTGCAGGGAACTTATACTTAATGGAGTTCTATGCCTCAAACGTTCACTTATTTTATCATACATAAATTTATGTAAAACTATGAAGACTATGTTCAATGTGATATATTATTAGTTTAATAATTCATTTATTAGCTATTTATATCGATTGTTAAAACTAGTATTTAAAAATTTAATGCTAAATTTAAAGCTATAATAAATGATAAAATGTACGAGGAAGTACAATAAAATAAAGAAATGAAAACCGTCTTTATTTCTGTCCAAGAGGTGGTTAGGGCTGCAAAGCCCTCTCTAACACCTAACCTCAAAAGTAGATTAACTCATATTTCAAGTACATTTTGTAAATTACCTATCTAGCTTTAACACGAGACAAACTATAAATTAATAGATAAATATCAGTAAAAAGAAAAAGTAAGTATTAATTTCCATTATAAATCAAGTATTAACAACCCAAAAATACACACTAAGATAGTAAAAACTGTGAAAATGAGCATGTCCTATTAAGTCTCAAGACCCAATCGTCTCGATGAAAGTCAATAATCCTACAAGAGAGATTGTTAGTGTAACAATAAAATATTGAAGATTTACATTTGTAAATTTGTAGTTGCCCCCGTACCCTTGGTGTCCCAGGACATAAAAATCACTCTGTATCATAATGACTTTTTTTTTTAATAAAGAATTTTGAAACGTAAATTATTTTTATTCGTTTTGCTTGATCATTTTCATGGTATTGCAGCATAACATTTCCTAGCCGTTGTTTATGAAACAATTAAAATTTTTTTAATGGCAAGAAAGTGCAGTTATAAAATAACAATGGAATTTATAGGCTAAATATCCTCACTAAACCATATAAGAGCAGCCACAAGGATGTTTTCTTATGCTCAATTCTATTCCTGAATTACATGGTATATTATATTAACCACAACATTGAAGCCATGTTAAATAACAAAATTGGACCAGGAAATCTGATACATACTGATGTTTCTAACCTTGTTTACTATAATGAAACGACCAAAAGGTGCAAAAGCTGTGATATTGCCCCCTGGGTGCCTGATTGATCTGGAGAAAAGTTCCCTTAGCAGCTTTAATACGTTAAGTATATAATTTCGTCCCCATCCAAAGTTAGAGAGGCACCAGTTAAGTTTCATTAGGTCCATTTACAAAGTGCCTAAGTTAGCCCAGTCAAATGAAAACCCCCTTGGGCCTTGAGATGGAAGGGCGGTTCTATGTAGTTAGGGCGAACATTGCTGCTTGTTGAGTGTGTGGAGCATTTAGGACTGAAAAGGCAAAATAAAGTGGTATTACCCGTAACATTGGAGTATGCCATCATCGAGTATTTTTAAAATTATTTTGATTTACTTAGTAAAAGAGTGTTAATTTATTAGCTCAGTTGAGGATTCGAACCTTCCTAGATTTATGTTGATTATACATTTTCAAAATTACTGCTGTCGTTCAAAATGTTCTGAAGTTCTTTGTTAAATATTTCTTATAGTATATGTTAAAGTATTTCTTAATTCACCAAATACTATCCGGCGCATCGGTGGTTCAGTGGTAGAATGCTCGCCTGCCACGCGGGCGACCCGGGTTCGATTCCCGGCCGATGCATATTGCTTTTTATATCACCCATTATCGATTTATATTTTACATAATGTTGATGTATGTACATATTTATCTTAATTCCATAATAATTTTGTCTTTACCTCTGAATTCAAAATAAGAGAGTGAATTGAATATTGACTAGAAATGTTATGATTTCTTTGCATTCATGGAAATACGTCCTATTTTACAAATATTACGTAACTTTAATTTTATTGTATTTTTTCTGTACTGTAATTATGTTTAGGCTATACATTATACTTAGATTATACGTTATAAATGTAAGATCTGGCAAGAATAAAGATACATTACTGTACATTCAAACTACCCAAATTTATTCTAGTAAATATACTTATTATATTCTATTCAGAGAAAATAAATATTTCCCTTATTCACATTTAATCCAGCATGAATGAACAGACTGGCTAATAATTGAGATCAATTTTTCAGAAGTGTATTTACAGTTAGCACAGAGAAGAAAAACAGAGGTCGCATCCACTACTGTGCTGATTGGATGTCGAGTTATAGAAACTTGGGGTGTCAAGTAGTTAGTTCTCAAGTTCTCTGTGTGGATGACAGGATCATATCAGTTGTAAAACGTACGTACACAAAACTAACGTCTCATTTTAATCTACCTCATGTTATTCTATCTCTTATTACACAAAACTAACGTCTCATTCTAATCTGACTCATGTTATTCTATCTCGTATTACACAAAACTAACGTCTCATTCTAATCTACCTCATGTTATTCTATCTCGTATTACACAAAAATAACGTCTCATTCTAATCTACCTCATGTTATTCTATCTCTTATTACACAAAGCTAACGTCTCATTCTAATCTACCTCATGTTATTCTATCTCTTATTACACAAAACTAACGTCTCATTCTAATCTGACTCATGTTATTCTATCTCTTATTACACAAAACTAACGTCTCATTCTAATCTGACTCATGTTATTCTATCTCGTATTACACAAAACTAACGTCTCATTCTAATCTACCTCATGTTATTCTATCTCGTATTACACAAAACTAACGTCTCATTCTAATCTACCTCATGTTATTCTATCTCTTATTACACAAAACTAACGTCTCATTCTAATCTACCTCATGTTATTCTATCTCTTATTACACAAAACTAACGTCTCATTCTAATCTGACTCATGTTATTCTATCTCTTATTACACAAAACTAACGTCTCATTCTAATCTACCTCATGTTATTCTATCTCTTATTACACAAAACTAACGTCTCATTCTAATCTGACTCATGTTATTCTATCTCGTATTACACAAAACTAACGTCTCATTCTAATCTACCTCTTGTTATTCTATCTCTTATTACACAAAACTAACGTCTTATTCTTGTTATTCTATCTCTTTTACACAAAACAAACGTCTCATTGTAATCTACATCGTGCTATTCTATCTATTATCACACAAAACAAATGTCTCATTTTATTAAGTGTATATTTAAACCAATTCAAACATCCCATACCACACAAATCTTGTTTCTCATTATAGTCTGTGTTATACAGCTGAAAACACTTATAGGACTGTGTTGGAATATAATTGGGGTGTTAAAGGCATAGAGCCGATTCGAAACATGTCTTTAAGGGATTATAAATTACAGCCCCAACTTGCCTACATTACACTTAACTCTAATGTATGAGTTAAGTTTATTGGCTCTATAGAGTTACCATTTGGCCAACTTAGTTGAAACAGTTGCGTTAAGTTGTCATTACTAGACACATCAACAATATTCACTATCGGTACGTTCAAACACCCTGTGATCTGTTACTAGAATATCTAAATGCAAACGAAGAATTCAAGACGAGAATATTCAAAGCATATTTAAGCTAATATAAGAATCATAAATAAAGACTCTTAATAGGAATATTTATTGCTCGTACAAATATTCTTCATCTAGGGTAATATTTTTAATATTAAAGGCATTTAACATTTTATCTCACGAAATTTTTAAATAAATCAAGCTTATATTTTGTTTGTAGGGACGTAACATTTCAACATATTTTTGTTTACCTAAGGCGTAAGTAATTTTATAGTAAATATAAGGTCTTAAACGCAAAAATCTGAATATTCTGATCTACTTTCTTTTGAACTTTTATACGCTACATAAAATCCAAAACAGTTTTTCAAAGTCGAAGAAAGTTATATTTCATTGTTATTATTTCGTTACTTTTTTTAGGGCTCTAGTAGTTTGAACTGAAATATTTTAATCCCGATTACATCAGGAATCTGGGTCACAACTGAGGTACTTGAAAAGCAATTTCCCCATGGTTAAGGTGCTAGCCGTTCCCAAACTACCAAGACACCACTAGAAAGTCGTCAGCCATATAGTTGATGTACAACTTTACCGTCAGCGGGCTGAAACACGCTATTTTATTTCAACTGTACGGTTTGTGTTTATCATTATAATAAGCACAATTTGATTATTAATGATCCAGTCTAGTAGACCATAGGTTGATATTATGAGTTATGTACTTAGAAATCATCAAAATTATATTTAAAGTTATACATATTTAACTGGAAAAACGTTTTAAAACACTAAGTTTTTATACAAACCAACTTATTGTCCACTATACAGTAATAGATATTCACATATAAAATACTTATGTCCTAACAAACTTTACCAACATTCATGCTCTTAAAGGTTGAGGTTTTCAAAACAAATTATTCATTATTGTTCATCATTAAGACGCCCATTGTACATATATGAGCGACTTTAAGGAGCGAATGAGTGTACATGAACGAGTGTAATCATGGCTACTAAACTAATGCTGACCGTTCCTTAGAAAGAGCCATTTATTAATATACAACAGCCCGGCCAACTAAGGAACCTACAGATTTTTGTGTGAAATCCGAACAGCGTAGTATTTTTCTGATTTTCAGCTGATTGATAAGCCGGATACTTAGTTCTCTTCCCTACACAACACATGTGCCCTGATTACCACCCAACTCGGACACCCCAACCTTCTCTAGAAGTGTCCATGCCGATGGCGACCATTGAGCGTTCGCCGTGCCAGTTTTTAGAGGACTGATTATAGAACCCATCGATTACAATCTCCACAAAACTTTATCCCCAAGTAGGTGGTTAATCTAAGACCTATGTAGAGGGTGTGAGAGTAGGCAAAGAGATTTTCTTTGACTTTGTCAACGTGATTAAAGACGCACAATCATCCCCAGTCGGCGTCATCTTGCTAATTGAATAGATAAAGTCAAGTAGTGGAGTCAATTACTTAAAGACTCTGACTTAGGGTCGCTTAATCTTGTATTATCGAGTAATTAGTCATCCAACTCTTCCGATTTGTGAATGGAAAGGAAGGGTTGATGATCTCCAATGAGATACCATTATATCCCCTTAAAAGTCTTCTAATATTCTAATAATCTTATAATATACAAAGGAGTATTTTATGATTTGCAAATAATATCTTTGATTACATTATTGATACTTTTGGAAGTCTTAATTTAAGATTTGTGTTTTAATGCTTGCACAGCATTTTCATGTAGATGCAATTTAATGTAAAATGTATGTTCAATTAATTAAAAAGAATATGGAAGTCATGCATAATAAGTTTTTAGTATACATAAAAATAGTATTATTATTTCAATTTTAAACGTCATATAGAATGTGGTTGGACATCTTGTATTTTGCCACCGCTGTGGGATGCCACAAGGAAGTGATTTGTCCCAAGAAATACATTGAGTAACAGAAATATGATTAAAGTAAATCAGGATATTTTTCACTGTTCATAACTTATTAAATTAAAGAACAACTAATATATTCAGTTTTAAGAATTATGTAATGTACAGTTCTCGATATGTTTGTATTTTAATAAAAATTCACCCCAAGCAGATAAAATGCGTGTTACGATAATCATAATTTAAGCATTACGTATAGCAAACTTCATCCTCGTCAAGCAAAACTATGGGGGATTTGACAGAAAATCCAAATTTTTAAATTTAAGAATGTCTTAAGTATAGACACAAGTGTACATACTTCAATACATCAAATCTTTGTCAACATAAACATAACTTAACTGTTTCATTACTGTCGATACAACAATCATGACGTATCAGAAATGAATTATCAGACCCTGCAATTAAATTATATTGTAAAAGTCATTTAAACAATGTAAGAATTTAAATATTTAAAGGTGAAAATAAGCTAGTTACAATTTATAGTGTGTTAAAACATACTTAATAATATATCCGTAATAAATGTACCTAATATAAACGTATTAATTCCATTACTTATTTTCAGTTTTTAACAAACAAGGTATTAACATGTTTTGTCTTTTCGTGAGCTATTTTTATTGCGTCTTCACAATTCTTTTCTCCTTTGTTCGGTTTCCATGACATTCGCTTTAAAGTGTTAAGAAGGCAACCATTTTGAAAATAATGGCGATAAAACCGTCTTCGCATTGTCATTCATTTAATATTATTAATTAAAAATATTTAATAAAAAATAAAAAAATTAAAACCACACGAAAAAACAGACAGACGCTAAACGAAGTGATATTGACTATAATGTTAGAGGAACTTTTATGCTTATTTTTACTTGTTATATCACATTCCAAAATATTGCATTTTTTGAAATATAAACATTGTTGTAAAAGCTATGAAAAAATAGCTGATCAATTTCAGTCAATACTCTTTCGAATGTCTCATAACTTTATTTTTAATAATTTTAAAAACTATTAAAATGTCATTAGGCTATTATTATGGTTATTGAAACAACCTTTAAAAAAAACAGGACTAACTCCTTTTTAAAGAAGAAATGTAATATCTAGTAAATCAAGTCATCCTATAGGTCTAACGTATGAGTTCTAAATTAAAGAGCCGATCAGTTTTAGATCTCGTCTCCAATTCCCAGTTCGAGGATTCACTCCCAGTCCTTCCCCTGACAATCGTATCGGCGATGTTTGTCGGGTCCGATAAGATTAGGGCACCATTAGACGTAATCCGGGTGGTGCGAGTGCAGCAAGGCGTGTCGCTTTTGTGCGTAATCCATAATGAAGTGGAGTCCTTGGCAGGTAAGTGCCAGGCTAACAGCAACGGTTAAAATAACAACAGGTATAGTCTCGGGACAAAAACGCTTCCTTGTCACCTCCCATAGTGAAAGCACAGTACAAGATGTTCATCAATATGATGTATGAAATTCAAATAATAATAATTTTTATTTTTACAAAACTTTAATGATAGTTTTAGCTATTTAAGTGTTTTTTTACAGCTGGCAAACATATTTCTCATATTGTTTAGTTTTTATTATTATTTAATTAATATTTTATTACTTTAATAAGGGCCCAATCCAACTATGCGGAGTACAGCCACTACTGTTTTGATGATTTGATCTGGCTTTATGCCCATACTTTTCATTTTTCCAGAATGTGCTCTCTTTTTTTTCAGAAGACAAGGTTGTTCAAGTTTTTTAAAGTCAACCTTTAGCCATCTTTCCAATAAAAAACTCTATTGATTGAATATTGGATTTTAATTCAATGTTTAATTTAACTCTATGTTTGCAATTTAATTATCGTTAAATTGTATTACCTTCATCATGTACGATATTACACAGCTAACGCTTCAACTAACTTATATGCCCCCTCCCCCGACCTATGAATACAAACCCAACTATTTACCCAACAAACAGAATGCCTAACGCCGGACTATTCCGTTCTATGAACAGGTCCACCCATCTATCCGACACACATTTACTGGCAGTTACAGTTCATCCTTAAGAGTCTGCACAGAAAGTAGCCATATTGAATGTATTCCCATGAGGGTAATTTTAAATGTGGAACAGCACCGTGACTTAACGATTTGTCTGAAAATTAAATTTTTTATATACTGTAGTTTGAAAAGGCGGAAAATTTACTTGAGAATCCACTTTATTTAAATTTTGATTGGTTAATTGCATTTTTTAAAACATAAACCACTTATATAAAATTCTAAATTTATATTTAATTACAAGTAATTGTGTTTATTTTAATACGAGGATTTACTAGTAACTTTTACGCATTTTCACGTTACTATAATTAAAATTATAGACCTAATTTTACAAATAATTGTTAATAGTGTTTACCAGTGAATATTTTTGTGTCCCTCAAGCCTCTGACCCTCTAACTAGTGTTGACTTTGAAACTACTTGCAACTCCGTTCACTATCAGAAGACCGGTTGTCGTCTGTCCTCAAACCATTCTGTGATTTGAACAGTCATGGCAGTTTACTCTCCTTCCCCGCTTGGTTACCAGGCAGCGCTAGTTATCAGTAGCTGACACCCGCATTTCTCAGTTGAACATTACTTCACCTGAAAACGTTTCATTCGTAAATTTTTTAACATATGTATTTTACTAAATATATATGTATGTATGAATAAAAAACATCATGCTTTATAGGATAAGTGTAAGTAGTGCTCCCTGATATAGATTCATCTAACGGGTTTTGTTTCATTAAAAAAATAGAGATTATAACAATATATATTTGTACTTAATATAAATATATTAAAATAAATCAGGAGAGAAAATAAAAATCTGATTTCAGGGGGATTTAGACAATTTTTTTCTCTTAAAAAAAGGTATAAAATTTTACGTTAAAAAATGAGGCTGTAATCTTTTTTTGAAATTAACATAAGGAAAACCAAATCCAATATGGCAGTAGGCGTAGCAGGCTCTTGTCACAGTACTGTCCCACATTTAAAATTCCTCTAATAGAAATAGATCCAATATGGCGACAACCGATCCAGACTCTTCACCAAGGATATGTCGTCATACTCCTGGACCTTGGGTCTACTTCCTACAGCAGCGACTGTCCTGAGTCCAGTGGGCCGCAAAATCCCTGACAAAGACACACATCTCACCTCTAATGACCTAGGAGACCGGGACTGTTGAAGCGTAACACCGCAGCCGCGTCGATAAGTAGATATTTTGACAGAGATTCCAAGGACCACTCTCCTTTGTCGCCTAATCCCGGGGAGATTGAGCCAGGACCCTCTCTCCCGACGGGCTGCGCATACATAGGCAATGAGCTGCGACACTTCCCAATCTCAGAGTGCGACCAAGTGTGAAGTGGAAATGGCGAATTGGGTTCCTGTAGGACATGTGTGCAGGAATTGTACGCAAATCTCTGGATTAGTTGGATCAATGAAGCAGTAATCCGGTCTCGTGAAAAATAAAATACTTCGGTAAAACCATTCTATGATTTTCACATTTATTTATTTGTATGGATAGAAAAACATAAATGTACTATATAGCTAATCTTACAGTAGTATAATTGTAAGTGTTGTAATACTAGTAATTTTAACTTTAATAGCAATTTTCTTATTATTTATTTTGTTTGTTTAATATTTAATATCAGATACATGATTTCAATCAGGTTTTTTAAATTTATCTCTCTAGCTATCGCTAATAGAGAGAGAGGTATAATGATAAAAAAAAAATAATAATAATAATAATAATTTACTAAAATAAAACAAAAACTAAAAATATTAATATAAATAAGTGGTATTAGGCGTTAGTGTTTTTCTAATGTTTGGATATAATTGATCGAACTTCTTGTTTATTTTTATTATTATTATAATACTTTTAGAGTGGATGGTGTATTTTAGAATATTATTATATTTTGTATTCAATTTAAAACAAAAGGAATATTTTAAAGAAAAGAAAACTCCTTTATTTAAGTGAACCAGGACGATTCCTTAGGATAATTATATAACTAAAATTGCCTCTTTTTCAAGTTGAAATTTCCAAAAGTTAAAAAATAATGATAAATATAAATAAATGTTGTGCAATTGACAAAACTAACTAATGTAAAAATATGTATGTAAGTTATAACTGTACAAAATAATGAGTCAAACAACAACTACGAACGCAAAAGCAGTAATAGTCTACGCAAAGCAAAATTAATAAATAACCTGTAGTTAGCAACAATAAATATGATATGTTAAGAAGTATAAATGAAGCTTTTCATATATAGAATATCAAATAAGGATACTGCTTAAGAAAATTAGCCAAACAGAAATAATAACAACGGCAGAAACAATAGCAATAATAAAATTATATTTATTTTCAAATCGAGCAAACATTCTCACAAGTTTTAATTTTGTATGTCTAGTTAGTCGTTAGGTTAGTTATAAAAATAGTTTTATTTTTCGGTATCAGCAATTCCTAAATTAAGTCTCACAAATCTTACGAATGCCCATCAGATTTTGGTTTCAACTTCATAATTAAATGAATTGTATGATTGGAGTTTTACTTTAAAAATACAATTTCATAAATCATACTCAGGTTGTTTGTTACTGCAATTTAACTCTCCTTCCCATTGATCCTGTGTAGTCAGTGTCATCTATTCCAATTTTTCGTTTTGAGCGTTTAAGCAGATTCTAAAAATACTCTAACCTAACCTTCTCTTCAGCATTTTCCCTCTCTTTTACTTGAATTCTTCTTTATTATGGATCGAGAAAAATTTCGTTGGAATACCGTAATTATAATCCCTAATATTTATGCATCTCTCGAGAGTTCCTAAACACCATAAAAATTCTATTTTAGTAAAAAAAGTATACGAGAAATACAGTTAACAAGGCAAAAAATTCCTTTTAGTTGTTAAATAACCATGAAAGCCATTTTGTTTAAACAAATAGGTTTTAAGTGTTACACAAGAAGCGTCATGCTTTAGGATAATAACTGTACTATTATATACACGAGGGTATAGTAAGGGGTATATATACTATTTACGCAACACACCTTAACACCAGACCACCATAACAGAATAAAAAGTAAAACAACTAATATCCAAGGGGAAATCATTCGTTGTACAAACATTCCATAAGAGGGCTCGCTTCCAAATGAAAAGTTATCGTTTGTTAATCCCAAAGTTGTGTTTTAATGCCCTTAATCATGACTCAGTTATTAAACTCCCCCGCCATTACTAAGAGGATTGTGATTTATCACTTCAATTATCCACTAAACCCTCCCCTAGGTTTTCTCTTACTTACAGACAACAAAGCTAACTGTTTTCTTGGAGGGAGCAGATCCCTCATGTATAATCGGTGTTGAAGGGGTGGGAGGCGCGCGGGGGTGTCCCCTGAGACATAGGGGCCACCCCCACCACCACGCCTAAGCACCCGGGTGACCGCACGAAACGACAAACGAATTATCCAATATTATTGCTACCCCACTGCCACCCGTAAACACTCTATTACATACATGCCTGAACCCTAATATCCCAAATTAATGGAGTGCCACCCCCTCCCGACTAATGTACACCTTTTATGTCATCCTCCCTCCACAACAACTGGTCGACTGACTCACTCTCGACTCTCCCCAAAGTCCATTTTTCTACAGCTTTACGAGACACCTTTTAGAAAATTAAAGTCATCCCTCCTGGCTCACCGTGATGGCATAAGGTAGTAATTAAAACATCTGGTGGACAGAAACACCCTCTCTGGTCCGTCCATCACTAGATCGATACTAAAGATATGTTTTTTTGCCACTAGCGCACTAATAGAAGTAGATTTATTTGTGGATCTGTAACTGCTCTTTGTTACCACCCCTGTGTTTAAACTTCAACACAACCTTTCTGTAACTGAGGCTTCTTCTGTGTCGATGCATGCTCTTTGTTACCACCCCTGTGTTTAAACTTCGACACAACCTTTCTGTAACTGAAGCTTCTTCTGTGACGATGCATGCTCTTTGTTACCACCCCTGTGTTTAAACCTCGACACAACCATTCTGTAACTGAGGCTTCTTCTGTGACGATGCATGCTCTTTGTTATCTCCTCTGTGTTTAAACCTCGACACAACCATTCTGTAACTGAGGCTTCTTCTGTGACGATGCATGCTCTTTGTTATCACCTCTGTGTTTAAACCTCGACACAACCATTCTGTAACTGAGGCTTCTTCTGTGACGATGCATGCTCTTTGTTATCTCCTCTGTGTTTAAACCTCGACACAACCATTCTGTAACTGAGGCTTCTTCTGTGACGATGCATGCTCTTTGTTATCTCCTCTGTGTTTAAACCTCGACACAACCATTCTGTAACTGAGGCTTCTTCTGTGACGATGCATGCTCTTTGTTATCTCCTCTGTGTTTAAACCTCGACACAACCATTCTGTAACTGAGGCTTCTTCTGTGACGATGCATGCTCTTTGTTATCACCTCTGTGTTTAAACCTCGACACAACCATTCTGTAACTGAGGCTTCTTCTGTGACGATGCATGCTCTTTGTTATCACCTCTGTGTTTAAACCTCGACACAACCATTCTGTAACTGAGGCTTCTTCTGTGACGATGCATGCTCTTTGTTATCACCTCTGTGTTTAAACCTCGACACAACTATTCTGTAACTGAGGCTTCTTCTGTGACGATGCATGCTCTTTGTTATCACCTCTGTGTTTAAACCTCGACACAACCATTCTGTAACTGAGGCTTCTTCTGTGACGATGCATGCTCTTTGTTATCTCCTCTGTGTTTAAACCTCGACACAACCATTCTGTAACTGAGGCTTCTTCTGTGACGATGCATGCTCTTTGTTATCACCTCTGTGTTTAAACCTCGACACAACCTTTCTGTAACTGAAGCTTCTTCTGTGACGATGCATGCTCATTGTTACCACCCCTGTGTTTAAACCTCGATACAACCTTTCTGTAACTGAAGCTTCTTCTGTGACGATGCATGCTCATTGTTACCACCCCTGTGTTTAAACCTCGACACAACCTTTCTGTAACTGAAGCTTCCTCTGTGACGATGCATGCTCATTGTTACCACCCCTGTGTTTAAACCTCGACACAACCTTTCTGTAACTGAAGCTTTCTCTGTGACGATGCATGCTCTTTGTTACCACCCCTGTGTTTAAACCTCGACACAACCTTTCTGTAACTGAAGCTTCCTCTGTGACGATGCATGCTCATTGTTACCACCCCTGTGTTTAAACCTCGACACAACTCTTCTGTAACTGAAGCTTCCTCTGTGACGATGCATGCTCTTTGTTACCACCCCTGTGTTTAAACCTCGACACAACCTTTCTGTAACTGAAGCTTCCTCTGTGACGATGCATGCTCATTGTTACCACCCCTGTGTTTAAACCTCGACACAACCTTTCTGTAACTGAAGCTTCCTCTGTGACGATGCATGCTCATTGTTACCACCCCTGTGTTTAAACCTCGACACCACCTTTCTGTAACTGAGGCTTCCTCTGTGACGACATGCTCATTGTTACCACCCCTATGTTTAAACCTCGACACAACCTTAGACTAAAATGGTCAACAAAATATTTGTGTTATCAATTAAAATATTTTAAAAATATGCTAGGTTTATGCTGACTATTCGGTTTTAAAACTTATCTATTCTAATTATGTTTATTTGTTAACAAACGAGATAAAATTAATGTTTAAATTTACCACAAAATAAAATGGACCACAGAAAATCTTGCAATATAATAAAATAAAATGAAAATTTGTTTATAATTAAATAATAATATAAAATGAATTTACTTTAGGAAAATATGACTTTACTTATTAAAAAATAAATAAATAAAATTATGTAAACCAGGCCTATAAATTATAAAATCGTCGATATACTAAAACACCTTAAAATTATATGCTACTACCAGTATTGAACAGCGGGCCATTACAAATATCCAAGTCAAAGGTTCTGAAAATTTTATTTTTCAAAAAAACTTTTTACATGTAGCATATTGTAGTAAAGCAAATGTTACTATTGCATTGATATAGGCATAAACGGATATTACAATATTCGGACGATTCCCCGAAAAAAACCTTCATTCTGAAATAAAAAAGATAAAATAGAAATTGATTTTTGTATCTATCAAAATGTTGATCTATTATAGACTAATTCAATTTCAATCAACTCCACAAATATTTTACATGAAGTACATACATCTTCATAACAAAGCATCATATGAATGCTTGCGGGAATATTTATTATTTTTGCTACTATTACAATTTCTATTGACTTTTGTTTATAACAGCTTAGCAATACAGGAACTTTTATGCCCTGATTGTGATATTTTTTATTTTTTTTTTTTTTTACTTTTGAGTATATATCATTTTCATGTTAACTAGAAAAATACAAATATAGCCTATGGCTTTTAAATCAAACTCTACTTACTTAACACAGCAATTTTTTTGCATCTATTCTATTACTCGTTCTTAGCAGCCGAGATGCCATCGTCGTTGCTTTAGCAATCTGTCTCACACTGAGTAATAGAAATTAGTTCTGTAACAAATATTAATTATATAAAAAAATAACGAAAACAAAAATATAAAAAAGAACACATAACATGCACGTAAACTATTCAGAACATAATTAATAAATTATGGTAAATTATATTATACACCACAAGAATTATAATGACGTATAACGTGACGTAGAGGATTTCAAGATTCCAGCAGTGACCTTAAGTTTATGACACAGCCTGTCTCTGGAGTTATCAATACCCATACAATAAATGTGTATGGGTGGGTGGAGCAGCTGTCCATACAAAGGGAGTTCTATTGACATTCTCAGATTATCATAATCATTCTATTTCTTACCTGGGTCTTCACCTATCGAATGACACTTCACGTGTTATGATAGATAATTGTTACGAACCGAATCGTTGAAATAGGCACTAATGTTTTTCTGCATTTTTCGTGAAGCGAAATGGCCCTCTTAAGTTGTTCGTGCATAATTTACTTGGGGCTACTTTCATGGGACACTCTGCATATTAAATTAATTTTTCCTAAAACCAAAAAATACTTTGTAGAATTTACTCTATTCAACTAAAGAACCAAGCAAGCCCTGATTTCCTGCGCAGGGAGTTAATCCTAGGACGAGAGAATATTTAAACACCTCCCCAACAGCTGGGGCGGTGACATCAAGAGCCTAATACAGGAGGAGCCTGAAAGTAATCTCCCCAAGTCCTGAGATTAAGAAGCCGACTTTCTGAGCCTGAATGCCACAATGAAATGGCTGACTCAAACACGACCCTACTTGCAATGTGAAGAGGGAAGTAGTTTTTGCAACAACTTGGAGACTTCATTCTGGCCGTTTATTTCTGAGAAAGACTTCATACAAGTGCGTCTTTTTATGACAAATTGCTTTCTGTACTTCTTTGCTTGGACTTTTTTAATCGGACGATTTCTATAATATTGTAATACACTGTAACATATACATTTATGTCAATAAAGTTTTGATTTGAAATTTGCATTCCGTTCAAATACACCCGTATATATTTTAATAAAGTAGAATTCCTTATTGAGGGTGAATATTTGGTGCTCAATTGTTGCTATCAACATGGACACTACTAGAAAAATCTGTGGTGTCCTTGGTGGGTGGTAGTCGGGATCCGAATGTTCTATAGAGAAGAAAACTGAGTATCAGACTTATCCCTTGGCTGAAAATCAGACCAATACTACGTGGTTCGAATTCTACGTAAAACTGTAGGTTTCTTAGATTTTCTGGCTATGGCGTTTTTAATAAATGGCTCTTTACATGGAACAGCCAGCCTTAGTTAGTAAAATGACTACATTCGTACATCTACACTCATCACACTCATTCGCCCTCATACTCGCCCATATCTCTATAATCGGCGAATTAGTGAATAATTATATTAATAATAAATCATAATACATCAGTGAAACCCTTTCACATAAAGTATTAGGGGTATCAGTTTAAGAACTATCGCCTAATTTCCCTATTTGCATTTTCTCAAACATCTTTGGAAAATAACTCTTTCTTTCTCAATTCACAGATTTCGCACAAGCGTCCTGGAGGATTTGGATTGGTAACAGATGTGGGTGTTTTGACAAGGCCAAAATGTTTTATTGTGTAAATATCTCCCTGCTTTTGGGAAATCTGATTATTTTAGAATAATTGGGGTAGCAAGTTTAAATAGGTTAAAGTCGTTCCTTGTGAGTCAAAAACAAATGGTTAAAACTTCCACTGCTCAAGGCCCGTCGTGATCTCAATCAGAATAGGAGTACACAATATTGTATTTGGTCATTAGTCCTCTTCTTCTTGTATATAAATTATTTAAATTTTAGAAAGTTCAGTTCTGATTATTTATCTGTGCTTATGACGAGTCTATCTTGGTCAAACGTGAACTTATCAATTTTGTTTTCAAATCTTGCAACATCACAAGAAGAACAAATCATGATTTTGAAACCAATAGTATTCTAGTCAGCAGAAAAAAAAACTCAACCATAACATCTGTATCAGGCATCAGTAACATCAGAGAAATTAGGCAATGTAATAATCATGGATTATGAGTCTAAAATGGCAATGAGACTTGACTGGTTTACTTAAACAAATTTGACTCCTAATTGCTTTCACAAATCATAGACATTTGAAACGACTGTTTAATATTTTAGAATTAGGATTTATAATTATTAATTTTCATATTTCAAATTTTCATACATTCCATATTTTTATTTATTTTGTTAACAATCAAAATCATTCATTCCATTACATATAACATCCGGCTTTACAAACTACATATTCTCGCTTGAATTTAAGCAACTATCTTTAAAACATATTTACTGCAAATGAAAAATAAAATTTTTAACATGGTGAAACTGTCTTAATAATACTATCAGTTCTTTTTTACTGCTATATTGATTTTAGAATTTAAAGATTTATTTTCTTGGCAAAGTATTTTTTACAAAATATATTTACAAGTTAGTGAATTAATGCAGTTTTCACAAACATTGACCCTTAAATTAAGCAGTAGTAATAATGTTTTCATTGCATTTTGTTTGGTAAAATACAGTAAACAAATCAGAAATTTTAACTTTTAGGGTTTATTTTATTGTATATTATAACAATAATTACAATATCACAAACATAATATATAACAGAACTACAGCTTTGTTTTCCCTATTATTCTCCGTTCCACGTCCCCAATACCTCGACACAGAAGGATTGTCAGTTGGGCCACAACACGGTCGGTGCCTGTCGTCTCCGTGATTGCAGCATAGCCACGGTTGACAGACTTCCTATAGCCCCCTATTGGTTTGCACACTATTGGTTGCACTCCGTCCGCCTGGTTTCCGCCCGTTCGGGCTAGAACAGCACGCTTCTTTGTTTTCGCCGTATGGCTCAGTGGCAGACAAGTACTTGATTCAAACGAGCGTTTTAATTAGTCCAAGAGAATACAAAATTAAGATTCACTTTAAAACAGTTAGTACGTTTTTTGAATAAAAAGTGTATTTGTTGAACAAAAAAAATTGTATAAATGGCTGTATTTTTGACTATCTCCAGTATGTTATCCAATAAAAAATTTAGAATTATCCTAGTTTGTACATTTAATATGTAAGGCTAACACGTGGTTAGTTTAAACTAATTTTGTATTCTATTGTTATTGACGTATCGTATAAGGAACATTATCACTTTTGGGTAAGGTCCCCTATTCCGTATAATATTGTTATTGATGTATCATATGAGGGACATTAGGCTATCACTGTTGGGTAAGGTCCCCTATTCCGTATAATATTGTTATTAATGTATCTTATAAGGAACATTATTAATTTTGGGTAAGGTCCCCTATTCCGTATAATATTGTTATTGATGTATCATATGAGGGACATTAGGCTATCACTGTTGGGTAAGGTCCCTATTCCGTATAATATTGATATTGATGTATCGTATAAGGGATAATATAGTGTCGGATAAGGTTCCCTATTCCGTATAATATTGTTATTGTTATATAAGGTCCTATATACGGTATAATAATGTAACTGATACATCGTATAAGGGACATTATCACTGTTGGATAAGGTTCCCTATTCCGTATAATATTGTTATTGTTGTATCGTATGAAGGACATTATCACTGTTGGGTAAGGTCCCCTATTCCGTATAATATTGTTATTGACGTATCGTATAAGGGACATTATCACTGTTGGGTAAGGTTCCCTATTCCGTATAATATTGTTATTGATGTGTCGTATAAGGGATCTTATCATTGTTGGATAAGGTTCCCTATACGATACAATATTGTTACTGACGTATCGTATAAGGGACGTGATCAGTGTAGGATAAGGTCTCCTATACGGTATAATATTGTTATTGATGTATCGTATAAGGGATATTATCACGTTGGGTAAGGTCCCCTATTCCGTATAATATTGTCATTGATGTATCGTATAAGGGACATTATCACTGTTGGATAAGGTTACCTATTCTGTATAATATTGTTATTGTTGTATCGTATAAGGGACATTATAACGTTGGGTAAGGTCCCCTATTCCGTATAATATTGTTATTGATGTATCGTATAAGGGATATTATCACTGTTGGGTAAGGTCCCGTATCCCGTGTAATATTGTTATTGATGTATCGTATAAGGGACGTTATCACTGTCGGATTAGGTCCCCTATACGGTATAATATTGTAATTGTCGTATCGTATAAGGGAGGTTATCAATGCCGAATAATGTCCATTGTATGATATTTTATTGTTTTTGACTCTTTAGAGGACGTTATTATTTCATTAGGACTTTATTTTTTATTTATTAACCTTTTTTGCGAATAGGTCATCATTGCCAACTTTTCGCATACTGCTATTCTGGCCAGAAAATCTAAAACTGAACAAAGAGCTTATTAATTTTAGTACTATGAAGATTATAGATGCTAATTTACATATTTTAATGTTTGTATTATTTACTGTTATTTGTTCTGTTGATATTCATATTTGTTGTAATTTAATATGTTTCGTTATTATCATTGTTTATAATTAATTATTCATAACTGTAATATTATTTATGCTATTGTACTATTGATTATTATGTATTTATTATTACTGTTTTGTATTATATACAGATCTTATGTTGTGTTGCTTTAGTATTACTTATCCAATTCTGCACATAATTACTAAATGTTATTTAGTATTTACTGCATTTATGTTATTATTTTAGTACTGTATAGGGTGTTATCCAGTTGAGTTTTGATACTTGTTATCTTTATTTTTATGTGGTTTGAGTTTACAGATTACATTGCATTTTAATAAGTTTTTTCTTTGTTATACTATTTTCCTGTATATGTAAAAACAGTCTTATAGAGATAAAGTACTGTTTTTACTTCTTTGTTTAAATTATTGTACAATTCTGTATGTGGCGTAAATAAATAATTAAATCCGGATAGATGTGACGGATTTTGCTATTCACATTAAAGTTCTAATGTGATTTAAAGATTACATGATAAAATAAACAGAAAATCCGTAAAACTTAAAAATTATATTTTGCACTTTCTCCACACATAAGCTAGGCATATTTCGAATTATTATAGTTGGATTTAGAGGGGGAGAAGATTTATCGACTCAAAAGCTAAACATATTCTTGGAACAGTTAAAAATCTGGCTGAAAACGAGTGTTTGATGGGCTGGACCCGGCGTGGGAGGGGGGATAAAGATCGGGTTGCACCTTTATTCAACAGCGTCCAGCACGGCTTAATTAATATGTTCATTAAAAGCTAGCGAGCGCCCTCTTTGTTACAGATTGCCAAACAATGGAAAACTTGCTGCGCTTAGGGAAGGGTCAAGCATATCTTTGTTAATGGGCGTACGTCCGTCCTGCCTGTACATGACTGGGCGTACGTCCGTCCTGCCTGTACATGACTGGGCGTACGTCCGTCCTGCCTGTACATGCCTCGGTTGTATTGATTACAACAATCGGTGCTTTAGTTTCAAATGATAGTTCAGTTATTTCCTTTTATTTCTTATATTAGTATTATTAATTTTCTTTAAACACAGATGGCATGTTCAGTCATTATTCAACATTATTATTACTCAGAATTAAGACGTCGATCGAAGAGATATCGGTGAATATGAGGGGTGAATGAGTGTATATGAACTAGTATAATCATCGTTACTAACTAAGGTCGACTGTTCTTCAGGAAGAGACATTTATTAACAGCCGACTAGCCAGGAAAATAAGGGACCTACAGATTAAAGAAGAATCCTAACCAAATAGTTTTGGTATGAGTTTCAGCTCGGTTACAAGCTATATACTCAGTTATCTTCTCTACACAACAGCCGGACCTTGACTACCACCCAACACGGACACCCCACACTTCTCTAGTAGTATCCACTTCGATGGCAATATTGAGAGGTCCGAGTATAGAACCTACCGCCTACAAACTCCACAACACTTTATCCCCAAGTAGCTGCGTTATACACTGTACCACTAGAACTGACAATGGTAAATTTGAGTATGGGTGGGTGAGTGGGTTATTCCACTGTTTTATGTCTCTAATTACTACCGTGTTTTACCAGCAGCTGTTGTAGACCTCGTATACTAAAAAAAAAAAAAAAAAAAAAAAAAAAAAAAAAAAATGGCACGTGTATTTTTATTACATGAGAAATCCATTTTTGAGTAAATAATCAAAGATTTTTGTTACTTTTAGTTTGTTTATTTTTTTAAGTTACAATTTTATATTTTTTAAGTTTAATATTGTAACTGCTGGTTTGCATTAAATACCTGGATATCCGTATAAATTGTTTTTATAAGTACTCAAGATTTCTGTTACAGTATTTACATTTTGCTATTTATCTATTTATTTATTTTTTAATTTAACATCATTATTGCTGATTCGTATAGAATATTCTAGTCCACTATTTTGTTATTTCAAAATTTCTTAGGTGTTCTATTACATGGTATTGTGGATTAGTTATTTTCTTATGTTATCTTGTTGCTTTTATGTTAGTGGTATATGTCATATTGGTAATTGAATTGAAATCAGTCATGCTTTATTATTTGTTATCAATACTATTATTATGTTCAATAAAACCAATACATTTTAATTTCAACTAGTATTGGTTTTATTGAATCGAATTCAAAATTACTATTTTTAGATATTTTAGTTTTAAGAAATCAAAATTCTCAAAATATTGATTTTAATATACATATAGAAATCCAACTCACACCAACAGATTCATCACCAATGATTCAAATCATCCGCCAACTCAAAAAAGAGCAGCATTCAACAACATGATTTATAGAGAACTTTCTTAAATCAAAAATATTGCTGTTTACAATGGATATAATCCTATGTTAATTGATGATATATTTTAAAAGTCTGTTAAGAAACAAATTAAAAAATGAAGAACTACATTAAAATAAATAAAAGAAAGAGAAGACATTTATTGGGCAAGTTTTACATTTAACAAACAATTATCAAGAACTATTCAACACTCATTCAAGAAAAATTCAAATATCAAACCTTGATTCAAAACTACCAACAAATTAAAAAACAAACTGAATAACCCTAAAGACAAAATTAAAAATGAAAATCTATCAGGAATCTATGACATTAACTTTGATAACTGCGAAGAAAAATACATAGGACAGACCAAAAGAATTTTAAAAATGAGATTCAAAGAACACTTTTCGCACATTAAATTTAACAGAGAAGAAAAGTCAGCAGTTGCTAGACATTGTTTGAAAACATATCATAATATCAGCAAAGAAAATTAAAAAATAATAAAGTCGGTTTCATATTCTAAATACTTAATTACCTGGGAAACACATTTTATAAACAAAAATAATTCATATGTAATGAACAATGAAAATGGGCCTATTCAAAATTCTCGTTTATTATCAACTTATTTTATCTACTTATATTATTTATATATATTATTTACAAAATATTTATACTTATATTCTTTAAATTATTTACATATGTTTTCCCAATTAATTATTGTCTTGTTTGTTTACAAATAAAGCTGTGTTGCCTGATGACGAAAGGCCTAGTTGAAATGAAAATGTATTGGTTTTATTGAACATTTTATAATTTGAACATATTAAGTGACCAATATCAACTCTATCTCAACTTCAATAATATTCTTATTAATTTTCAATATTTTACTTTACTTTTAGGTCTCTTGTTATAAAAAAATCATAAATCATAAGTTAAACTTTAAATACTTATATATTACTATAGTTAGCCTACGTTAATATCAATTCTTTCTTACTATCAGAAATTGTTCGTTTTTTCTTGTTACTGATTAATTCGTTATTGCTTAATGAGTTATTATCGTTATTGCTTGCATTAATATATTTCACTTCTTTTATTTTATTTATTTATTTTTTATTTATTTATAAGACGCCGATCGTCAAGATATGGGCGAATATGGATTTCGAATGAGTGTGATGAGTGTTGATGAGCGAATGTAGTCATTGTTACAAACTAAGGCCGACTATTCCTTAGAAAGTATCATTAATAATTAATAGCCCAATGACAAATGAACAGCCGGTGGTTATCAGCTGATCCTTCTCAAAATGTATTATGACTCTGATTGGGATCGAACTGACAACCTTTAGCACATGAAGCTGGGATTGAACCAACTACGCTACCGACCAATCGTACTATTATTATGCATGCATAATTTTTGTTTCAGTCTGCCTTAATGGGGATGTGTTTCTTCCTCATTTTTATTTAATTTATTACTGCATATTGTTCTTTCTTACTTTGTAAAATATTTGTACCGTTGATAATGAAATAAACTATCTCTCAAGTATGAAGGTGCATTGTCGCGAATAAAATAAAATAAAAATGCTCAACAGAAGTGAAATTGTTCACTCAGAAGCCATTGTAATGAAATGGCGACTTCGGTGAAAATGAAAAAGCAAGAAGAGAGCCACCAAATGACGTGGCCAGTTGTAAAAATTAAGTAGCCCTTTGATGGTGACCGAATGAACACTTTGACGTCGGCTCAGGGTGGATTTAAAAAAGGACAGGACTTATTTAAGGGTGAGGTTTTTATGAAATTAAACGAAGTACCAGTGACATAGATGGATCTGAGACCCTCTGTTGCGGCTGTTGGCCTGGTATAATGTTATTTCAAGTAATTGTGCTTTTTAATTACTTGAAATACTAATTAGCCAGCACCGTTTTAAATTAACAGTGATGGAAAATTTTTCATATGCAAGTAAAAAATGTAATATGTTTTTGTTTTGAATATATAATCTATTGTCTTTCTCAATACTGCTGTACGTGTATGGGTGGGTGGGTGGGTCAATACTACTGTACGTCTATGGGTGGGTGGGTGGGTCAATACCATTGTACGTGTATGGGTGGGCGGGCGGGTTTCTCTAAACGACCAATGTAAAAAAGCTCATTCTCCTGCTGTTCTCCTGGATAACACATTTTTATGGTCTAAAAATCCCTTAAGTCCACTTTAGGGGTATAAAAAATAGTACAATCATGTATAAGATTAAGTAGATATGGCCTTAAACATTTTACTATGAAAACCAAATTAGCCAAGATTGAGTGTAATGTTTATGTTTTTAATTCAGATATTGGAAGTAATTTATTAAATTATATTGATGCCAATGTTTATAGAAAAAAGGAAACATTGAAGTGCAGTTTATACCACTTAGAAATGGAATTTCGATCAATCCTTTCTGAGTGAGTCTCTATGATACAAAAGCTAACTTCTGATTGCATCAAAATCTGATCAGAGGTTTTGGAGATTTCGTACAGAGTTAGTACATCGTTTTTGGATGTTATATATACTTTTATTATAATAATATAAAATTGTATAGAAATTTTAAAAACCAATAATTATTTAGGTATGACATATCATTAAATACAGAGACCGAATTTGAAATCCTCTTTTTCTTATCGTCTTATGCAATATAACAAACGGACTTTGTTTTTAATTTATAATTGCTTTGTTTAGTGTTTATCAAATCACATTTTCCTAGATATTATTTTTAATCATAATACTCTTAATCAGGTAAAGGATTTATCTGAGAACTTTAAATTAGAGTCTTAAGTTGGATTTTTTTTTTAACTTCACTTGCCAGTTGACATGGGCCTACAGTACGTCAACTTTATTCAACGAGTGAAGTACCGACCGTTGGCTCAGTGGGGATTCGAACCTTGGACCTTGCCCTCCGCAGTCCGAAGCCTTAGCCACTGAGCCACCACGCCAGCCACCATGGGATGGTTATTGTGTTTAAAATAAATATGTAATGAACATAAGTATGTTTTCAAGACATAACTCTCAGTTTGGCATTGTTTAGGGAAATTATTTAGGAGTCTCCTGAAGGCATGGATTACGACTGTAAAGATGCGGTAAAATGTGCTGCTAGATAATAGTATAGTAATAGTCAAACCATCTAATAACAAAGTTTTTATACGAGAAAGAGAGCAGTTTAGACCAATATGTCTATTTCAAAAGTCACCTACAGAAAACATCAGATAAAGTGAGAGCCAGAACTAATTTTGTGCAGCAACTTGCTGGATCATCTTGGGGAGACAACGCACAAGGTCTGCGAATACAGCGTTGTCCCTGCTTTTCTCCACTCCCAATGACTATCGTCGGTAGAATGAACCTTACTCGCAAGAAGTGGACTATGTTGAGTCGCTTTCACGCAGGTTTTGGAAGGTGCAACTACTGAATATAGGCCTAAAAGAGGAGAATATGAATGCGTTCCCTCAATAGATCACATAGAATATTATTGCCCATTGTGCTCTTTTTTAGGGGGGGGGGGGGGTTAGCTGGTCTTCATTCCATCGGGCGAAGTCGGTGCTATGTTGCTGCAAACGTTGTACTTAGCTGTCTAACAGATATATTTTAACATTGAAACGCAAGTATTTAGTACTGTGCATTTAGTGTTTAATCTTTCGCTTTTTTTAAATTTTTAAAATATATATTTGATTAATTTTTTTTGGCCTGACAAGAAATAACAAATATGCTAGTATATTCCTAGTTACTAACATAATTGTTGTTATTCAAACGTTTATTAACGTAATTGCAACTTCACTCATAGAATTGCAAGATCTCTGCAAAACACTTAACTATAAAACTAAACGCCGTGTAACCGATTAGGAAGCTTTATGGGTGCAACAATAGGAGATATATCGCTCAGATTCGCTTGGCGTGAATTTCTGATAACCCTTACAATTGTTCCTTTAATTTGCGTGAAATAGGATTTTCCAGTTGAAGATGTACAGTTCTATACAAAGGGAGTTTGAACAAATACATTTAAAGTATTATTAACTATGGATTTTCTTAGAAATGGACTATTAATACGTAGGTAAGGGTGAGTTAAATGATTCATTTGTGGTTGATATTTACAATATTTCTTATTATTGACTGTAAGTATTTAGTTTCACTAGCTATTGGTATGTTATTAAATTAACTGTTCTAAAGATAAGTCAACCTTAGATAGTAACAAAGACTACACTCGTTCATCTACATGTATTGCACTATTTCGTAATAAATTCCACACCGTAATAACTTACCAGTGCCTAGAAGAATACTAATTTTGGTATTCAATAATTAATGTTGGTATTTATTAACTAATTAAGGTATTTACTAATTTTGACCACTCACACTTTATACAACAACTAATAGTGATGGAGGTAGATAATTTTACTTTAATTGCCCTATTAGGTTAATATAGGTTAGGTTAAGTTTGGCTAGGTTACTGTAGGGTAGGGTTAAGTTAAGTTAGGTTAGGTTAAGTTTGGCTAGGTTACCGTAGGGTAGGGTTAAGTTAAGTTAGGTTAGGTTAAGTTTGGCTAGGTTACCGTAGGGTAGGGTTAAGTTAAGTTAGGTTAGGTTAAGTTTGGCTAGGTTACCGTAGGGTAGGGTTAAGTTAAGTTAGGCTAGGTTACCGTAGGGTAGGGTTAAGTTAAGTTAGGTTAAGTTTGGCTAGGTTACCGTAGGGTAGGGTTAAGTTAAGTTAGGTTAGGTTAGTTTAAGTTTAGCTTGGTTACTCTAGGTCAGGTTTAGGTTAGGTTAACTTAAGTTAGGTTAGATTAGTTTAGGGTTGGAATAAGTTAAATTAGATTATGATTTGGCCAGGTTTAATTAGGCTAGACTAACTTAAGTTTAATTCCTCAGAGCCAAACATATTTGTAAACACACCAAGAAATTGAATAATATCAAGGGTGTTCGATCAAAAATTACTTTTGATTTTTTTAATATTAAAATTGTTAGTCTTCTTATGAGTAGTAAATGTATTGACGGTAACATTCTACAAAATGTCTTTATAGAAGTGTGGCTTCCTAAAGTGGCTAATTTAGCATTTCTAGGTACACAACTCATTAAGAACCAGTGTGATATATTTTATTAAAATTGTGATAATATAGTAGACAAAAGCTACTAACCAATCTAGTGCAAAGTAAAACATATTTTTTGCAAGTGTAACCAACTATTTTTCTAAAGTTACAATTGAAATTTGTACAGTTAAATTTTGCTGAAAGAGTAAATTAATAATATATAAAAATTTCATTGCTAGAATTTACAATAAATTAGGAAGTTCTTTACTTTTACTTACAATTTTCGGAGCAGGCCAGGCGGGGACAGTTAAAGAGGGAGAGGAGAGGGGACCACGTTGTATATGTGTTAGTGAGGCAGGCTCTTTGTTACTCCTAGCGGCAGTTGCGTGAAGTCTAGAACTAAATTCCTTGGAGTGCTCAACTGGGCACCTGGATGAACATCCTTAAAATAGATATAAGAATAGTAGCACTGTACTCGTCTTTCGTACGGGGTTTACGTTGATTTATATTGTGCTCATTGCATTTAGTAATACAAAACATGTTCCTACTGACATCTGTATAGTGCAAAAGTGCGTTGTGGTCACGGGTACTCCTAGGAATATCACGCGCATCTCCTATGACGTCACATGGGCGAAATGGCAACAACAAGAACAAAAATACTGTTTTAATTAGTTTAAAATTCTAGCTGATAAGTGGCAAATAACTTGCTTACCACTTAGCTGAATGCTTCCTTCCAATTGGTAGATTTAATTACCATTATTTTATTAAATAAACCAGGTGATTTCGCCCATGTGACGTCACATTCTACTGAGCAGTCTCGTCATGATACCTACCGTCTTTTCTAGTTACCGCGGTTGTGGTTAGTTTGGGTCCGGTACTTACTTCAGAACTATGTAAGCTGTTTATTTATTCCAACAGCTGATCAATGAAACTAATAAACAATGAAATGTCAAATTAGTATTGCCATAGGGGTTACATTGATACTTCTTAGAACCCCTGGGGTGGTTTACTGGTGGAATTTCAAATTATAGAATGGCCTTTGTGTTAACCAGAGACCCTAAAAATGGCCATGCAAAATTTCAGTAGAATGGGTCTAGTAGTTTTTACGTGATTGAGTAAACACACACAGACACAATTAGATTTTTATATAATAGTAAGAATTCTTTAGAAAATAGTATAATGGCAGGCCTACTGTAATGTGGTTTGTACTGGGATTCCTAAAAAACTTGAAAAATAAGTAAATATTCAACAATTAAATAAGATTACAAATTAAGGTAAGTATTGGATTGATTGAAAATAAGTAAGAAAAAAAAAAAAAAAAAAAAAACAATGGTTGCTTTCTTATGGCCGCAGTCAATGCCTCAGTGGCAGTTATATATAGATTACCACTAATGTATATATTTATCCTTAAGTTTATCCTTGTGTATTTGGAGGGGAACAAAAAGTGAGGGGTTGTAACGGTGCTGGCCCTGCCATCCGTACGGCGAACTAGAGAACTGCTCGAACACATTAAGCGAATTATTTGATGGGGCCTCTACTTCTTTATTCTCTGTGATTATATAAAAGAATAATAACACTGAAATCTCAAGTATTAATATAACAACTTGTAAGTTCTGGATATCTGGGAGGTTCTGTTTTAATTAATATATTTAAAGTTAGGCCGTTATAGTGTATTATAAAATAAATGGTTGTAAACCATACGAAGACTCTTTAAACGAACTGGTTTCCTCACAACCGATGTTACGGTTTGGTCTACTTTATATAGTGTTTTGTCAAGGACCGGTTCGTAGACTACTGACTCAAGTGGGCAGTGGGCTACGTCGTTATTTAAAGAAGACCACTGGCCAAACCAGTTCGGCGCTTTTGGCGTGGCGGCTGGTTACAAAAAACCAATCAGCCGGCACTTCTCTGCGCCTTACTCGCTACAAGAAAGCCGCAGAGTTATGACGGTGGGAGGGTTTATCCGGAGAGTTCATTCCATAAGTTATGGTTTCGGTGTTTGGTATTACAACTCCTTCGGTCTGTTCACCTGCTACATCGATTATGTTCGATTTTAAACCCTCCTTAAAGTATTACCTTAAGAGTCTGCAGAAGTAGTCGCCATGTTGGATTTATATTCCGTACGGGCAATATTAAATGCGGTACATCCCTTTGACTTAGGTGGAAAATTATAATATTTACATCGTTTGAAATGCGTAATATTTTCTAGTGGAGCCACTTTTTTACTTTCAAAACCATTAGATTGTGATAGTGTACAAACTATAAAGTTTTCGTTTAGTAATGTACGAATATTATAAAAATACAAAAGAACAATCAACATTTTAAAAAGTAAACCCACCAGAAACTTATACGCTTTCAAACGATTTAACATTCATAGTTGTCCGACGAATTGTCACAATGCAAAATGCACTCTGCACTACTTCTGCAGATTTTTAAAGAGGCCGTTTCACTCCACGAGAAAATCCGTAAACCTTTCCAGTTCAATCAATCTGTAAGTCCATAGTTACGATGGAAGATGACTCTTTCTAAGAAACAGCTGACCTTAACAATGACTACACTCGTTCACATACACTCATCACACTTGTCGCTACTCATATTCACAAATATACAGACGTTTGGCATCCTCTTTATACATAAAAAATTAATTATTAAAATTTTATTAATATCGTTATTTTATTTTTATCTAAATTTATTTTGTCATTTTGAAGGAATAAAACTGTATGTGCATTATAAATCTAACACTAAGGATTTAGATATGTTATTTACCATAGCAATATGTTTCCAATTGGTTTTATTCCTTAATAGATTAATGACTTTATGATTCCAGTTGTATAGGGGATGATTCACCCTACGCGCATACGTGTTAGAAATATCGTTAGGGCATCTTACCTTAAGAACAACTTTAAGTATAATACTAGATTATACTACTTACACGCAGATTTATCAAGTGAAAGGAATATTTCTGTAAGGTCAGCCACTACTGTTGGTTAACACTGCATTACATCACAGAGAAGAAAGACACAGAGGTGACATCCACTGTGCGCTAAATGTGAGTCGAGTAGTTATTTTTCCAGTTTGCCTTGTGTGGCAGAGCTAGAAACTTGTGAGTGCCTTTATTATCCTTCCCGCCAAACCTTAAGGATAAGCGTAGTGATTAATACTATATATATGTATAAAGATCTTAATTAGTTCCAATCTGTTGGAACTAATACTGAGGCGTTCACTGCGGCAATGAGTTAGCGATTCTGTACATAAAAAGTACATTTTTTTATCAGATATCATTCTTTCAACACCAATTACTTGACACAAAACACTTCTCTGTTACTCTTATTTTCTTTATTTACGGCAATTTGCTTTTTTACAATAAGTATTGATACTATGCTTTTAGATAGTATATGAACAATACAAAAACATGAATTACTTGTTCGTTAAATTACAATAATAACAAAGTATCAATTACTACACAAAAGGAAAAACTAATAAAGAATAATAGGTACATAACAATAACAATTATATAAACTATGAACAGCAAGATCACAAACTAAAAAAAATAACATAAATAATCTTCAACAAGAAATATCACCTGAACATACCGAAAATACTGAAGAAGATTAGTCACAAATTGATTGACTATCTCCGAAAAGAAAATTAATATAATAGTAACACCAAATAATATAAAATAATATTAACAATAATAATACAATAGCAGTAGCTAAAAATTAAGTGGATACAAATAGACAAACAGATAATTAACGATAGATACACAATAATTACATAAAATACGAAGAAAATAAAGAGCAAGATCATAAAACAACAAAAAATATAATAGGCCTATAAGTAATCTTCAAAAATAAATGTAACATCTGGAACAAAAATGTCAATGAAGATCACAGTTAAATTGATTTACTATCACCAAAAAGAAAGATAACAGTAACACCAAATAATAGAAAATACCGAATGACATTGATCAGCAATAACTAACTTTAATGAACAACAACACGTATATACACTTTGAGAAAAGATCAATTTCTTACAAGAATTTGTACTAACATGAAGGAACTGTTGTAGTTGTCAAACGCCGCTAACGATTGTGTCCAAGGAAACATTCACGGTGGAAAGTGGGCTGTTTTTATTTTCTTCCGTCTTTACTACGTCGTAAAAGAATAATTGGTTTCTTCTACACTAAATGGGAAAGTGGGATGTGCCCATTTTATTAAGTAGATTAGACTGTTTTATGGCGTATATAAATTATGGTAGTCAGTTTAAATTACTGCAAGAGTCGTAAATATTATCTGTTCGTATTGCTGCTTTCGACAACTTTTCAAATCCCCACAGTAAAAAGAGAAAAAAGTCTATATATTTTTAGACTAGTTACATGAAAAATATAGAGGCTGTATTCACTTGGAATAGAGCCTAATTAATTTGTAAACTGGGATAATTAGAGTCGGCACTGGTGGCGCAGTGCTGTAATCCAGCTACATGAGACAAAATGTTTGGGAGATTGGAGGTTATAGGTTGGATGATCGATCCTCTTAATAACGGCATGGCGTCAGCTTGATGGTTGTTATCGGCGTGGACACTACTAGAGAAGTCTGGGGTGTCCATGTTGAGTGATAATCATTGTTCGGATGTTGTGTGGGGGAGATAACTGAGTATCACGCTTGTCAATTAGCTGAAAATCAGACTAGAACTACGTGGTTCGGATTCCACGTAAAACTGTAGGTCCCTTAGTTGCCCTGGCTGTTGGGCTATTAATAAATTGCCCTTTTTGAGGAACAGTTGAACTAAGTTAGTAACCAGACTACACATCCATACTCATCCTACACTCATATAACCATTCATATGCGCCTTAAAATACCAACAACGTTGTGTCGGCGTCTCATATGTAAGAATGTAAGTTAAAACACTGTCGAAAAATGACATAGAATATTAAATATGACTAAAGACTTATAATGACAGATAAATTTATTTTCACTGGCTTGAAAACCTCTCACAGGAAAACAAATTTTTAGAAAAGAGAAGAGTATATAGAGATAGTCTGCTTAAAATGTTTCCATAATTCACAGTTGATATATTATAAATTTATTAACGGTTATCTCTATGTATAAAAGAGAAAGCTCTCACTCTTCATCACTAATTCTCCTACATCCCATGTAGGTAGAGCTGAAATGTTGTACAATGTTTCTTTAGGTCCTAAATAGGATAACTAAATTATTTTCATCTTGATAAAGTACTCATAAGGGGTAGAAACCGCCCATAAAAGATTGTTTCATACGGATTACATTGAGTTGATTTTAATAAACTAATAACAGATGTTTTTTAAATAAATAAACATGTTTATTTTGTATTGTTGACATGTATCCTATTGATACATTAAGAGTTTACGACTATTACACTTTTATTATGTGTGAAAATGTAAAACAGCTGTTACAATGTAAATAATAATGTTTATAATATTGAGAAGGTTTAATCCCAGTAATTGGGTGTTTATATTAAAACTGTAAATCAGTTGGAAGTCAAATGCAATGAGTTAGCTACTGGAAGTTAAATTACGTAATATGACTGTGCTAAATTAAGTTCACTAGTTAGTCAAAAGTGCCGTGGTGTCACGAGCGCAGCGAGTGACGGGGTTAGCACGTGAAGCATGCAGGGTGTCCCCTAGTCCCTATATAAATGAATAAAATCGTTAATTTCCCGGTTTTATTCTGAGTGTACTTTCTAAAAATTCGGGCCAAGCAGTACGAAAACTCATTGATTACGAAAGAAGAAAACTTCTGGTTTTATTTTGTAATTGAATATTACTCACAAAATTTAGTAATTGAATATTACTAAAGGCCTAACTATACACAAATTACATAGGTTAAACGTTCCTAAATATTTTGTAAAATTAAATCAGCTTACAGGATTCATTTTAGAAGGAGGTTAGCTTAAGTCCTTTTATAATAACCCAGAAAATGTTGGGTAAAATCAGTAAGGATTCTTAAAGTTTTCCTACAAACTTAAGAAAAATAATGTATAAAATTTGGCCAAATTTTATAACATTAGTTATCTCTTTTATTCTTTAAAGTAATACACTTGTAATAGGAATATTTTGTTTTATTACTGAATTTACAAAACACATAAAGGATGTTTAAATTTTAGTATGTCGAATTCATCGATCTTTTATGATTTGTATTTTCTCTAAAAGATTTTTTTGTATTACAGTACATACAATTTCTATATCGATAAGGTTATTGGAAACGCGCTCATTTCAGTGCAGATCTACCGCCACACACCACTCTTAAATGGGTTTCTAATATATAATAAAAAACCAATACAAGTAAAACGACTCCGTTCATCAACGCAGAGTAATAAAAGATAATATCTTGTAATTTCGAAGGTGTGGTGTTAGTAATTTTCTACAGAAGCCCATAATTAAAAACGAAGTTTTATTATTTCCAATTATACAATAAATACTGCATTTAACCACAGAGAAAAAAGTGGTCACTTTCTTACGGCCACAGCGAACACCTCAGTTAGAGATTACATGTACAAGTTAGAGAACATGTACAATAGAGATTACAACTAATGTACATCTTTATAAATAATAATTACTACCAATATAACGTTTATTCTTGAGGATTTCGGGGGAATAAGTGAGGGGCTGACAACGGCGTACGCATTGCAAACTGGAGAAATAACTACTCGATACACACTCAGAGCACTATTGGACGTGACCTCTGTTTCTTTCTTCTCTGTGGATCCACTACAATTATGTGTTTGTCAAGACCTCAAACATTATATTACGTCCGAAAAAAACAACTATAAAGACAGGAAATAAAGGAATATAAGCCCTATAAAAATAAACAGCTTATTTTCTTTACGAAGATTATTTTGGACAAACGATGGAAGTGTATTACTTGAAGTGTATCCGTCTATTTGAGTAAAGAAACTACGTAGATAAGTAATTTAAGACGACTATAACAATAATACAAAACTTTACGAGCGCAGTGAGTGGTGGTTTCATATACAAGATGTATGAAGTGGCTGTAAGGTCTTAAGAAACGTCTAAGAAAGTAACTATGTTTTAGACCTATAATTTTTAATTTAATAAAACTTTTAGGTACAGCAAACATTATGTTTTGCTCTGAACATCATTTGATGACGCTTTATCAAATTGATGACGAGGCATTTTATTTTATATCCAAATCACTTATATTTCGTAATGTTTTATTTGATCTGTTTATAAGAATTTCTTTTTCTTTTATTGTTGTTGTTTGTTTATTGCTGTTTTTCTAGTCTACTAGTTATAGTTCTTGTTATGCTACTTGTTGTTTGTTATAGTTGCTCTTCGTTGTTTTTGATGTAGCTAGAAGAGTGGGTAATAGTGGGCGTATTATTATTTTGCATCTAAACAAGTTTTGTTATTTTTCTCTTATTGCTTATTTTTGTGTATATATAAATCCATCTTCTTTATACTTATTATTAATTTATTTTTACTTAATTTGTATTGGACTGTTGGAAGATATAAATAAATAAATCTTACTTTTTTATTTTTTATCTTTATTTGTGAAATAAAAAGGGGAGGTAATGTCTTAAATATAAATGTCTAGATTCTAAAATGATTTTCATATGATTGTAAAAAATTAATATCCAAAGTTTTTCGCTTGAGATTAAAAAAAAAAAAAACAAAATATTTTTCCTATATATTTTAGTTCATTGTTTTTTTAAAATAATATTTCACTAAAATTGCTTTCTTAAACCAAATTTGATCTGAGACATCTTATTTTAAAGGTTACTGAGTAATTGAGAATTAAAGTAAATTGTTTTCTGCCTTGATATGGAATATTGTTCAAAACTCAAAAGATATTGGGAAGTAATTCTATAGCAAGACAGCAAATTAGCCTTTTCTGGCATTTGAACTATTTTGTATGGATAGCCTAAGAAGGTAAAAAAATAAATTTAAGTTTCAAAACTGTTTGTAAGACTTACAGTAATATTTAGTCAACGTTAAATGGTCAAGTAACTTTTAATTAACAAAAAAAAAAAAAACTGTTTCCAATTTATTGATGATACTTTTTAAGTACATGCCTACTTTTAACATTATAATAGTTCGGCAACGTAAAATATGGCTTTCCAACACATTATTTTAATTTATTTTTTACTTTCTAAGGATTGCGGGATTATAATAATAAAATATTACAAAAATTTAAAATGATCCAGTAATTGATGAAAATTACCAAATGGAAATTAAAAAAAAAACTCAAACTTGAATTTTACACCTACGCAATTTTCAAAAGTGTTACACTTAAATAATCTTCTTTATTATTTAAATTTAACTCAATGGAACTATTTAATTAGTGTTTTGACATATTTACAATTAAAAATAAAATGTTTAAATGAAAAGAAAACGGGCTCAAAAATTTTGCGATGTGGTTTATAAATAAGAAACTTTAATCTAAATTGGATGAATATTAAAACATAATTTTGAATCAAATACTTTCCTAGAATAACCATGTAATACAGACCGGTAAACCTACATATAGAGAGGGTGGGAAGGGGGGTGTAGGTGTTCACGAGCGCAGCGCTCCTAGAGAACTGCCGTCTGGCGCGGCGCTCGCGTCGTGGATGGCTATTGATTCCTTCTTCCAACCCCAACGATCAAATTATCTGATGCACCAATCACAGGGTTGCTATCCCCTCCCCTCCCCGAACCACTGGTGAGGCGCATCACGGGGCGCAAGGGAAACTGAGCCTTATGCTCCTGGCAGTAGGGGTGATAAACCTGCAGCAAAAGGCAGATCATAAATAGGGGTAGAGTTTATTAGAACGATAAAACAGGGGTTACTGCGATGAAGGGGAGGAATTTTTATTCCAAAGTTAACACCGACGTGGTGTGGGAAACTCGGCCCTAACGAGGGGTGAAGCAAGGCTGTTTTTCGTCCGAAAGGACACGGTGGCTTCACGTGTATCGCAGCGAGTGATATGTCGCCTCGTTCAAACTAAAATCACCCCTAAATCAGCGGGGATTAGGTCGAGATTCGCCCACACCGAGGCGGGGAGGGTACACTTCTAGTGTCTTGATTTCACGCTGTTGACACTTCCAATTTGGGTTTTTCACTGCGAGGGGGTTTCCGAAATTATGTTATTTTCTAGGGTAACATCGCCGAAGGGAGGGTAATTCTCCGGCTGGGAAAGGGGGTTGTTCTGATTTTACGGTGGCCACCGACGACAGCGACAAAGAACTTCTAACCCCACCCCGAAACGGATATCCTCAGGGGGAGGGGCACCAATTTGTGTTAGACACATCTAGCTGTTGTTCAGTTTACCTTAACACTTGGCCGTGTGTAGATCGCGAACTTCCCAACTTGTGATAAGTGATAGTGATTAAAAATATGGGTCTATAACTATCATCATCTCTTTTCTGTGCATAAAACTATATTTACTAAATATACACTGTTTTAAAAATATTAACGGTAAATTTATACATTTTTTTAGTTAAAATGAAATTTGTATCCACCTGAGGACTCCAGTGTCGGAACTTTCTTGTGGCATGAGTTCGTCTCCGCACATCGATGTTTGTTCCTCACCGGAGCGGGGGGCTCCCTCACCGGGCCCACGGTGCTGCCCCTCCCCGAAGGTCGCGGACTCCAAGAACTCCGGGGCCAGCGCTTACACTTCCTTCTCCATCTCGAGCATCTTGAGTCGCGGGGAACCCCAGCGGCGAGACCATCCTCTGGACGTCGCTCACCTTGCTGCCGCCGCTGCACTTCACCCTTGCAACTCTGATTCCGCTATGTTATCGAGGTAAGTCAATGCCATAGCTCAAATGTACACCCATAAGAAAACACAGTCTAATAATAGTCTATTATTGCGTGAAAGTTACTCGAATACATTTTTATATGTAGTCAGTCTTTTTAAGGCCCAATCCCATTACTGTTTTATACCAGACAAAATTATATATAACTAAATGCATAATATATTATATTCTAACTAAAATACGGAATCTCACTTTGATATATTTCTTAACAATTTTGTTCAGCTTATTTTATGGAGTGGTTTGAAAATTTAGTTATAAAATAATTAATTTCGACAACATTAAAAATATCATTCAGTTCCGGTTATGATGTGGCATTTGTTCGTTTATTTTTCACTTTATATTTTCTTATCTCTTTTTACTGGTTTACATTGCACTCATTGTTTCATTTTGTACCCTTCTAAAGTCAATTATATCATCATTATTATACTATGTAAGAGTAAATGTTTGAAAGATATGTCAGTTCACATAAGTACTTTTACTGTTAAATTTAAATTTCAGTACAAATTAGAAAATTACTTTTGGTATTAAATTTTTTATGTTAAAAACCACTGATTTTAGGGAAACAATTTACCAGTAAGACTTTTAGTTAATATAAATGTAAAATCATTTTATATCTTTACACTATATTTTTCCACTAGTTATTTCATATTTATGTTATAATGTTTAAGGGAATTTTTGCGCTGTTTTTTTTTCAATGTCACTAAGACACCAGATTATAATGTGTAAAATATTGTAATTAACTGAAAAATATAAAGTATTTAATTAATTTATTAAAAAATTTCTTTAAAATTTGTACTCCACTATGTGGTAAAATAGTAATAGTTCGACCTAAGTGATATTTAATAAATAGTAAAAATACTATAAAGACTAGCGATGTTTCAAGTAACTACGTACAAGCTCCGATTACCCGGGCTTCGCTACGGTGTTTTGTTAAAACTGTATACGTGTGTAAGATATTTTACGATAAGAAGATAGTGTAAAGTATGTTTGAAAATGTTTTTTCAAACCAAGCCAAGGTTTAGGTAAACTACAATTAGTCAGTAAGTCAGTGGTATTTGCTATTTATATCCAAAGGCTAATAGCCTAACTAAATTTTAATGTTTAGAAGAGTCATAACTAATTTACATTAATATTACAATTTATGCAAATAGTAACAAAGAAACTATTTTCGCAACACTAAACTAACAAGTCATTTTTCGTTGACAGCGGAGAACAATAATTACAGCCTTCGTGGATTATTTAGTAACTGTACACGTTCCTTTACTAAAAATGACAATACAACTTTATATCGGCACATATTACAAAACAATTTTAAGTTGAAAAAATAAGCTATTTAGGCATAAAAAAATAAATTAAAAATCTACAAAATCTTATAATACATCTAATCTAAAAAAAGAAAAATAACCAACATCATCAATTAAGTTTAGTTTAAACGTCCTTCTTCGTAGAAAACAACAATAAAGAAAAAAAATTAAATAAAGTGAGTAAAAAATTGGAAAGTGGAAATTTCTGCAGTTACTTTCATTGTATTTTGAAAATTAAACTAAGTTATAACTCGATCAAAGTGATTACATAAATGATTAAGTAATATAATAACTGAATACCCTTTTTATCTAATTCGGCGACACGTGTCATCTTAGTTAATCTTCTTGGTCTTCTTATAAACTTCCAAAGTTTAAGAACAATTTTTTATATTAATTTATAATTGTAGTAGTCCTAATATTAAAATTGTATAAAGAAAAATACATATTTTCAGCAATCCGAAGACGTCCTCTAATTTTTAAACGTGTTTATAATCTTCTAATACCACATTTTCCAGACACATTTCACTTCTACACACTTGAAAAAGTGTTTATTTATGACGTAAATTATTTAGAATACATTTTTTATAATTTACATTTTCTGAAATAATCAATTTAGCACTTATATCACTACGCAACTCTCAAAGAGCTAAAACGTCTGTAAGAAGTTCTGATTTAATTAGTTTCGAATCTACATGTCTTCCATGATTTGTGTATTTATTTTTTATTTATTCATTTAAGAAATATATGTAATTGTATTTGGAAAACTAAACTAGATTATAGCTCAATCAAAATTAAAAATACATAAATCAATAAGTTTCTTAAGAACTCAGAGTCCTTCTTCATCAAATTCGACGATATGTTTGGGAGCTTAGTTCATCTTCTTGGTATTCTTATAAACTTAAAACATTTTAAGAAAAAAATGTATTATGTTTGCCTTAAAAATTTGACGTACGCACAGTGACTTTGTGATTTACTATGATTTTAGTCATTACGATGGCTGCTATTTTAGTAATGAGTCACTAAATCACTGTCGTCATTTATGTTGTTGATAAATTAAATTAAATGTCTCTCTTTTAGGGTAAACAATTGTACTAAAGCACATATTACAAAATTATTGGATATTTTTGATTTCGCTCAAATATGTATATAACCACAGATAATAAATAAACAGAGGTCGCGTCCAATAGTGCGCGAAATGTATGTCGAGCAGTTATTTTTCCTGGTTGCCTTGTAATGGCAGGACTAGATCCTTGTCAGTCTCTCCCTTATTTCCACAAGTTTATCTTCCAAGATAAACATAATAAAAATTACTATACAATTATGAAGATGTACATTGCTTTTAATAAAGGGCAGCAGGACCCTTTTAATAAAGGGGACCTCTGTTTCTTTATTATCTGTGATATAACAAAATTGTTTAATAACTGTACAATTTTAATGTACAATATAACTGTATACCTTATACGCACAATTTGCACCAGACGTGACAGTAAAACAGTTATACGACGTTTTTCAATAACGTTTTCTTGTGGATTTATGTAGGAAATGGAAAAAAATTAGCATATAAATTTTACTTACGCACAATGACTTTATGAATTACTGTGATTTCTACTAGTAGGCCTATTAATAATGAGTGACTAAATTATTGTCATCATAATAATTTTTTTTGATAAATTAAATATGATTTTTTTCTCAAGAGTAAAAATCGTGTAAATAAATACTTTATTAAAGCAAATAGCAATAAATAAAATTGAACCATCCAATTTTTTTATTTGTTACATTTTATTACATACATTTTTCATTGCTATTTATTTCATGGTCTATTACTCCTATGAGGAAATGTTACATAATGGATAATTAATACTTTCCAAATACAAATTAATTAAAAACAAATTAAATTATTTATTTAGTTTTTAATGTTGACCATTGTCAAACATGATAGTTTATTTGCTGCTGGGTACATGAGTCGCTTGGTAAAATTGAAAAATGTTAGTTGAATCGGTGATTTTAAACGAATTTTTTCAACTGCAGGATGAAAATAATTGATTAGTGTTTACAGTGAGCTGATTTATTTAATTATGGCTTTAAACACATTCACTTTTGAAGTGATAATTTATCATTGGGACATTACTCTGGTTAGTTTTATTTTCTGTAAATTTCTTTTTTAGTAATGTTCTTTTCCCGCCAAATTTAAACGGTTTAAAAGGTAACCTTTTTATGGATGATAATATTTCTCTCAACGATTTTACTCGGGAATTCTTTAGTTACTGGTGAGGCGTGGTTGTTCAAAGTCATAACCAATGTCAAACTGATTCTGTTTTTCACGTACCTAACTATTTCTAACGTTTATTATTATATTTCGAACCACGAACATTTTAGGCGGAAGACAATTTCTCGGCACATTCTTAATTCACTCCAGGACTGGAAGTCAGTTTGCGAGTGTCCTAAAAATATTGATAAGTTGCCATAGTACAATGTTGTCATGAACAACGAGCGATACATGATACGATAGAAATATATAACATGCAACAAGTAAGAGTAAGTAATAGAATATATAATGAATAAATACAGTACATTACAAATAACTAAGATATATAGAAAAAAATAAAAAAATACATATATATATATATATATATATATATATATATATATATATATATATATATATATATATATATAGGGTGTAACAAAACTCTCTACACAAACTTTAGGATATTGTTCCTTGGGTGAAATGACATAATACAACAAAAAACATAATACAAAAAAAATCAAAAAACATAATACAACAAATGGTCTATCTCATTACGTTTACTGTTTGTATATAAATATGTGTTTTTACTATTTAAAATGTTTAAAACCAAATTACAAAGAAACTAATTGTTTTACGAAAAAATACCAAGATAGATAATTGTTAGTGCTTTTAATAAGAATTAAAACAACACCTTATTTTTTAAATGAAACAATAAACAACAAAAATACAACGATTTTTTTGTAAAACTGTACAGCCTCACTTGCACGTGTGGGAAAAAAATATCGAGTGGTTTTATGAAAAAATACCAAGATAGGTAATTGATATTGCTTTTAATAAGGATTAAAACAACGCCTTATTTGTGAAAATCAAATAATAAATAACAAATTTACTACGATAGTTGTATGACACTGTAAAGTTTAGAATGGACCCATAGAGCAACAATGGACTTCATTATTAATGGGCTGTCGGCTTATAATAACGTAGTAACAATATAAATGTAGTACTTTTTAAATATTTAAAATAAAACTATATTTTGACAGATTATAAAAATGAGTATTTATTATTCAACTATTAATAAAAGGATTACATTTTTTAACTTAATAAATCCCACATTACAGTAACTGCTCAAAGTTATGTCCAGCAGCTTCAAGTTATTCCATTTATATATATTCCTAAAACTCTAAGTGGCTAAAAAAGACCTAAAACTACCGGCATGAAATGTTAAAGAAATTATAAAAAATAAATAGATACAGCAGCAATACATTTTTTAGCACAAAATAAATTAATTTTATAAAAACAATAAGTAGCCGAGAGTTTCAAGCGAAGACTCAAAATACCACATTCAAACATCATGCGAAAACAAGAATAATGTACTAGTTCCTTATTCTAGTATTTAATCTATCATTTAATGATATATAATGGAAAACATCCTAACCTGTACAACAGTCACATTGGGTCTAATGTATTTTTTTAATACCACCTCAATATTGTTTTACCGTTCCTATAATCGACGTTCCATGCAAATAACAACCGCACTGATCAATTTAATGATAACAACAATGTGATTATAGGGAAGGAGAGGAACGCGCGAACGGACAGAGGAACGTCGGTCTAATTAGCGCGGGCCGTTATTAGATCCAAATATTGTAGAAGTTGTGCTGTTTACAAGTCTGGCTGTGCGTGGAACAAGCTGCTAAGACCCGATATTATCTCCAAATTGCAACGCCGTTCAATAGAAGGAAATTTGATTTTGAAAGCTGTAATTTGCCAATAATTATGCATGTGAATAATGTAATAACATTGTTGGTCTTCTCCTGTTTTCGGTTGAATTATGGAAATTTCTAGCGATGTTTCTCACCTGATATAATGAAGTAGTCGGTTTTATAATGTGGGTTTGTTTAGAATTAGGTGTTGGATGTCTATATAAAACTAAATTTTTGGGCTTGGTAGAAAATATGCATCGACAATGAGTACAAAAATTGCTGGATCCTCTCCATTTGTATGTTACGATCATGTTATTTTTGTTTTTATATACTCGAGTTCAGGATTTATCAATTAAAGAAATAGTTTGTAATACAAATTTGTTGACCTCTTCGTTAATTTACTAACACTAATTTCTTTTGTTTCCGTTAATGCACTACCGCTTGATAAATATTCTATTGCTGTAATAACTATTCCCCAGTAATTTTTACGTCCACTGTCGTATTCCTTATCCGCTAGGAATCCGATATCGCTGGCCTTGTCTTATCGCTTTCCAAGAACTTACACACAGAGAGCGCATTCGGCGGTAAGCAACCATTGAATTTACCAGTTTGTGATCAACTTTAGTAGCCACCTAACCTTACCTAACATAACATAACCTTATTTGCGATAAAAAGTAGTGGTAGTGAATTAATGAAAAAGTCCCAAATTTGTAAATAAAAACTTTGCGTAATTCTAAACATTTCTGATCTTGTAATGCGTTGTTTATTTTTATTATTCT